>OX104112.1:57813260-58384939 GCA_944474755.1 Limnoperna fortunei | reverse complement strand
CAAAGAGAATCCAAACTTTGATATAATATCATTGACTGATAGTAGTTTTATTGAGAAAACAAACTTAAAATTCTGTAAATTTGTTTTGGGTCTTAGTAAACAGTCTGTAAATATAGCAGCTAGAGCTGAACTAGCTCAATATCCACTTGATACACATATCAAGACACAATCCATCAAATATCTAGTAAGACTTCTAAATCATACTAGCAATACCTTACTAGAAGACACACTCATTTTATCTAAAGATCTTCATGAAACTGGAACATATTCATGGTATTCATATTTATATGAAACATGTGAATCAAATGAAATAGACATAAAACAGTTAACAAACATAAACTATATAAAAGATAAATCCAAACTTAATAATATTAAACAAAAATTAAAACATAAATATGAAAATACTTTCTTCAATAAATTAAAAACCTGTACAGATAACAGCAAAATTTTTTTATACAGTAAAATTAAAACTAAATATGAAATAAACAATCTAATTTTGAAAATAGGAAAAATATTTGCAAAATGCGAATAAGTGACCATATTTTAGAAATTGAGAGAGGAAGATATAAAAAAATAAAAAGAGAAAACAGAATCTGTCAACACTGTAATTTAAATGAATTAGAAGACGAAAAACACTTTTTATTTAGATGTACAAAATACAACTCGATAAGAGAAGAATTTAAGAAACAAAATAATTATACTTTTCAAATAGATAATGAATCAAATGAAAATAATAAACTTTTTGAAATATTGTCACTATCGGATCATTTACAATACGTTGCTCCATTTATTAAAAAGGCACTTATACTAAGAAAAATGGAAACTTCAATTGCATGATTCACCACTGACAGTAATTTTGATGGTATTGTTATATTCTTTATATAATTTACATGCTGTCTATATGTTTTGTGACCTTTTTGTATTTATATTTGTTTGTATGCTTTCAACCCTTCGAGGTATAAACTTGCATTAATAAACTTAATTATAAAGTGGTAAGCACAACATAAAGTCGTAAGCACTGCATATAAAGTCATTAGTAAGCACCGCATATAAAGTAGTAAGCACCGCATATAAAGTAGTAATCACCGCATATAAAGTTGTTACCACCGCATATAAAGTCATAGCCACCGCATATAAAGTAGCAAGCGCCGCATATAAAGTCGTAAGAACCGCATATAGTCGTAAGCACCGCATATAAAGTTGTAAGCACCACATAACGCAATGCATATAAAGAAGTAAACACTGCATATAAAGTGGTAAGCACCGTAAGTCTTAATTCAGTTGTATGGGGCGCTGATAGCAGCTATCTAATTTAACGTAATTCTCGCTGAATTTGTTTTACTTGAAAACGCCGTTTTTCGCCAATGAAGCTTTAGATATATGGCGAACAATAAGGCATACTGTGAACACACCGATGGTGCTAATAATTTATTTATTTGTAATATAAATTAAAATAAATAATGTGTATGTGCTGCTTATTTTATTTCAGTACACATGTACTTTTCTGGAATATCAAAATACACTTACACTCAATGTTCAATTACCGATTTATAAATGTTAAATATACCTATTCATTGCACACCATATCAATCATTTACGTATGTGAGGCAAATAATTATTGAGTGGGTGGAGTCTTTATTAAATATGAGGCGAGTCGTTATTAATATGGGGCGAGACGTCATTGGGCGAATCGTTATATTCTCACATACAACATAAAATGTAATATGAAAAAATGTTGCCTTCCCACCAATAATATCAAGAGAGTTGAAAAATATGTAAAAACCAGAGAAGAATAAAGAAATTGATTGGTTTGGTTGGTTGTTTGGTGTTTACCACCACTTTCAGCAATTTTTCTGCTATATCATGGCGTCCAGTTTTTATTCGAGGAGGAAGCCGGAGTACCCGGAGAAAACCCCCGACCTGCGGAAGGAAAACTGGCAATCCTTGTCAATAACGATTGGAGTCAAGTACACCCTGCCGGCAGTGAGACTCGAATCCACAACCTCAATGTTGACAGACCACGTGATCAATAGTAGACGAACTACCTTAACCACTCGGCCACCGAAGCCCGTAAAGAAATTAACTAAACTAAATAAATATCTACCAAAAAAAATAAATGATTGAAATTTTTTTTATTTTTAACAACTTTGAAAAATAAACCATTACTCCTGTTTGTTTGCTTGTTTGAATATTGTATAACACCACTTTTAGCTTCAGCAATTTTTTCAGCCATATCAAGGCATCCAGTTTTTTTTTTTTTTTTTTTTGGGGGGGGGGGGGGGGGGGGAGATGAAGCCGGAGTATCGAATCTGATTGCAGATACTGTCACATGTCCTCTGGAACATTTGTATAAATCAAACGGCAACTAGATCATGTAATTTTTTTTTACAAAACATGGTATCCTCTTTTATTCTGAAAGGGAATCATACAACTAACATTCCTGCTGTACTTTGACCTAGGAACTAAATTGGTACAACATGAAAGGAATCAGTCTACAAGATTTAAATATAACCACAGGCATCCTCACAAATCAGGGTTTCTGTGTCCACATGTTTTCGTGGACACATGTGGACACAGAAACCCTGACTTGTGACGATGAACCACAGGAAACTCGGCCATCTGCAGATGACTATCATCAGACTCGTACAATGAAAAATTTGATGTT
This sequence comes from Limnoperna fortunei, assembly GCA_944474755.1. Taxonomy (NCBI): domain Eukaryota; kingdom Metazoa; phylum Mollusca; class Bivalvia; order Mytilida; family Modiolidae; genus Limnoperna; species Limnoperna fortunei. The sequence continues at coordinate 58,382,274 of OX104112.1, read as the reverse complement.
AGCTATTGAAGACCTGAGGCCCTCAAGAGCCTGTATCGCTCATCTGATACTGATAGGCAATGAAAATGGCATTTCCAGGATGTTAAACAATTCCTGTAAGTTTTGTTTAAATTAGTTAACAGGTTTCAGAGAAGCCTTTAAATTAAATCCTGCGGTGGTTGCCATTTTTAATTTTGAATTCGCATAAAACGTAAACTTATAGAGTACCATCTAATGAATGCGAGACAACTCGGACCGCGGACAACTCGGATCGTGACAACTCGGACCGTAATAAGACAAGTCGGACCGCATTATTCATATACGGTCCGAATTGTCCCATACCTTATGGTCCGAGTGGTCCTATAATTTATGGTCTGAGAAATCTATATTGTCGTGTAAAAATAAAGGTTTTGTTTGTTAACTGATGTTTATTTTATTAACTGTACAGCACTTGACCAGAGTGAAGTTTGTTGTTGTGAAATTTTCCATGTATCATAAAAGGAGTGAAAAAAAACAAAACAAAAAAAAGCTTCAATATATATTTATTTTAAAATAAGGAATGGTGATATTATTTGAAATCACAGAAGCTTCTTATCCAATAAAGTTTCACTAAATTCACTCCTATTTAAAAACCCACAAGCTCAATTCTTTCCGATCTTAAAATTATTTAATTATTATTAATTAAACAACATGATTATACCGATCACATTAACTGAAGCCGTGAATATTAATAAGGATTGTAAGTGTTTTCTTAATTCTTAAGATTTAATTTTGTTAATTGTGTTGCTTTTCTCATGATATATTATTATTTACATTCAACGTTTATATATAAATATAATTTACATTCGAGTACAACTGGGACTAGTATAACTAACTAGTTGATTAATAGGTTCCTGAGTACAACCACTTCAATTTACTAGAAAAAAATATAAAGTTATGTTGTTAAATATTCTAAACAAGACTATCGTATTTTAATATTTTAATCCCAGTATTCAAAGAAATATATGCAGTCCGAGTTGTCCTATTTTCTACGGGCCGAGTGGTCCTTACTACGGTCCGAGTTGTCCGCGGTTCGAGTTGTCCGGTTAACCATCTAATGAATGCTGGTGACAAATTTGGTCTAAATCGGTTAACTGGTTTGAGAGAAGCCTTTAAAAAAAATTTCTGTTAGGGTCCTATAATAATCTAATTCCTGCAGAGGTAGTAATTTTTAATCTTTTCCCGATAGGGTCAAATGTTAAACTAAGTTCTGTGGTGGAGGCCATTTTAAATTTTGGATTGACATAAAAAACATGAACATTATGGAGGACATTCAAGTGAATGCTGGTGACATGGTTAACCTGTTTCATAGAAGAGGCCTTTTAAAACTTGTTTCTTTTAGGATCCTATGTTAAACAAATCTCAGTGGTTGTGGCTATGTTGATATGTAATCCTATTTAAAGGAAAATGTCAAAATTCTAACTAAGGGAAAACCCAATTATGATTTGTTCTAAATGTGTAAATCAAATTTTCTAGAAAAATCTTTTTTTTTTTACTGGACATTATGTTCTATGTAGAAACGTGTTCCATGGTGGCTGCCATAGTGGATTTATAGTAATAATAAAATTAAAACCGTCCAAGTTGGCTTCCAAGAAAATAATGACTCCATAAAATTGAATAAAACGGCATGAAATGTTTGACATGTCCAAAGAATGCATAGCGACTGTATAAAAACAAAATCAAAAGTGACCAAAAACATGCTTAAATCTTAAATAGGCCATAAATGAAATAGAAATAACATTTATTTTCCAATAAAACAAAATTTCATGGGGACAATACCCACCTTAACTCCAAATGACAAAAAAAAAAGAAAATGAATGCTTTAATTAAAACTAGAGGCTCCGAGGAGCCTGTATCGCTCACCTGGGCCTAAAACCAATTGAACAACTATGCAATTATTTGTTATCCAGCTTTCTTTCTTATCAGGAATTGTCCATAACTTCTGCCAAAATCATAAATTTTTACCTTTTAAGTGAAATAACTCCTATAAGTTGTCCAACAATCATGACGGAGATCTTGATGAGCTTAAATAATTTTGTATGGAAAAGATTTTCTCTAGCTCTTATGGTTTTCAAGTTACTTAGGAAAAATGAAAAATAGTCTAGTAGAGCTTTTGATGCTTAGGAGGGAGGTTCACCTCAAATTTTCCGTATCTGTTATACTTTTTAACTATCAGGCAAATACTATCTTGACCCCCCCCCATTCTATTTTAAGCCAACGTAGCCATGTCGGTAGAGGACATCCTAAAGATGGTGTGTGCAATGTTTCAAAGCAATCCTTTCGTTGGTTTAAGGAGAAAATTTTCAAGGAGTATAACTCCTAAACAGTTCATCAGACAATCTTCACCCTGTCATTTTTGTAGAAAAAATGGCACAAATCATCAATTTTGACAAAGGGGCAATAACTCCTACAATTGGTCGTCATAAAACTTTGACCCAATAGAGTGTTAAGTAGAGCTTTTGATGCTGAAGAAGGAAAGTCTCTTTGGTTTTCCTGTATCTGTTATACTTATTGAACTGTAATGCAAAAACTATATTTTGACCCCCTGTTCTACTTTTAGCCATGGTGGCCATGTTGGTTAATCTGCGGCCATGGTTTGTTCAAACTTGGTAGAGGACATTTGACCGATGATATGTGCAAAGTTTCAAAGCAATCTCTTCAGTGGTTTGGAAGCAGATTTTTAAAGAAAAGTTAACAAAGAAGACAGACGACAACCACCAAATGATGGCAATAGCTCACATGACCCTTTGGGTGAGCTAATTAAGTTTCATATTTGTATAATTGATTTTGTGTAATGACTTTGATAAGTTGCAGTGCGTATATTTATACATGGTTCATTATAGTCCTTGTTAAAGAATTGTTTAAACTTGTTAATTTTTTATATTATTAGGGCACTGCCACTTTGTGGCGCATGCCGTAAGTTGATCAGTCCATCGTCTAAAACTAATTGTGTCTGAGCTATAACTTGTTCATCTTTTGAGGTAGGCTTTTGATATTTGGTATGTGGGTAGATAATGTCAAGGCCATGTGTCGCATACCATGGCTGATGACCTTTGACCTTGACTTCAAGGTCGGCAGGGCTCACAGAGATGGATACCATCTAACTGATATCTAGTTTAATTTGGTTTGGTTTCCTTTACCTGTCCATTATTTATTTATAAGGAAAAAGAAACAAGAAAAACCTGAGCAATTCTCAATAATTGATAACCCCCACCCCCCCCACCCCACTTCTCACCCCAATCAAAATATATGGTCATAATAGCACTTTGTGACAATATTCTGTAAAAGTTTCAGTAATGTAGGTGGTGTTGCAGATAAAAGATGGGTAGTTCCCTGTGTCAAAGAATGTGGATTAAAGAAATATCATTCAAATCAAAGTGCACATGAAACTATCGACAAAGCTTCTGTGAAAGTTTCATCAAATTCCATTAAGTGTTGCAGGTGATGTTGTAAATAAGAGATTGATACCCTATATCAGTCCATGTTCTGCTATGGGAAACCCAAATATCATTCAAATCAAAAGGTTTAAAATATGATGTACATTGGCACTGTGCACAAAGATTCAGTTAAAATTTCATCAAATTTCACTTAGTGGTGTTGCAAATAAGAGATGTGTACTTCCAAGTGTAACGGACAGACAGAAGGACAGACACTGCTATCACTATATACACCCTCCTTCCCAATTTACAAGCATGGCTATTGGCTATAAAAATTTGTCATATTTTAAATAAACAAAACAAATTAACAAATAATTTAAAATATATTGCATATATACAATATAATAAATACTACTAACAATATATAAGGCAAATTACAGGATTTCTATAAAATTCATCAACATACATTTTAAAATCTACCCTTGATTACACGATTCCAACAATGTTTAAGAAGACTAGGATGTACAGGTTTCAGTTATATGGAACCTTCATTTTACAGCACAACTGCACCATTAAAATATAGTTTTAATTATAAAACAAATATGTCTGTTATTAATTCATAAAATTCACGATATTGTGTACCATACACAGTATACAATATGTCATAATAGATACAATAGTTATAACATTACATTACAATAAACAGTATAATTTGTGGAAGCTATTAGAACACAAGTAAGCTGGCTTACTATCGAACAATAGACTCAAATTCCTGTTTATGAATAACTAAAATCAAAATATAAAAAATATAGTAATTGAATTCATCTTTACTAGTAATTAATCATTGGCAGTGTCAGCTTTTTGACAGTAATGTTAGTTTTTGAGTCACCAGTGTTGAAATATTTAATCATAGTCTCCATTTATTATACCATATATCCATAGAATGTTTACCAATCTTACATGATCTTAGGAAAATAACATATAAGGTTTTCTAACATTAAACAAATTTAGTATTAAGAAAAAGCAGGAATGACTTCTCTTAACACAAAAAATTTAGAAATATTCATGTAAAATGATGATTAATGGCAATTAGAATTAACACAAAAGAATTAGATTTTTTCCAGCAGTTCAGCAATTGATCACAACCAACGAGGAACAATCTGAGGAATTGAAACATTTAATTTTTATACAATTATAGTTTTTATTTTAGTAATAATAATCATTACTTTGAGCAAATTCCTGATCCTGAGCAAGTATGACATAGGCTAGCTATTATTGACTACCATTTTCTGCACAATTTAAACCTATTGTGATTCTTCAAATTTAAAAAAAACTTAATTCTCTAATTTTTGTGTTGTATGCAAACCGCTTGACAGGTGCGGAAAAAATAGTTCTCTGCACTACTGAAAATGTGGTTCTCAGCAGTTGATTGGTTTAAAATAATAACATCATAATAAGAACTAATGACATCATAAACAAAACACCTTCCATTTACCATGTATTCAAGACATGAATGTAAAAATGGGGTTGGAAGAATTTGTACTTCATTTAGCAAATTGAGAACCAGAATATTACATTAGTACTCTTGGATTTTCAGATTTCTCCAATCTCGATATTCAAATTATGGAAATTTAACTATCTCAATAGGAGAAAGCCCATAATCCATTTGTACCAATGTAAGGTCATATATTTTTACTTCATTTGTAGTGAAAATTGACAACATAACTCATACACGGTATCTAACTAACATCAATTAGTGTACAACAAGGCATGTAAAATCACAACAACATTGTACACAACACTTCTGATATACCTATAATATAGCTTGTCTAGGAGAATAAATATGCACGAAAAAAAAAACACACTCAGAAGATGGGTATTCTTCAATGGATTACTCTGTATTAATGAAGTTATATTGTCTCGTATCTGAAATAACAACATGGAATCAATTAAGAAACAGCCAATACAATTTATTAATGTATGTTAGAAAGAACAAAAATTTAAAACTTTAACAATTTCAAATACTGTCATGGGACCATACTGGGGGGTTCCTTGCTTGACCCACAGAGCTGCCTAGCACGTCCCCAGATTAGAGAAGCCCTCTTGCTGGGGTTGTCATTTTCTTAACAGAAAGAATCAACGTAAACCTTAGTGGGTATTGTGACCTCTTTTTTTACTTTTGAAAGAGTAGGCTCATTGTAGCTGCTACAAAAGGTGAAATTCACCACCCTTGTGCCATACCCTTTCAGTCAAAATTCTGTTCACCAGAGTCTCACAAATTTTACCATTGATTTATTGTTTGTAAACCTGTTCTAGTAATGAATATAGCTGAAATATTGCCCACTGGATGTTAATCAAACAGTCAATCAATTATTCAGATACGGCATATATTTCTATTTTTTCTCAAAAATGTTTAAAGTAGATGAACTCTAGAGTGCTATTTAGACCAATTTAAATTTTGTTCTTGACTGTCAATTAGGTTGCCTTAGGAATTTATCAACCCACAAAATGGTGATTGCCACTATGAAAAGTGAAATTTCATTTTGGGGGCTGATAAATTGTAGCAACCTAGTTCATAGTCAATAAGTGTTTTATGACATGATTATGGCAATTGTGTTCATCAGTATTCAAGTAATTTTGTTTATTTTGGCATGGAAAACTTAATCCCATGAATGATTTGTTACCAATTATATTATTGGCCAAAAAAAAACCCAATCAGATTTGTCCATTAGCATAGAAAGTCCCTGTTCTTCATTTATTAATGAGAATTGAGACAAATTACAATCATTTAATTATAGAAATCAATGGAAAAGTTATGGAGTATTGACTCCTTATATATGTTTGATATAACATATCAGTGGAAGTGTTACCAACAATTTGTACTGCCCAGTATTACTTGTATTTTAATTCACTGTTTAAGTGTTAGGGCTCTATTTCTCAATTCAAGTTAAACTCCTGTGTTTAGGAAAAAAACTTGAGAATTTTGATGTTGAAATGAATGTTGGTAAACTTTAGTCTGAAGAAGATTAGACTAATGTTCGATTGGGAAATCAAGGCCAGACTTTAGTACTTACTTTTTCTCTTGGGTGTCAATAACATCTTTAATTTTTTCCATAGAGGGTGCTCTTCCTAGAAACTGAAGTATCCTTAAGTACAAAAATCCTAATTTGATTTTCCATTGCTCCGAGGCTATGTTGTAATCATATATTAATCTTTCCCACCAAGCCTTCAGACGTCCTTTAAGACTTAAATCCTGTTTCCCAATCTTCAAAGCACCAGTAATAGCACTAAAAATAAGTACAAATAAACCTAATATATTTTGACAATGTACGAATATTGTTATTATCCTGCAACCCTAAAATACATTTTAAACAAAAGAAATACATGACAATGGTGTACTTCTAGCTGATTTCTGACTTGAAATTTTCGGTGCGTATACTAGTAATATCCTGACATCACAAACAAATATTCCCAAACTAGAATACTAAATATCATAAGAAGTGAGGACAAGGGTACCAGGAGACCTTATTCGGCAGTGACCAATAAAGCAAAAATGTATCCTGCTACCTTAATTGTATAGCAAATGTAAAGACTGCAAGATAAATTATATTTAAATCATTACAAAACGTTATAAACTGTGTACAGTTCTTGCTCTTAACAATGTTTGATCATGTTTTTGTGCAACTTCCAACAAATTATTCATTCTATAATGACATCTAGGCCTTACTTTGTGAGAACCTCCAACCTATGACAGAAAACAAGCAATCCTAGAGTCTAGAAGGCCTGGTATTATCATGCTAGCAATGCACAAATATAAAATACTTTTAATTAGGGTTTCCCTTTGTACACTTCAAATGCTTATTAGTTTTTATTAGCAATGTTGGGACTAAATTGTGACAAAATCACAGGTGGACCCCATATATTTTTAAACCTTATATATCTTAAAAGAGACAAAGAATTGAACAATAAAAAAAAGCCTACCTACCCACCCTTTTTGTTAAAGGAGGAAACACTAAGACATATGTTTTTGTTTGGCATGATCAATAATGGTCAAGGTATAACTATTTAGACCACTGTGCCAATGACTCCTTTGTATTTTTATGAATGACATAAAATCATGTAAAATCTTTTATATTTTTTACCTTCTGGCCATAATTCCATATCTATCAACTATATGGCCATGTTCTTTACATATTGCTCTTATAGTGTTCATGTTTCTGAAAAACAAATCAAACGTGGAGTTTTAATCAAACTTGTAAACTTTCTCTACTGTAATTTGTATTATCATATACTTAGGGCTAAATACCCGGTAATAGGAATTTTGCATATTGTATACGACCGGAAATGACTGACCCATATTTAAACACCCCAGTCTGATAACCCCATATTATGAGCGTCTCATGCACTTAACTTCTGGTACATCTGCATCAATATCAACAATGGCCGAGTCTGAAAGTTTTTTAGACATTGGCGGCACAGAGAAATTAGTTGAAAATCTTACATTCATTATTTGTTGCAAAATGATAAAATTGTTACTGATTTTAGTAATTATCTTTATTGTCGGAAGCATATGATAAAAGATTAATATATGGGCTAACCCATATCAGCCTGGGTTTCATCCCTTGACCCATTATAAGTCCTAGACTCCGTCTCGGGCAGATATGGGGTCTCAGGATGATACCCTAGCCGATATGGATTAGCCCATATATTAATCTATAATTATTAACAATGTCATATTCTTAAATTGAACACATTTTTAGACATAATATTCGAGTGAAGAGTAATTGATTATTTAAATTAATAATTTTAAGCCTATGATATTATCTTTTTTTAAACATGCCAGTTCACACAATTCTGTAACTCTAAAAGAAAGAATGAGTCTTTCCTAATAACAATAAACTTTCTTTTTTTTTCCATGTGGTCAAAGCGATGGTTTATTGAGACACAGATGTTTGTTTGCTTGTTTGAATGGTGTTTAATGCCACTTTAGTCACATAGGTGAGTTGGAGTTATATCTATTTGCTCATTATATTATTGTCTATTACAGGTTGATGTGTATTGCAGTGGATACGCATATTATCTATATATTTTATTTTTCAGTGTCTCAATAAACTTTATCGCTTTGAACACATGGAAAAAATAGAAAAAAAAGATAATCTCATAGGCTTAAAATTATTAATTTAAAATAATCAATTCAACATGGGCTTTTTAAATTAGTTTAATGCCACTTTCTGACATTTTATCAGCTATATTGAGGCCTCAAGTTTTCATTGGGGGAGGAAGCAGGAGTATCCGGAGAAACCTCCCTCCCCAACCTGTGGTAGGAAAAACTGGCAATCCTTGTCAATAAAGATTGGAGTTTGAGTACACCCTTCCCGCAGTGAAACTAACCCGAACATCAGTGTTGACAGACCATGTGATCAATAGCAGACCCACAACATCAGTGTTGACAGACCATGTGATCAATAGCAGACCCACAACATCAGTGTTGACAGACCATTTGATCAATAGCAGACCCGCAACATCAGTGTTGACAGACCATGTGACCAATAGCAGACCCACAACATCAGTGTTGACAGACCATTTGATCAATAGCAGACCCGCAACATCAGTGTTGACAGACCATGTGATCAATAGCAGACCCACAACATCAGTGTTGACAGACCATGTGATCAATAGCAGACCCACAACATCAGTGTTGACAGACCATGTGATCAATAGCAGACCCACAACATCAGTGTTGACAGACCATTTGATCAATAGCAGACCCGCAACATCAGTGTTGACAGACCATGTGATCAATAGCAGACCCACAACATCAGTGTTGACAGACCATTTGATCAATAGCAGACCCGCAACATCAGTGTTGACAGACCATGTGATCAATAGCAGACCCACAACATCAGTGTTGACAGACCATGTGATCAATAGCAGACCCACAACATCAGTGTTGACAGACCATTTGATCAATAGCAGACCCGCAACATCAGTGTTGACAGACCATGTGATCAATAGCAGACCCGCAACATCAGTGTTGACAGACCATGTGATCAATAGCAGACCCACAACATCAGTGTTGACAGACCATGTGATCAATAGCAGACCTGCAACATCAGTGTTGACAGACCATGTGATCAATAGCAGACCCGCAACATCAGTGTTGACAGACCATGTGATCAATAGCAGACCCGCAACATCAGTGTTGACAGACCATGTGATCAATAGCAGACCCGCAACATCAGTGTTGACAGACCATGTGATCAATAGCAGACCCACAACATCAGTGTTGACAGACCATGTGATCAATAGCAGACCCGCAACATCAGTGTTGACAGACCATGTGATCAATAGCAGACCCACAACATCAGTGTTGACAGACCATGTGATCAACAGCAGACCCGCAACATCAGTGTTGACAGACCATGTGATCAACAGCAGATGATTAACTACCTTAACCATTTAGCCGACAAATTACGGATGGAAAGAAAATTGACCAAATTTACCACAAACTATAAAAATTAATGGTTTTAATAGAGCTATCATACTGCTACAATGCCATAAGGGTAAACTGACTGAGTTTAACTGTCACTGTATCATCTCCATAATGCTGTGAGCAAGTACAAAATTTAAAGGTCTATAGTTTGACTTGGAGATAAAACAATTGATGCTCGACAGCTCTGTCAATGTTTAGATGTCCCACTAATAATTAACTGCATTGTAATAAAAAAAAATGCATGTACATGGTCAGAAGATGTATCATATTTTTTTGTAACAGCTAATTAAGAAAATTCTACCCGCTTGTTTTATAGTGAGCAGATATAAAATTGATTTTGACAATGTGCATATTTTATGTCATCCAAATGTTTATTGGTAAAAAACCAGAGAAAGAAACAAACAACATAATACAGGTTAAATGTAAACCATATAGCCACACCCATGAGAACTGGGATGAATGCATTTTTATCCATAACCATTCACTCAGTAGAAATTATTCATATACTGTACATATAACACTCTATGATACCTGACACCCTTTAGTACATGAATGCAAATACTTTGAGTTTTCAACAAATTTATGTTTGTTTGTTTGTTTGAATGGAGTTGAATGCAACTTTCAGCAATTTTTCAGCTATATCGTGGTGTCCAGTTTTTATTAGGGTAGGAAACCAGAGTACCTGGTGAACAAATCCCAAACTTCAGTAATAAAACTGACAATCCTTGATTAGAGTCAAACACACCAAGAATGCAGTGGACTTGAACCTGCAATCTCAGTGTTGAAGTATTGGCAAGCAAGTGATCAATGGTAGATGACTACTACCTTAACCACTTGGCCACTGAAGCCCCTCTCAACAAGATTTTGATTCATTTGACTGTACTTTGCTGCACTTTGGTTTGTGATGTATTGAACCAAACATTTTCAAATTTTTGCCAGCGATTAATTCAAATTGATGGATCCCTTTCCACGAGCTTATTAAGAGGAGCGCAAGATAAAATGTTGTTAGTTTTAATGTTGTTTAACGTCACTTTCAGCAATTTTTCAGCTATATCATGGCATCCAGTTTTTATTGGAGAGAAAGCTGGAGTACCCGGAGAGAACCCCCGACCTGCGGTTGGAAAACTGGCAACCCTTGTCAATTAAGATTGGAGTTGAACACACCCTGCCTGTAGTGAGGCTTGAACTAGCAATCTCAGTGTTGACAAACCACTTGATCAATAGTAGACGAACTACCTTAACCATTTGCCACAGAGGCCCCCATATGACATGTACAACCGGTTAAACTAAACCAACTTCAAACTAACCTGATTACCAGTAACATTGGTCTAGGCATGTCTTTAAGGACTACCATTATTTTATCAAAATGATTTTGTGCCATAATTTTCATATGAACAAGGTCTTGTTCAGTCAATTTATTTGGCAGATGAAATGATTCTCTAGCAAGAGGTCTTTGGACCAGAATTTCACAGAAGATGTTAAAATCTGTTAATGACAAAAAATAAAACTTTATATAAAGAGTTGAATATTTAAACCTTTGTTTAAAATAAAAGTCTTTTGTTTGGTACCTGAAAGCAGCATTTATGTAAGCAAAAAGCGGAGAAGTTTTGAGGACCATTCTATTCTTATCCGAGGATTTATGTTGTTCAAATATATATCGATACTTAATAGAAAAAATATCCATTCTAAAACTTAATCACTGACCTGTTACTGCACAATAACAGGCAGTAGCAAACTCTTAAAAACCGTAAATAAGGAGATTTAAATCACTTTCTATCATTGGTGGAATTTAACCCAAGATGACCTTTTAACCTTTTAAAATGATCCTCAATACCTTTTCTCTTGTATTGAATATTGTGCTTCAAGAAAGGAAGAGTGTCTGAATTTGATTTATTTATTGTTAAAGCAAAAGTGCTTTAAATTTTGTCATACAGATTTTAACTCTAGTTTAAGTATTTTGCTTTGGAAACATATATTGCTTTTTGATTAGTTCAAAGTACACCAGTCTAAAAAAAACTAAAAGAATTGTGAGATTTAGGCAATGTTGAAGTACTACTTCTCAAAGGCACAATATACAAAAATCCAGAGTACTACCAAAAAATGTATGAGAGAATATTAGTACCCATACTGTCATCATAAAGAGAAAATTCTTTACAAAATGTACCTAAAAATAAAGATTAATGAACTAGGCATAGCTTTCATAACATTAACTGTACGATCCCAAAGTTTGTGGTAGTCTTCTAACCAGGTGTCTCTGTCCTCCTTACTCAGCTCATAAAACTCAGTCTTTGATTTTATTTTTAACCTAAACAATGGAGGTGCTTTCTTACACTTGACAGGACCTTGCTTAACCATCAAAACAAATATCTGATAATCTGAAAAGTAAAATACAGTATATCTACATAAATAATGTGAAAGGCCCTGATAATAAAAGTAGAAATGTTATTTTAAAATAAATCAATAAAAGTAAGTGGGATTAATCAATAATCTGAAAATCTTTTTTTTATATACAGCTGTCAATTAAATTTGGCATTTAAAAATGCATATAATTTATCAACGATCATTAGGCAAGATCATAAGTGTAGATGCAAATATATCTGATATCATGGACATGACACAATCAGTAGTGTATATAAAATTCCTGAAAGGGGAAGCAACTCTGGCATAAGACAAGTGACCTATATGTCCTGAAACAAAGTACTGTAAAAACCTGTCAGATGTTAAGTTAAATCTTACCATCAACTCCAAGTTCTTTTGAGTACTTCTCCATACTATCTTCATCAGACAAGACTATGGCTTTATACAATAAACTAAGGGATTGTCTATTGTTTGGAGTCAATGTATCATATAGACCATGATCCAATAATACTAATTCTGCCTTGTTGTCCTTGCCCTTTCTGATAAAAACTGAAATGTAAAACATTCTGAATCAACAAATAACAGTAATGAATTATAAATGACAAAAACATGAAAAAATTTCAATTTAACTTTTACACAGAGACCAGGTACATTAGATAAACTTGACAATGACATTTTATTTACCGTAATAGGGGTCGTATTGTCCGCAGTTTTTTTCTTTTAATTTTAGTTGGAAAGAAATGGTGCGGATTATACATAAATACAGACTCGATCGGGTTTTTTTTCGTCCCGTTGATTGTTGTCAATGGCGGTTGCCATTTTGTTGTAGTGTCATACGCGGTATTTTCGTACTATTCTTACATAATTCTTTTACAAACTTCTATATGTATACGTTGTTATGATATTAATTTTTATTTAAATTATTTTTAGTAATATTATATTAATTCTATAGGACAAATAAAAATTCAAACAGATACGAAAATAGTAGACGTGTAACCTGTATTGCGTAAAATGCAAATGGCGTCGTTATGTAACCTGAAGTGTTTGAAGATCGATGTTTTGATTGCAATCATTCAGGGATTAAAATAAAACGTGTTATCTTTTTGTTTTCTTTGTTTGGTTCATGAATCAAAGTTGACAAATTGTTTTGGTTTCGAAATGTGTGATTTTCCGTTTTAACAACGATCAAAATAGACGATATGAGAATGCTCTATTTTTAATTTAATTTACTACAAGCACTTGAAATTAATAAAAGTATAAACATAAATAATATTAAAAAGAGAATAAATTACATTTTAAAGTAAAAACTTGTTAAGAAGCGCAGCCAAGTTGGACTTGGATGTCTTCATCTTTAGACGTTTTGTGAAAACTTGTACGTGCGGATCGTACATGCATATAAGAATTTTTCCGCAATTTTCTGGTCCAAGAAAGGAGTGCGGAAAATACGTAAATGCGGACTATACACACAGTTTTACGGTACTAGTTTTGAGAAAATTTAAAGGTAAAAAATATACTAAGGTATGCAAAATATTTATCACCATATTTCTATTGAGTAACAAGAATGATACAAACAATTCAATTGGTTCAAGATTCACTTAAACCTGGCTGAAATTGACAGCTGCCATTTAAACTCACACCTTGGAGATTTATTGTCAAATAGGTTTGATATGGAACAGTTAGTTCTCTTGGAACAAGTGATTACATTGTAAAAGTGATTGTAAGTGGCCATGAAAGTCAAACTATGATTTATAATTAGTACTGTCTCAAAGTAAGATTAAACAGAAAGGCTTTCTTTACCATTCCCTGGATGTGGGTCTGCATGGACAAATCCTGTGAGGAAAATTTGGTCAGCAAAACACTGTACTAACTTTTTATCCACCTAAAAAAATATTTCAGTAATAAATTCTTACATTTTATTGGTTTACAACCGATCAGCTGAAATAAAGAAATACATGGTTTTAAGTGAAGCATTCCGATTTTCTGATATGGACTGATAGCTATCGATCCAAATCAGAAAATCAGACCTATCAATATCCTAAGTTGGAAAAAGTTTTAAAACTGTTTCTCAATGCAATAAACATAATAGTTAATCAAACTGATGGCAATACCGTGAAATCTGAACAACCCTGGGGCTATGGTATGGACCAAGAAAACTTATATGGACCTCGCCTTCGGCTCAGTCTATATCAGTATTCCTGGTCCATACAACAGCTTTTGGGCAGTCCGAATTTTGTGGTATAGTCTTCAGGATAATTCACTATTGTGTTAATATTTGACACTGGTTCATATATACAAGTGTCAAAGTTCTAGGACTAGTGGGTCTAATTGGAATTTGCTCCATAGGCTTATAATGGAAAATTACATGAACAACTGGTTGCTATGAATAGATTGGAAATCTTTGAATTATTTAATTCCATTTCAGTACTGCAGTACCTGTATATGGATGAAATTTGTACCCAGTTCATGCAATTAGTAGACATCAATTGACATGTGTCACAAATAATTTGTGTGTGTTCAAAGAAATTCTTTTCTTTCTGTAGTTTTCAGTATAAATAATGGCATTTCACCATTTTAATCACATATTGCAGAGCAAAAATATTCAAACAGTCCAAAAATATCAATAATATTAATAATATTTGTACACAACTTGGCTTTTTTTTTCTGTTTCTAAATCTCATACAAATATTATATATTTTTTCCTACAATGTACATAATATTTAAGAATTATAGAATAAATCAAAATTTTTTTAGTTGATAGGAAAATAAACTCAAGAATGCTGTTTCGAGTTCGTAACCAACCAAGCTCCATTATGCATGTTTGAGTACAACATCATATAATTTGTTCTGAATTAACGTAATATATAATTATGATTAATCCTTACACATTTTCCATATTGAATGTGTTTTTGAAACACTTCAAAAAGGTAAAGTTGTTTGTTTGAATGGTTTTTAATGTAACTTTCAGCAATTTTTCAGCTATATCATGGCATCCATTTTTTATCAAGGAAGGAAGCTGGAGTACCGAAGAAAACCCCTGACCTTCACTAAAATAACTGGAAATCCTTGTCAATTAAGATTGGAGTCCATTACACCCTGACCGTAGTGAGATTCGAACCCGCAACCTCAGTGTTGACAGGCAAGTGATTAATAGTAGACTAGCTCCCTTAACCACTTGGCCACAGAGCTCCCAAAAAGGGCAAGAAATGGAAGAATTCAATTATTTTTGGCACTGTTTGTTTGGCAACTCAAATATGTGTTGATTGGGGTATACACACAAATTTACAACCAATCATTCAGATTTTTATCCTAACAAGTAAAACATTGTTTAACTGTCCACTTAAATTGTAAACTTACATCATCTAATGACAGACCCATGGCTTGGATCTGCTCTTTGTTGCTTACTTTACATCCATCAATAAACTCTGCAGTCAGAACTCTCTATAACATATCACAACATTTAGTTTTAACTGTAACAATATCTGTTTAGATTTTTAGAAATCAAATGTTCAAATTTTTTAATATCTATAAAAAAATTGTTCATTTGCTAAAAAAAAATGTTGTAACTGGTAAAGAATTTTTCACACAATTAAGATATATGCTTTTATTAATTTTCAAAGAAACAAAAGGCTTCTCTGCGACCCAATTGTGGGTTAAGAAAGCTCTGCAAAAATGGACCTTTCACATATTTAATTATAGTTTACTGACTTCCTCTGAAAGTAATGTGTAAACTATAAAAATCACATTTAGTTACTCACAATAAGCAATTCACAAACAAAAGTAAGCTAATAATCATTCATTAGCTATTATCAATAAAACAACAGCTTTCACTTGAATAAAAGCTATAAATAAAAAATACTGGTAAATTGTTATCACAAGCTAAATAATCACACATCAGCTATTCACAATCAGATATAACCTGGTATATGCTTTTTACATCAATAGCTTCAGACATAAGCTATTTGCTACGAAACATAAGTAATTCAGATTCAGACATAGTAAAGCAATTCATATTCAGACATATTAAAGCAATTCAGATTCAGACATAAGCAATTCAGATTTAGACATAACCAATTCAGGTTCAGACAAGAACTATAAAGAATCACACAATAAGTATTCAAAATCAATTAGACATACACAATTCAAATCTGTCAGATGTTTGCTATTCAAACTTACACATAAGGGGTCGTCCATAATTGTCAACCATTTTCACAAGTGTGCAAAAAGCACACTTTTTGAGACCCCCCACCCCCCATAAAAAGTGTACATCAACCATTAAACTAACATAACTAGACAAAGTCGATCTAGCGATCGCTGATACCCCCGCTTTTGTGAAAATTTCTAACATTTTTCGTGGACTGCGACCTTGAAATTTGATGGATTGCCCCCAAAATCAAAAGGCTTTTTATCAACCTGATATATTACAATATCCGAAAGTTTCATTCAAATCGGATGCAAACTTTTTGAGTTATTGTCCGGAAACAACTTTTATGTTAAAATTTCTAACGTTTTTCGTGGACTGTGACCTTGAAATTTGACGGATTTCCCCCAAAATCGATAGGCTTCTTACCAACCTGATATATGACAATATCCCAAAGTTTCATTCAAATCGGATGTAAACTTTTTGAGTTATTGTCCGGAAACAACTTTTTTGTTAAAATTTCTAACGTTTTTCGTGGACTGTGACCTTGAAATTTGACTGATTTTCCCCAAAATCGATAGGCTTCTTACCAACCTGATATATAACAATATCTCAAAGTTTCATTCAAATCGGATGCAAACTTTTTGAGTTATTGTCCGGAAACAACTTTTATGTTAAAATTTTTAACGTTTTTCGTGGACTGTGACCTTGAAATTTGACGGATTTCCCCCAAAATCGATAGGCTTCTTACCAACCTGATATATGACAATATCCCAAAGTTTCATTCAAATCGGATGTAAACTTTTTGAGTTATTGTCCGGAAACAACTTTTTTGTTAAAATTTCTAACGTTTTTCGAGGCCTGTGACCTTGAAATTTGACGGATTTCCCCTAAAATCGATAGGCTTCTTACCAACCTGATATATAACAATATCCCAAAGTTTCATTCAAATCGGATGTAAACTGTTTGAATTATCATCCGGAAACCAAATGTGGACGGACGAACGGACGGACGGACGGACGGACGGACGGACGGACGGACGGACAGACGGACGGACGGACGGACATGAGGACCACTATATACCCCCGACTCTGTCGAGCGGGGGTATAAAAACCAAACTCCACGGAAACGAAAAATTTCTGAAGATAACAAAAAGTGTACGCAAAAATGTTGAAATTTTTAACCCCCTCCCTCAAGTGTGCGGTTTGCACACTTATGAAAATGGTTGAAAATTATGGACGACCCCTAAGCTATTTATAATCAGTCAACTATTCAAAATTAGAAATAAAGCACCTCTGCACTGAGGAATTATGTATAACTATTATTTTTATTATTATTATTATTATTATTAATTATGTATATCATCCATTGTCTGAATGTTATGACAAATATGTTTATGGATATCTGTACTGATTAACAAAATAGCTTACCTTACTGGTTTTCTCCCAATCAACTTTTGGCACATAAACATATTTTAGATGTTTCAAGTCTTTCTGACACCGTTCTGAATTTTGACCTTCATGTATAAAGTCTAATTCTTGAGCTAAAGTCTGTTTCATATCCTGAAATTTATACACATTAAGTGGTGCTAGTCACTGTCTATTACAATCTAAGCATTTGTTATTTTTCTTTATGCCTGCTCTAACAGTTACTTTGCCTTTTTATGACCTATTTAAATCATTGGTAGATTATCGTGTAAGTTAAACTATGCAAGCATGTACACATCAAAACTTTCAATCTAAATGACAGTATGATCTGGTCATTTTGTGCCAATGTTTCCAGAAAATATTCCTGTTTTTTATATTTTAATTTTGATAAAGTAATTAAAAAAAGTTATTCGAGAACAGATTATGCACTTCTCTATTAAACTATTTTGTAGCATTTTTAAGTCAAACTTGAAACATCAATAAAAACAAAAGTTTAACAACAATATCTTTTCTGTAGAAAAGAACAGATTTTAGAACAATTTCCTCATGTTAATTTCAATAAGGACATAAGCCACCACTCTCCTGCTCAGAGAACATGACTGGTTCCCAGATATAACCTCTGCCACATGTCATTCCCAATTTACTGCAGGACTACAATTGTCGTCTGCTTGTAACTTTGTAAACCAAGAATGATGTTTGTAAAATAATACACAAGATCTTTTCTATTTTTATATAGTCTGTTTATACACTTTTGATACAGTTTTACATTGCAATTACTGCATTTGTATCCGCCATGAGAGATATCTCTCACAATGTCAACCAGTGGTGTGGCAGAGGTGATTGCGGTTGACCAAGGGTACCCAGAATCCTTTGCGTGGAGATTGATAAGCTACAATACACAAACCAGGAACTAAGGGGAGGCAAATCAATTATGATTTCCTGTTGTGTCTGTTTTGTTTGCTTGATAGTGTCAGAAATTTTGCAGACATTTTATTACATCAAATTTTATTGGGCAAGGAAACTGGAGTATCTGATTAAAACCACAGAATTTTGGAAGGATTTTTTGCATTTTTTTTCAAATAATATAGGAGTCAAAATAAATTGCCTGAAGAGAGTCACAATTAACCCTGGTGTTGACATGTCTGAAGACCAGACAATATGAATACTTATACCACTAAGCCACCATGCACCCCTCACCTACTCTTTCTGTTCCCTATGTGTAATTACCTCAGTTAACAGAAAAAACAGAAAATCTTAAATTCTAGTAGACATAAATACCAACCTGTAAAACCCATGCAAAACCAAATTTAGGGTGAATCCAACCAATAAGTTTCAGTAATATTTCACAGGTCCTAATATCTCCATGGAAACGTTCCTGCAAGTCTATATACTGAACCTAAAATAAATTCAAGTATTCACTCTAACATAACATGGCAGGTTGCAAGGCACATGTATATTTATGTATAATAGTCAACAACACACACGATATTTCTATGCATGTAACTTTAGTAGGTTGAATTGCTTAAAATGGCAGTTATAGGGTTTAACCATACAAAGACAACACAAAATAATTTAAAAATAATTATTAAGTTTTTGTGTTTTGCGAGCATTTACAGCCAATAATAACAAACTGGGCTTTGTCACATTCAAAACCATTTTTAAGGATACATCGAGCAAACTGATAACAAGTTAATGTATATTATGTTTAACGTGGCCACAAATTTAATGCTTAAAGTTCCAAACCCAAAATGAAAAATATGCAAATCTAAAAAATAAAACAAAGCAGTTTGACATAGCAACAAATATTCTTTACAAGTTTCATGAAATTTGGTAAAAAACATTCTTGAGTTATTGTACGATGGATAAACAGACTTCAGCATGCCACAATACTTCAATCATTGACAGGTGTATACAAATTATTAATAGTTGTAATTAAAACTCTCTATTCAATACACACACAACAACTCATGTTAAACTTGATTACTAAACAACAGAAGCAGCTATAATATCTGAATGCCTTGACAACAAATCTGGATCCCTAACAGCAAGATAAACTGTCAGGAAACCTTGCCTCCAGACAAGTTGCCCATCAAGGTCCCTACCAGAAAGATCTACATGTACTATCTTGACACTGGCTATCTAGGTCACTGTCAGTAAGATATATATACATTATCTTGCCTATGTGACTATCTAGGTCCATGTCAGAAAGATAAACTATCTCTTGACAATGTGGTCACGTTGTTCCCAGAAATATCAAATATTTTGATTTATTAAACCACTAAGGATCAACCATCAGACATGTTTGATACCTATGTCCTTAACCTAAAAAACTACACAGATAACTTACACCTGGATACCTTGACCCCATTTAAAGGTCATTAACACAAAAAAATCGATAATCTTAAAATATGTTTACTGGTAATCTATCAGGCTTTTTTTGAACAACATAGTCAACTAATTCTCTTATTAAAGATCACTATCTGGACACCTTTGCAAGCTACATGTATTTAGGGTCATACAATTGAGGTCAACTTTGTTGACACCTTGGCCACCTATCTGTCTTTCAACAAAACATCAATATCTGAACACCTTGAAAACATTTTTTTAAGTCCCAAAGAAAAAGATCAACCATCTGGACATCTGGCCCCTGCACCATAAAACCTTTTTGAGTAAAAATGTTTTGCTCAGCATGAGAATTTTCTCAATTACCATGACAACTAGCTAGGCCATATAAAAGTTCCTTTAAAGTATCAAAGTCAACCTTTGACCCTATATCTGGGACTATTACAAAAATATTATGGTATAAATTATTTAAACCAAATAAAGATCACACAAGGAACTCTAGATTTGTGACAAACCTTGACTGCTACTTTTTTGTTGTCTTTTGTAACAGCAGTATGAACTTGGGCAAGACTTGCTGCAGCAATCGGCTCTTTATTAAATTCTTTAAACAATTCCTCCGGAAGCATGCCAAAATCTTCCTTAAATAATTCTTGAACCTGGAGAACAATGTTTTAGTGTTCTAAATTCTTATATGTAAATAATAAATTAAATCTTAAGGTTTAGTTCCTCATAACATTTCTGTTGTGAGTGACTTACTTTCAAACATATTATAGAATGATTCAATTACAATTATTCATTATAATTTGAAAACAAAAAACTACAGGTATGCATTTAATACTTTATCTTGTTCCAGTACTTTTATAATTATAACTTTCATATTTTCAGTGCACATGCTTTGTTGTGTGTGTACAAACTTTAGGGTTTAAAAAAATGTAAGTTTAGATTTTTTAGCATTTACTGTACCAGAAAATGACACTTTGTTTTGGTTTAAAAGTTGTGAATTTTACAAACCACGAAAGTCATTAAGTTTGACAATGATGACCTACCTGTGATATGTGTGCAAAATATCTACACTGTTCAATTAGAAAGAATGTAAAGAATCTTATATACATTACAGTTGTAATATCCATCAAAACATTGCCACATTTAAACTTTGCTGCTACATGTATTTGGTCAAACCTGCAATCTCACTGTTGACAGACCATGTGAACAATAGTAGACGAACTACCTTAACCACAAGAATTTACTTTATAAAATTATTTGGGAATAATAGAATATAAAATATATAAATAAATCTGCGAGCTAATTCTCACTAGCGATACCAACGCTTTCACAAATAGTATTCCGTAAACGGGAAAATGATGATCAAGGAGCATAAAATCGCTCTACACCATATGGTACAATAGGATAAAGCAATGTGCAAAGTATAAGGCTTCTGTATCCTATAGTTGCTTAGAAAACTGTAACAGAAATTTTTGTTATGGATGTATGAACAACGAAAGAACAAACAAACAGAGGGAAGGACAAGGGTAAAACAGTATACAAGCCTCTTCTTCGAAGCAGGGGTATAATTAAAGGTATCCTGTAAAACTTCTATCAGTAGAATTACCTCATCTGCATGCCTGACTAGTGCTCTGTCCTGTAACACAACCAATGTTTCAGTATATTCCCGAGGTAGTATATGATTCAATGATACTAAACCTTGTCCCAGTTTTACATAAAGCCCCCCATTCTTTAGACACCCGACCAGTAGTCTTTCAGCAGCCCGTTTGTGACACAATTTTATAACATCATTATAGTCTTTGGAGTCTTCTTCTAATGTCCACAAATTCCATTTATAATCAGCAGAAATTATTAATCCTATATGTAGGGACCTGAAAATATGCAAAAAGATCCATAGGTTAAAATGTTTAGACAGACTGATACATAATTTTAAATATGCTCAAGTTCTCAACCTACTCAGTAAATGAATTGCCAATGTTAATGTTGGTTTTTTTGTTTGATGTTTAATGCCACTTTCATCAATTTTTCAGCAATTTCATTGTGTCCAGTTTTAAATTGGGAGAGGAAGCCAGAGTACTCGGAGAAAACACCGGACCTGCTGCAGGAAAACTGGCAATCCTTGTCGATTAAGATTGGAGTCGAGTACATCCTGCCGGCAGTGAGACTCAAACCTGCAATCTCAATGTTGACAGACCATGTGAACAATAGTAGACGAACTACCTTAACCACTCGACCACCAAGGCCCCTCCAATGTTAATGAAGAATGAGCTTATTATATAATGAGAACAGATAAACCTCCTGCACAGCATTCAGGGCTTCAATGGTTGAGCAGTTTAGGTAGCTAGTTATATCTACTGATTGTTCACTAGCAAACTACACATTGCGGTCAATTCTAGTTCGATGTAGGGCAAGGATTTTCATCAGATACTTTGGTTTCTCTCCCCCCACCCACCCCCCCCCCCCCCAAATACTTACATATGTTTATATCAACAAAAGTATTACAATAATCAATAAATTATTTGTATGTTTCTTGTAAATTTCTTTATTTTAAATCTAGACAAATTCATACATGTGTCCTTCTAGTAAGTGTGTAAAATGAAAGAAAATGCCAAAACTTAATCTTAATGTCTTCTTCAAACTTAACACAATCTACCAGTACATGTACAGGTTTTTGACACTAATACTTTGTATAATGGGACAAATACCTAAGAAATCTTCCAATTCCGCCAACCATAATCCGTATCTTTCTTTTGTTGGGTTCATCCAGTAAAAAATAAGAAATGCCAGAAGCACCAAGCCCTAATCCTAAAGCATAAGCTAATTTTCTTTTCTTTGAAGTCTTTTTCAGTTTTGATACTTCAGCTGTATTTCCTTCATGTTGTAGTCCAACTTTATGAAAGTTTCTCAAAATATTTTGCTGAGGTAGGCAGTGATGAGACAAACATTTTGAACACAAGTTCTTGCATTCACTTCTCAACAGCACTGCTAGCAGTGAAGACATGTCCTAATCATAGAATCTTCAAAATGCTGTGTTAAAAGTTATTACAGGTTTTTTCCATAATTGAAATCTTTTGGTAGTATTTTCAGATCTGATTTTAGTCTAATACAAAAATGATAAATTGCTTTTCACCATTAACTGTTACAAATTCATTTAATGGATATAAAATCTTCTTTCCTAAAAAATAACAAAAATTACTTTAAAACTTATTACAGATAAAAAGATAAAGAAGCTCAAAACAAAAGAAAATCATGTATTTTTATTAAATTTTTGAAGATGAAAACTGCAATAAAAGTGTTTTCCAGTTAAAAAACTAGTATGCAGTGTTATCAATAATATTTTTCTAGGAACATTCTAAGAATCCTCGAGTCAGAAAGCATTATTTTTTGCAAAAAGTTGTCTAATCAGCATAAAATGATGAATCTTTGTAAAGATCTTCTATGCATCAATTCTGCAATTAAAATTTAGACAACTTTATTGTTTCTAATGAAATTTTTATCACATAAGAAACAAGGATTTGCCATTTCAAGCAAGTTTAAACAAGTCTGGAGACAAAAAAAATGTCTTGCCTGCATTTTGCATCAGTAATGAAAAGTAATTCATGAGCAACATGTAAATAGCATTAAATTTTCATCATTTAAACTATACAATGCATGGTTACAGTGGAACTGACCTAATAAAAAACTGCAACATATTCACTGGACGGTGAAATTGAGGTCAAGGTCAGGTTACACCTACAAGACAGACATGTGCTATAAGTAACCTATATACCAAATATGTTCATCCTACCAAGTGAGGCGACAAAGGAACTGCCATAATCCAAAACTTTAATGTAGTCACTTGACTGTGAAATTGAGGTCAAGGTCAGGTGACAGGTGACTGACTGGAAAGTACTCATCATATGCTATCACTTGACCGAATTTGATAGACCTAGGGCTTTAGCTTGCAAAGATATAAAGCAAAATGTCAAGTGTTTACCCAGCCACTGCCCAATTCCCATATATCTGTCTCTCCTTTTACAGCGACTATCATCGCAAGAAAGACAAAAACAGTTTGTTCAAATTGGAAATCTTTGTTACCATTGAAACAGACCTCTCATAGTATAATTTTGCAATATAACAATTCAATAACATTTAAGTTCCTAAGAAAGTTTTTTTTTAAATTTGAGGAAATCAGAAACAATAATTTCCTTTGGTGCTGGATTAACAGCATTCACACTAAATGAGGAATCTTTCTGGAGGACCTTGCAGACATAGTTTTTACCAAGTTACAAAACATTTTATCTCCTAGTTTCTAAAGAAATTTTTAAAGTTTCAGTCAACCAGAAGAAAGAATATCTAATGGCAGCCACACTTGTTTATCCAAAGATGGAATGAAGAGACCTTACAAACATTATTCCTGCCTAGTATGATTCAATATTAAGCCCATTAGCTTCAGAGAAGATGAAAATGTATATAGACTGACAATATCAAGTAGAATATCTAGATGAACAAAGTTTAGATATACCAATTGATATTGTCAGTCCAAAAATAGAAAATCACTATTATTTTGATTATCAACAATTCAATTTCAGCATTAATTTTAATTAAATTTAATTCAAATTTATTTCATGGACCACTTTTTTTCATGTGAATCAGCAGTAAAGCAATCTAACCTGAATGATGCACGACATCATTTTCATTTCAGCAATTTGACAGAAGGAAGTAAACCACTCTGCATGTAACTTGTGTTAACAGACATTTTTGAATATCTTGTCATTTAGGGGTGATTAAAAAATATTATCAGTCAAGAAGATCAAAGAAAAAACATACCAATTAACAATTACAAAAAATCATGGGACAGATGAACAAGTGCTGGGAGAGCATGTGAGAGCAGGTCATAACACAAAAAAATTGCAGTCATTTCAGACACAAGCAAATTTTAATGACCTTAATTCACTGACATCACACTTTTGTGTTACCACTGATTGATGTTTATTTGATTTATGAATGAAGTGTAACAATGTGTAATTGAATTGTCTGTATGCTAATTACTTTGACACCTTTGTTCTCACAGCAAATATAAGGTGTCATTTTGTCCAAAATAATAATTGCATTTATGATTATTTTTATGATAAAATTGTTATTTAATTGTTTCTGATGTTAAACACCTTTAAAATTAAGTTCAATATAATTAATGGAAATAAGATTATATAATTTTAAATATATTTTTAATCTTATTAATTGCACATTTTCAATTATATTAAAATCAATTGACTTAAATTAAGTTTTTTTTTGTTCAGAACTCTATAGAAATGGTATTGTGTTTTATCAATTTGGCCCAAAATATTCTGCTTCTAACCCTAAATGTGACAATGATCTTAATGAGTACTGTTACAATTTAGTAACAAATATGAATATTGCAATCATTATATATTTTTTATCCATGTAATAAATAACTCACTGGTTATGTATATAACAGTGAAGCACTCGCATAAAACATCAGCTCTATGGTACATGAGCCTAGTTCTATTAATACAACCTCTCATTTCATGTTTATTTTCAACATTTTTTATCAGATATTGATATTTTATGTTTTTAGTGAAATTCGAGGTTTCATCTTTAAACACATTGTCCTGTGCGCAAATTACCCAAGAAAATCATGCGGAATGTTTAGGATAAGTTTGATATGAAAAAAGTTTGGACACCCATGCAAACTATGCTAAACTTAAAGAAAAATATCTAAATTTTCTAAAAATTGTCTTACCGTAGAATATCGTTTGAAGTCCTGTTTAAAGTTTTATTTGAGATACCCCTTCACTCCCATTACATTGAATGACCGACACCATTTCAATCTATCTTATGCATTTGTTTTTGAAGAAACGAATTTTTCATTTGTTGCAATTACGACAAATTGTATTCTATCCGCAATTAAATACAAATTGATTCCATAATTTTGATTTACCATTATATTCAAAATGTCAGCTCCAGGTAAAGTTTCGACTGGATATTTCAAACATGGATTACTTAAGTGAACATAGTTTAATTTATTGAAAACAGGTATAGTCTTTGTGTTTATGTTAGCTTCATTATATTTCACATGTTCAAATATACCGAACTTCTGACAAAATTTTGCTCCGAGAAATTTCAACTGACAGATAAAACCTCACATTTCAAATAATTATAAAAAATGTAAAAGACAGATGAAAATATAAACGTGAAATGGGAGGTTTTATGTTATAGAAAACATGAGCCATGCACAAGTTAGAGTCAAATTCATAAATTAAGGGTGAGAGATCAAAAGATTTTTCAAATAGAAGTAAATTCACTAAATGCGAATAAAGTAAAACGCCATTTCAGAGACAGATAAAAGTGATTTACATGCACAATAAGGATGGCAAGTAACTTTTCTTTGGCCACAATTTTATAATATGTGTATGTAGTGACTTATGCCAGTGAGGTATTTTTGCTCAAGACGGGGGCGTTTTTTAAGAGGTCCATTTTGTTAAGTGGGGCTATTTGCTTAAGGCAGGGCGTTTTTACAGGAGTGCAATTTTGCAAAAAAGTGGGGGAGTTTTTGACAGGGACGATTTGACCGGGAACTGGTCATTTCGTACCCTGACCATTTGGTACCCTTACAAATATGGTCAATTCATACCTATCGCTGAGTCAATTCGTACCCGACGGATGGTCAATTCGTACCCGACTAAAATTTTATGAAATCGTAATGAAATTGTATGTATTAAAAAGGTAAAGAGTGATCAATTAAATGTTTCTTGATTATTTTACTCAACTTTATTTTTAATTAGTCGGCATATTGTGTTCAGGTTCTTTGTATTGAATGGAGTGTGGTAATAATTTCTATTGTATGTTGTAAGTTTATAATTAGTTTGTGATTCTAAGTGTGCATATTAAATCTTTTATTATTTTAAGTGAACTAAACATCTGTTGTCTTTATACATCTTGGATTTGTTCGGCAATGCGTCAAGAAAACTGACTAAAAAATGAAATATGTGAAATATGAAAACTTGCATTTTTCAAATTTTATTACGATAAATGATATAATAATGGTAACAAAGAAGATCACAAAAATAAGCAACTGGAGCACTAAATAAAAATATTAGATATGGCAAGAAATTAGTGCACATTATATATAGTAAAGATTTGTAACCAGTTACAAGGTTACACTTTTTGTATAGGGTAGATGTACAATACTTTATACAAAGGTTACAAATAAGAAAAATTGTTTTAAAGTGAAGTATTTATTATTTAATATATGTGTATGTTAAAATGGTTACATTTAGGTTACACCATTGATAATAGGTTACAATAGAGAAAAACAGTTACAATGTTTTTTTTTAAATATTTGGGAATGTAATTTTACTTGGTTACATATAGGTTACATTATTAATAAAAGGGTTACATTTCTGACAAGCAGTTACAGGGTCTCAATTAATATTTGAGACTTCATTGAAAATAGGTTACATTTAGGTTACATCATTATAAATCAGTTACAAAGGTACAACTTTTCTTATAGAAAAATCGTTATATTTTTAGGGGAACATTTTCTAAAATGGTTACATTTAGGTTACATCATTATAAATGAGTTACAAATAAGGTACAACTTTTTTATAGAAAAATCGTTATATTTTTAGGGGGACATTTTCTAAAATGGTTACATTTAGGTTACATCATTATAAATGAGTTACAAATAAGGTACAACTTTTTTATAGAAAAATCGTTATATTTTAGGGGGACATTTTCTAAAACGGTTACATTTAGGTTACATCATTATAAAAGAGTTACAAGGAGTTACATCTTGTTTATAG
Organism: Limnoperna fortunei; assembly: GCA_944474755.1. Classification (NCBI taxonomy): domain Eukaryota; kingdom Metazoa; phylum Mollusca; class Bivalvia; order Mytilida; family Modiolidae; genus Limnoperna; species Limnoperna fortunei. Next base: position 58,354,312 of record OX104112.1, on the reverse strand, counting down.
AAAAACTTTACATTTTCAGAGGAACATTTTCTAAAATGGTTACATTTAGGTTACATCATTATAAATGAGTTACAAAGGTACAACTTTTCTTATAGAAAAATCGTTATATTTTTAGGGGAACATTTTCTAAAATGGTTACATTTAGGTTACATCATTATAAATGAGTTACAAATAAGGTACAACTTTTTTATAGAAAAATCGTTATATTTTAGGGGGACATTTTCTAAAACGGTTACATTTAGGTTACATCATTATAAAAGAGTTACAAGGAGTTACATTTTGTTTATAGAAAAACTTTACATTTTCAGAGGAACATTTTCTAAAATGGTTACATTTAGGTTACATCATTATAAATGAGTTACAAAGGTACAACTTTTCTTACAGAAAAATCGTTATATTTTTAGGGGAACATTTTCTAAAATGGTTACATTTAGGTTACATCATTATAAATGAGTTACAAATAAGTTACAACTTTTTTATAGAACAATCGTTATATTTTAGGGGGACATTTTCTAAAATGGTTACATTTAGGTTACATCATTATAAATGAGTTACAAATAAGGTACAACTTTTTTATAGAAAAATCGTTATATTTTAGGGGGACATTTTCTAAAACGGTTACATTTAGGTTACATCATTATAAAAGAGTTACAAGGAGTTACATCTTGTTTATAGAAAAACTTTACATTTTCAGAGGAACATTTTCTAAAATGGTTACATTTAGGTTACATCATTATAAATGAGTTACAAATAAGGTACAACTTTTTTATAGAAAAATCGTTATATTTTAGGGGGACATTTTCTAAAACGGTTACATTTAGGTTACATCATTATAAAAGAGTTACAAGGAGTTACATCTTGTTTATAGAAAAACTTTACATTTTCAGAGGAACATTTTCTAAAATGGTTACATTTAGGTTACATCATTATTAAAGAGTTACAAATAAGATTCAACTTGTTTATTGAAAAAACTTTACATTTTCAGGGGGACATTCTCTAAAATGGTTACATTTAGGTTACATCATTATTAAAGAGTTACAAATAAGATTCAACTTGTTTATTGAAAAAACTTTACATTTTCAGGGGGACATTCTCTAAAATGGTTACATCATTATAAATAAGTAACAAATAATATAATCCACTTCAGTGATTATACATGTACAGTAGTAAACACCCAGTAAAAAAATAAGAAAAGCTAGTCATTCCAAACTTAACAAATAATGAAGATTTAATTGGGTTTTTTTTATTTTCTGTACAGGAACAAGTATGATAAATATTGAGGCTGCATGTGGTTGGTGTATTTTCATAACAGGGCCACTGATATTGCAAATTTCAAGATTGTTCTGACCAAAATCTTGTGTGAAAGTTTTTTTGGTACAATGATATAACATGAATAATTGTTTCTTTTGTACAAGTTTTTCATTTTTGTGGCCACTGGTTTTTATTGGTTCAGTGAAGTTAAGGTGCCTTTTATCGAGATTTTTATGTAGTGTTGATTGAAATATTGTGAGCATAATCCTATTCAACAATCTCTTAATGGATCTTTACATATATAACCAGAAAAGTTAACTTATCAATTGACAACGGCCTCTTAATTATTTTTGTATAGGGGAAACTATTGACATTTTTTGCTCTCACTTAGGCACCAAGTTTCGTTGAGTAATGAGAGACCCCTCAAAACGACCGGAATAATTTCACGTATATCACATTAAATTTTCGGGGTGCCATGTCAGATAAAATTTTTTGCAAATTTAGAAAATCCGAAGGGTACTCATGGAAACTCCCTTACACCCATAAAATAGTCCAGAAATAGGCTTTGAACAATCAGATAAAAAAATACCCAATACATTTAATAAATTATCTGAATAAATTTATTTATAAATTCTATATGAAACTGCTTTTTAAATACAGCTCCAATATTAAAATTCCATTGAATAATAAATCCGCTGTCTATGCTACAGTTTAGCGCAGTCAAATATCAAAATAAGAACTATTTTCCTCTCCCTCAGTCAAAGTTCATTTACAGAGCCGTTGTCAAATTGAAAACAAAATTTTCAATTTTCATACTTTTTACTGTAGTTTATTTTTGTTCCCCATATTACGAGCAAATCTACCAAGTTTCATCTCATTCTGAAATAAAATAAAGCCGTTTCAACCTGTTTTATGAACAAACTTTAACGCTTTCAATTGTTCAACTCAACACTTGATTTAAAAAAAAAATCAACAATTTTCATGTGTCATTATATCTATAGCTGGATGATAAGTTTTCGCTTTCGCAACCTATATATATGTCATAATAAACCATAGGAAGGCTATATCTTTAAATAATATCAATACTGAATTCCAAAGTTATCAAAATTTTACCTTTTTAAGAAGAAAAATGGGCACATTACTTATCTTTTAGAACAAATTTTTACATGTACTTTCTAATTTTTGTATTAATTTCACAATCAAACATTCTTAAACAGTACTCAATATATAAATCAAATAATTATGGTTCAGAAATGGGTGTACATTTGTATTTACTAAAATTCAACTGATTATTAATAGGTTAAAAGCAATATTTCCAAAGTTTCTTAAAAAAGAGATTTACACAGCCAGGAGTTTTGAAGTACCCTTTATGACATCATGCAAACTGTGACGTCATAATGCTATGATGTTGTAACCATATATTGTAAACAAGTAAACATCAATACAAGAATTTGAAATAAATGGTGAAAGCAAAAATACATGTTTTTAAAATTAGTAACCGAGTGCTTTTATTGTGTACAAGGTCCATGGTTACCAAATGAAACCACTCCACCTACTGATATGTCACTTTTATATATATATGCGCATATCCTGGCTTTTTCCATCTACATGTGCACCCCCCCCCCCCCCCCCCTCACACAAACAATGTTTAAGCTATCTTTGTAATCTCATGAAGACTTTTCCGTGATTGTATTTCTAAAATAGGAATCGGATTATTATCTTCTAATTTTGTTCTTTAAATATGGATCAATGTCATATATTAACAATAAAAGCTTCATTTTATAGTTTGTTTACATTCTTCAGTGCCTACAATTATCTCCCTTGGTTGACAAGGTTTTAACTTTATTAGTGTCTATTTTGTTAATTGCTAAAAGGTAGAAATATGAATGTTAATTACAAGTGTTTCCCCTTGGTAAAATTAAGCATTTGAGGAAAAATGCTGGATTTAAATACATCTTGTAGAAATGGTCATGCAATCATAATTTGTTTTGGGGGAAAAGTGCGTGCTAGATTATGACCCGACTCTATCTGTTGCTACTGGATCAGTTTTTCAGACAAAAATTAATGATATAAATAAAATACAAACCATATTTTACTGGCTTTGCATGCTTTTGGGGTAAACAGTATCATGGATTTGGTTGAAAGTACATTTGTGAGCTATATCATATAGAACCTAATCTTGCAGATTTCCCATGCGCTGTTTTTTGCTGTTCTAAAGGGTTGAAGTACACACATGTATTTTTTTTTTTTGTTCAAAATTAAATTTATTTAGTTGCAATAGTGTTTAATAACTAAATTAATTTCGCTTCTGTTTTCCTTTGAGTAATTTAGCAATTTTTTCTTAAATTCTTTGTTGTTTCTGTCTACAAGGAAATCTGACAATTTTATGCCATTCAAGGCCATGTAACTTACTGTTTAAAACCATAAATTTTAATGTTTTTGAGTAAAATTTAGACAGAAAGATGTATTTTTTAATTGTTTACTGTTATCTGACAGAATAAAGTGAAAGTTACAGCATTATAGCTGCAGTGGCTGAACTAATAACATCATTGACTTGCAAACTTTTAGACAACAAAGTAAAAAATCAACACTTCAACTTGACAACGGCCTCTTAATTATTTTTGTATAGGGGAAACTATTGACATTTTTTGCTCTCACTTAGGCACCAAGTTTCGTTGAGTAATGAGAGACCCCTCAAAACGACCGGAATAATTTCACGTATATCACATTAAATTTTCGGGGTGCCATGTCAGATAAAATTTTTTGCAAATTTAGAAAATCCGAAGGGTACTCATGGAAACTCCCTTACACCCATAAAATAGTCCAGAAATAGGCTTTGAACAATCAGATAAAAAAATACCCAATACATTTAATAAATTATCTGAATAAATTTATTTATAAATTCTATATGAAACTGCTTTTTAAATACAGCTCCAATATTAAAATTCCATTGAATAATAAATCCGCTGTCTATGCTACAGTTTAGCGCAGTCAAATATCAAAATAAGAACTATTTTCCTCTCCCTCAGTCAAAGTTCATTTACAGAGCCGTTGTCAAATTGAAAACAAAATTTTCAATTTTCATACTTTTTACTGTAGTTTATTTTTGTTCCCCATATTACGAGCAAATCTACCAAGTTTCATCTCATTCTGAAATAAAATAAAGCCGTTTCAACCTGTTTTATGAACAAACTTTAACGCTTTCAATTGTTCAACTCAACACTTGATTTAAAAAAAAAATCAACAATTTTCATGTGTCATTATATCTATAGCTGGATGATAAGTTTTCGCTTTCGCAACCTATATATATGTCATAATAAACCATAGGAAGGCTATATCTTTAAATAATATCAATACTGAATTCCAAAGTTATCAAAATTTTACCTTTTTAAGAAGAAAAATGGGCACATTACTTATCTTTTAGAACAAATTTTTACATGTACTTTCTAATTTTTGTATTAATTTCACAATCAAACATTCTTAAACAGTACTCAATATATAAATCAAATAATTATGGTTCAGAAATGGGTGTACATTTGTATTTACTAAAATTCAACTGATTATTAATAGGTTAAAAGCAATATTTCCAAAGTTTCTTAAAAAAGAGATTTACACAGCCAGGAGTTTTGAAGTACCCTTTATGACATCATGCAAACTGTGACGTCATAATGCTATGATGTTGTAACCATATATTGTAAACAAGTAAACATCAATACAAGAATTTGAAATAAATGGTGAAAGCAAAAATACATGTTTTTAAAATTAGTAACCGAGTGCTTTTATTGTGTACAAGGTCCATGGTTACCAAATGAAACCACTCCACCTACTGATATGTCACTTTTATATATATATGCGCATATCCTGGCTTTTTCCATCTACATGTGCACCCCCCCCCCTCACACAAACAATGTTTAAGCTATCTTTGTAATCTCATGAAGACTTTTCCGTGATTGTATTTCTAAAATAGGAATCGGATTATTATCTTCTAATTTTGTTCTTTAAATATGGATCAATGTCATATATTAACAATAAAAGCTTCATTTTATAGTTTGTTTACATTCTTCAGTGCCTACAATTATCTCCCTTGGTTGACAAGGTTTTAACTTTATTAGTGTCTATTTTGTTAATTGCTAAAAGGTAGAAATATGAATGTTAATTACAAGTGTTTCCCCTTGGTAAAATTAAGCATTTGAGGAAAAATGCTGGATTTAAATACATCTTGTAGAAATGGTCATGCAATCATAATTTGTTTTGGGGGAAAAGTGCGTGCTAGATTATGACCCGACTCTATCTGTTGCTACTGGATCAGTTTTTCAGACAAAAATTAATGATATAAATAAAATACAAACCATATTTTACTGGCTTTGCATGCTTTTGGGGTAAACAGTATCATGGATTTGGTTGAAAGTACATTTGTGAGCTATATCATATAGAACCTAATCTTGCAGATTTCCCATGCGCTGTTTTTTGCTGTTCTAAAGGGTTGAAGTACACACATGTATTTTTTTTTTTTGTTCAAAATTAAATTTATTTAGTTGCAATAGTGTTTAATAACTAAATTAATTTCGCTTCTGTTTTCCTTTGAGTAATTTAGCAATTTTTTCTTAAATTCTTTGTTGTTTCTGTCTACAAGGAAATCTGACAATTTTATGCCATTCAAGGCCATGTAACTTACTGTTTAAAACCATAAATTTTAATGTTTTTGAGTAAAATTTAGGCAGAAAGATGTATTTTTTAATTGTTTACTGTTATCTGACAGAATAAAGTGAAAGTTACAGCATTATAGCTGCAGTGGCTGAACTAATAACATCATTGACTTGCAAACTTTTAGACAACAAAGTAAAAAATCAACACTTCAACTTTGAAAACAAAATTTTCAATTTTCATACTTTTTACTGTAGTTTATTTTTGTTCCCCATATTACGAGCAAATCTACCAAGTTTCATCTCATTCTGAAATAAAATAAAGCCGTTTCAACCTGTTTTATGAACAAACTTTAACGCTTTCAATTGTTCAACTCAACACTTGATTTAAAAAAAAAATCAACAATTTTCATGTGTCATTATATCTATAGCTGGATGATAAGTTTTCGCTTTCGCAACCTATATATATATGTCATAATAAACCATAGGAAGGCTATATCTTTAAATAATATCAATACTGAATTCCAAAGTTATCAAAATTTTACCTTTTTAAGAAGAAAAATGGGCACATTACTTATCTTTTAGAACAAATTTTTACATGTACTTTCTAATTTTTGTATTAATTTCACAATCAAACATTCTTAAACAGTACTCAATATATAAATCAAATAATTATGGTTCAGAAATGGGTGTACATTTGTATTTACTAAAATTCAACTGATTATTAATAGGTTAAAAGCAATATTTCCAAAGTTTCTTAAAAAAGAGATTTACACAGCCAGGAGTTTTGAAGTACCCTTTATGACATCATGCAAACTGTGACGTCATAATGCTATGATGTTGTAACCATATATTGTAAACAAGTAAACATCAATACAAGAATTTGAAATAAATGGTGAAAGCAAAAATACATGTTTTTAAAATTAGTAACCGAGTGCTTTTATTGTGTACAAGGTCCATGGTTACCAAATGAAACCACTCCACCTACTGATATGTCACTTTTATATATATATGCGCATATCCTGGCTTTTTCCATCTACATGTGCACCCCCCCCCCCCTCACACAAACAATGTTTAAGCTATCTTTGTAATCTCATGAAGACTTTTCCGTGATTGTATTTCTAAAATAGGAATCGGATTATTATCTTCTAATTTTGTTCTTTAAATATGGATCAATGTCATATATTAACAATAAAAGCTTCATTTTATAGTTTGTTTACATTCTTCAGTGCCTACAATTATCTCCCTTGGTTGACAAGGTTTTAACTTTATTAGTGTCTATTTTGTTAATTGCTAAAAGGTAGAAATATGAATGTTAATTACAAGTGTTTCCCCTTGGTAAAATTAAGCATTTGAGGAAAAATGCTGGATTTAAATACATCTTGTAGAAATGGTCATGCAATCATAATTTGTTTTGGGGGAAAAGTGCGTGCTAGATTATGACCCGACTCTATCTGTTGCTACTGGATCAGTTTTTCAGACAAAAATTAATGATATAAATAAAATACAAACCATATTTTACTGGCTTTGCATGCTTTTGGGGTAAACAGTATCATGGATTTGGTTGAAAGTACATTTGTGAGCTATATCATATAGAACCTAATCTTGCAGATTTCCCATGCGCTGTTTTTTGCTGTTCTAAAGGGTTGAAGTACACACATGTATTTTTTTTTTTTGTTCAAAATTAAATTTATTTAGTTGCAATAGTGTTTAATAACTAAATTAATTTCGCTTCTGTTTTCCTTTGAGTAATTTAGCAATTTTTTCTTAAATTCTTTGTTGTTTCTGTCTACAAGGAAATCTGACAATTTTATGCCATTCAAGGCCATGTAACTTACTGTTTAAAACCATAAATTTTAATGTTTTTGAGTAAAATTTAGACAGAAAGATGTATTTTTTAATTGTTTACTGTTATCTGACAGAATAAAGTGAAAGTTACAGCATTATAGCTGCAGTGGCTGAACTAATAACATCATTGACTTGCAAACTTTTAGACAACAAAGTAAAAAATCAACACTTCAACTTGACAACGGCCTCTTAATTATTTTTGTATAGGGGAAACTATTGACATTTTTTGCTCTCACTTAGGCACCAAGTTTCGTTGAGTAATGAGAGACCCCTCAAAACGACCGGAATAATTTCACGTATATCACATTAAATTTTCGGGGTGCCATGTCAGATAAAATTTTTTGCAAATTTAGAAAATCCGAAGGGTACTCATGGAAACTCCCTTACACCCATAAAATAGTCCAGAAATAGGCTTTGAACAATCAGATAAAAAAATACCCAATACATTTAATAAATTATCTGAATAAATTTATTTATAAATTCTATATGAAACTGCTTTTTAAATACAGCTCCAATATTAAAATTCCATTGAATAATAAATCCGCTGTCTATGCTACAGTTTAGCGCAGTCAAATATCAAAATAAGAACTATTTTCCTCTCCCTCAGTCAAAGTTCATTTACAGAGCCGTTGTCAAATTGAAAACAAAATTTTCAATTTTCATACTTTTTACTGTAGTTTATTTTTGTTCCCCATATTACGAGCAAATCTACCAAGTTTCATCTCATTCTGAAATAAAATAAAGCCGTTTCAACCTGTTTTATGAACAAACTTTAACGCTTTCAATTGTTCAACTCAACACTTGATTTAAAAAAAAAATCAACAATTTTCATGTGTCATTATATCTATAGCTGGATGATAAGTTTTCGCTTTCGCAACCTATATATATGTCATAATAAACCATAGGAAGGCTATATCTTTAAATAATATCAATACTGAATTCCAAAGTTATCAAAATTTTACCTTTTTAAGAAGAAAAATGGGCACATTACTTATCTTTTAGAACAAATTTTTACATGTACTTTCTAATTTTTGTATTAATTTCACAATCAAACATTCTTAAACAGTACTCAATATATAAATCAAATAATTATGGTTCAGAAATGGGTGTACATTTGTATTTACTAAAATTCAACTGATTATTAATAGGTTAAAAGCAATATTTCCAAAGTTTCTTAAAAAAGAGATTTACACAGCCAGGAGTTTTGAAGTACCCTTTATGACATCATGCAAACTGTGACGTCATAATGCTATGATGTTGTAACCATATATTGTAAACAAGTAAACATCAATACAAGAATTTGAAATAAATGGTGAAAGCAAAAATACATGTTTTTAAAATTAGTAACCGAGTGCTTTTATTGTGTACAAGGTCCATGGTTACCAAATGAAACCACTCCACCTACTGATATGTCACTTTTATATATATATGCGCATATCCTGGCTTTTTCCATCTACATGTGCACCCCCCCCCCCTCACACAAACAATGTTTAAGCTATCTTTGTAATCTCATGAAGACTTTTCCGTGATTGTATTTCTAAAATAGGAATCGGATTATTATCTTCTAATTTTGTTCTTTAAATATGGATCAATGTCATATATTAACAATAAAAGCTTCATTTTATAGTTTGTTTACATTCTTCAGTGCCTACAATTATCTCCCTTGGTTGACAAGGTTTTAACTTTATTAGTGTCTATTTTGTTAATTGCTAAAAGGTAGAAATATGAATGTTAATTACAAGTGTTTCCCCTTGGTAAAATTAAGCATTTGAGGAAAAATGCTGGATTTAAATACATCTTGTAGAAATGGTCATGCAATCATAATTTGTTTTGGGGGAAAAGTGCGTGCTAGATTATGACCCGACTCTATCTGTTGCTACTGGATCAGTTTTTCAGACAAAAATTAATGATATAAATAAAATACAAACCATATTTTACTGGCTTTGCATGCTTTTGGGGTAAACAGTATCATGGATTTGGTTGAAAGTACATTTGTGAGCTATATCATATAGAACCTAATCTTGCAGATTTCCCATGCGCTGTTTTTTGCTGTTCTAAAGGGTTGAAGTACACACATGTATTTTTTTTTTTGTTCAAAATTAAATTTATTTAGTTGCAATAGTGTTTAATAACTAAATTAATTTCGCTTCTGTTTTCCTTTGAGTAATTTAGCAATTTTTTCTTAAATTCTTTGTTGTTTCTGTCTACAAGGAAATCTGACAATTTTATGCCATTCAAGGCCATGTAACTTACTGTTTAAAACCATAAATTTTAATGTTTTTGAGTAAAATTTAGACAGAAAGATGTATTTTTTAATTGTTTACTGTTATCTGACAGAATAAAGTGAAAGTTACAGCATTATAGCTGCAGTGGCTGAACTAATAACATCATTGACTTGCAAACTTTTAGACAACAAAGTAAAAAATCAACACTTCAACTTGACAACGGCCTCTTAATTATTTTTGTATAGGGGAAACTATTGACATTTTTTGCTCTCACTTAGGCACCAAGTTTCGTTGAGTAATGAGAGACCCCTCAAAACGACCGGAATAATTTCACGTATATCACATTAAATTTTCGGGGTGCCATGTCAGATAAAATTTTTTGCAAATTTAGAAAATCCGAAGGGTACTCATGGAAACTCCCTTACACCCATAAAATAGTCCAGAAATAGGCTTTGAACAATCAGATAAAAAAATACCCAATACATTTAATAAATTATCTGAATAAATTTATTTATAAATTCTATATGAAACTGCTTTTTAAATACAGCTCCAATATTAAAATTCCATTGAATAATAAATCCGCTGTCTATGCTACAGTTTAGCGCAGTCAAATATCAAAATAAGAACTATTTTCCTCTCCCTCAGTCAAAGTTCATTTACAGAGCCGTTGTCAATTGCATTTGGAAGAGGAGGGCAAAAAAAGACCAAACTTTCATCAAAGCTGCATTTAATAAAATATCAATAACAATAAAAAGTAAACAAAATATTTGGTATACTAAATTTTTACATTATTTCAATTACACACAGTTCTTACAGTTCCAAATAGTCTCCGAAGACATTTTTTATATTCTGCTTGGCTCAGGCCACTACAGGATCTGTGGTACCAATTCTGGCACTCGCAGCATTGTATCCACAAAACATTACTGGCACCAACTTTCTTACAATCAGAACAAATATCAGCCTTGCTGATTTTGCGGCGTTTGGGACAGGGGAGGTTGTCAAACAAGGTATCAGAAACTGTAGTGAGGGTGACTGCTGGAGCACAGGACTGGGACTGGGCAGTTACGGTGACAGTTGGTATGCTTGACTGGGTAGTTAGGGTGACAGTTGGTATGCTGGACTGTGTAGTTACGGTGACAGTTGGTATGCTGGACTGGGTAGTTACGGTGACAGTTGGTATGCTGGACTGGGTAGTTACGGTGACAGTTGGTATGCTGGACTGGGTAGTTACGGTGACAGTTGGTATGCTGGACTGGGTAGTTACGGTGACAGTTGGTATGCTGGACTGGGTAGTTACGGTGACAGTTGGTATGCTGGACTGGGTAGTTACGGTGACAGTTGGTATCCAGGACTGGGACATGGCAGTTGTAGTTAATGCGACTGTTGGGATGCAAGACTGGGACTGGGAAGTTACAGTGACTGTTGGCATGCTGGACTGGGACTGGGTAGTAGTGGAGTTTGACTGGACATCAGAGTTGTTAAAAACTTGCATTATGCATGTTTGGTCAGTATCATCCAGTGCTTTCACTATCTCATTCCACAATCCATTGGAAAAGGATGAAGAGGGCACTGTGATGCATTTTACTGGCTTCCCATCTAGGCGCACTGTATGGCTTTGTTTGCCATTTAACCTCTGAACCTCATGGCGGATCACCTTTGTTGAGAATTTTGCCACAACCAACTCTTTCTTTATTTCTTTATAAGTTGTTTCTTATTTGTAACTCTTTTATAATGATGTAACCTAAATGTAACCATTTTAGAATATGTCCCCCTGAAAATTAAAATATTTTCTATAAATAAGTTGTTTCTTATTTGTAACTCTTTTATAATGATGTAACCTAAATGTAACCATTTTAGAAAATGTCCCCTTGAAAATTATTTTTTTTTAAACATGCTGTACCCTATTTGTAACTCTTTTATAATGATGTAACCTAAATGTAACCGTTTTAGGAAATGTCCCCTAAAAATATAACCATTTTTCTATAAAAAGTTGTGCCCTATTTGTAACTCATTTATAATGATGTAACCTAAATGTAACCATTTTAGAATATGTCCCCCTGAAAATTAAAATATTTTCTACAAACAAGTTGTTTCTTATTTGTAACTCTTTTATAATGATGTAACCTAAATGTAACCGTTAAAACAGTTACAAAAATGTCCCCCTTAAAATATAAAGTTTTTATATAAAAATATAAAGTTTTTAAAACTTGTAACCAGATTGTAACCAGTTACAAATACATTAGGTCCAATTGAAGGACTTTTAGAAAATGTCCCCTTGAAAAGTAATTTTTTTAAACATATTGTACCCTATTTGTAACTCTTTTATAATGATGTAACCTAAATGTAACCATTTTAGAAAATGTCCCCTTGAAAAGTATTTTTAGTTGTACCTTTTTTGTAACTCATTTATAATGATGTAACCTAAATGTAACCGTTAAAACAGTTACAAAAATGTCCCCCTTAAAATATAAAGTTTTTATATAAAAATATAAAGTTTTTAAAACTTGTAACCAGATTGTAACCAGTTACAAATACATTAGGTCCAATTGAAGGACTTTTTTTAGGACACATATGAAAAATATATATTAAAGACAAAAACATAGCATTTTCATACTTTTCTTAAGTTTGTTGGCCATGATTGCAAAAGTTGGATTTACCAGTATCTCTTAAAAATTGTACATATATATTATTTTACTCATCATTATTTCTTAAATAATGATGAGTAAAAGACTTGTTTTATGTTCACAAAATTAATTATCACCACGTACACTACATCTAAAATAACTATCAAAGTAACCGAACCTGATCACAATCTGCCGACTAATTACAAATAAATTTGAGTAAAATAACCAATAAAACATTTAATTAATCATTTTTAATTTTTACATACAATTTCATTACGATTTAATCTGGTACGAATTGACCATCCACCGGGTATGAATTGACTCAGCGATGGGTACGAATTGACCATATTTGTAAGGGTATGAAATGGTCAGGGTACGAAATGACCATAACTCATTTGACCTGCTCCCCGTTTGATGACAGAATTAAAATATTTCTTTGTGACGATGTGATTTGTCATACTTTTTTGTCTCTTGTGTGTTTTTTTCTCTTACTTAACTGCCTCTATGAAGTTTCGTTGAAACAGGCTAATCAGTCTTGTGTAATCACAAGGCAGGGAGGTTACTCTTTCCATAAAACCACGCAGAGTGTTAATCTGTCGCTATTCGATTCTGTAAGATACACTTGTTATTTTTGAGAATTTAGCATGTTCCCGAATCGGCATAATCTAAAACCTGGACTGACCTCAACTGCCTGGCATGGTCTAAATAATCGCCTTGTTGTTGGCCTGGCCTCAAATCGGCTTCATTAAGTGTAAGGGCTGAATACGGCTGCATATGACAATAAATTTGTAAAATAGCATTATTAAAATCTGCTTACCAGCATTGATTTTCAATTAAGTTTACTTATCTGATTCAATGTGTTTTAGTGAATAGATGATGTTTTTTAACAATTAATTGTAAACAAAGAGATATAATTATTATTTTTAATTCTTTAATAACGACCGCTTATTTTTCTCTTGTCGGCAAATGTGTACTTAACACATTTCAAGTTTTTACTTACGTGATTAATAATGTTTTTCTTGTCCAGTCATGGACTCTTTACAGTCAACCCACCAGAACGAACAACGATCGTTTGAAGGGTGGTATCGTCGCATTAACAAGAGATCCGGCGATGAGAAGTAGACTTTGTTTTCTGCTAGTTCCAAAACTACAAGAAGAAGATGCTCTTCTTAGGCCCAATTTTACTGCCGTTATAATCCGATGTTAGTTTTGTGATTTGTCGGATTAACGGCAGAATTCAGTCCTATTGCTCGTAATGCATCCTCACGTCAGGGTTTTTGTGTCCACATGTATCCTCACAAGTCAGGGTCGTGGACACATGTGGACACAGAAACCCTGACTTGTGAGGATGCTCGTAATGTAGCAAATAAAAAAATTCTAACATAGGTCAATTTATACAAAATTCAAACATAATATTCATCTTCTTTACGTTATTAAAGCTTTAGATATTGCGAAATTAACGGGAAACTATCTTTTGAAGAAATTTCTTTTTTCGTCTTTGAAGATGCACGTGGAAAATGCTATGTTGATCATTTTTGTCATTTTTCCGTATATGGATAATGTGACCTGATTTTATTATAAACGCGCTAATTTGCACACTATAACAACCCAAGATGCAACACGCCATTCACTTTCGGGTTTCTCAATGCTTTTCATGTAGTAAACGTAATTAAAGAGAGACACGAATGTCAATTAATACACAACAACGCACAGCGGGTTATTAAAAACGGCAATAACTATCATCACGTATCAATAATGATCGATTTTAAACACGAAACCGATAAAAAAATGGTGACTTTGTCGAAAGATATCAAGATCGACCTCGTCTGATTGTATATGCAACTTCTTTTGGACATCACTCCCGTTCTGCTACATTACGACAGGAACCTATAAATCAATTAGTTATACCAGGGACAGTCTATACCAGTTAGTATAGACTGTCCCTGGTTATACTAGTCCCAGATTACGAGTAATGGGACTAAATTCGTACCCTCACAAAAAGCGAGGGTACGAATATTCGTTCTACTCTTCTAACCACACAATTAAAAATAATTACCGACTCCAAACTTACTCGGTAGCAGAGATCCACTACGAAATACATACAGGTTGGGAGATTAGGGACAGACCTTTTAACTTGAAAAGGGGGGGGGGGGCTTTGGTTTTTTGTTTTGATCAGAACATTTTTTTCCGCGCAGACCGCGAAAAAAATATTTATTTTTTGAAGACGTCGCGACAGAATATTTTTTTTCATTATTAGCATTAATTTATGTAGCAGAAATCCTTCTTCAGAATATTTTTTTGCTTACCGTCTGCTTCCAAAATATTTTTTTCATCAAAAATCTTTTTCAAAATATTTTTTTAGGTAAAAACCAAGGCCCCCCTTCAAGTTAAATGGTCCGTTCCTTAGTATCATGTCTCTCTTTTCCGCTAAATCGGGACATGTAATTATATTTATTATATAGATAGAGATGAAATATCGAATTTTCCGTGTGACAGAAATCACGGTAAATCACATGTGAAAATTATCGTTTATTTTCACTCTCGGGTTTTTTCCCGCCAAAACGTCACAATGGTTTTGTACTATACAGATATTCATCCGCCGTTCATAAAATTTAGGATTAAGCATGAAAATTTTACGAAAACAATTTTGATCTATATAATAAATAGGATAATCAATTGGGCATCGTGAATATCCAAAATATGATCACTCGTGCTGCATAAAGCATCAGATTAAACTCGTGCGCGGAACAAGTTCCGCGCACTCGTTTAATCAGATGCGTTATGCGGCACTCGTGATCATATTTTGGATATTCACTCCGCCCAATTAATTATCCTATAAGTCTCTGACTAAATCAATTAATCTTCTAATAAGTAATTCTCCCAAACGAAGTTTTTAGAGACATTGTTTTTTTCCGGTTTCTTATTATTATTCTTTCTTTCTTCTTTCCGTTCAATCTTTTCCGCACATTTTCTCGGAGATGCAATGTCCAATCAAGATGAAACTTTGGGAACATGTTGAAGGTGACCTGAAGTTTTGCAATCCAATTTTGGAATTTTCAAAATGGCCGCTGTTTTAAAAAATGGCGGCCGTTGTCAGATCTCAGTAATGGCCAGAGCAATTTCAATGAAAATTTGTATACTGATACAGCTAACTATATTGAGCATTTAAAAAAAAATGGACGCGAACGCCATCTCAAAATGGTCGCCATCCGAACACCACCCCCTAAAAATGCAAAAATTTAAACATCATCCGATTTCGACGAAATTTGGTACACAGGTAGATTATGGTACCCTGAGTGGGCCACAACTTTTAAAATTTTTTTCCGACTTCCGGTTTCAAAATGGCGGCCGTTCTAAAGTTTTAAAAAATGTCGGCTGTTGTCAGATCTCAGTAATGACCAGAGCAATTTCAATGAAAATTGGTATACTGATACAGCTAACTATCTTAAGTATTTTTGCCAAACAAAAAAATTGGATGCGAACGACACCATTTTGTGATGGCCGCCGTTTCACCACACTCCCCCCAGACGTCAACTTAGTCCGATTGCAACGAAATTTGATATGTAGATAGATTTTAATGTACAAACTAAGAATATCATGTCTATTTGGGGTTTTCGACATGCGCAAGAATAGTCGAAATGGGGGTTCGTTTGGGAGACATTCTGTGTTGGCATCCCAACACAATCATATATATTTCATCGGTATTTCATATTGCATTGAAATTTTGTTGCTTTCTTTCCCGCCTTTTTCCATGCGTTTTGTTTACAAAATATTCTGATGAGTTCCAGAATATGTTCTGATTGGTCAATTCCCATCAAAGTTCATCAAAGTTTTTAGAGAAATAGGATGAGGTTGTATTCTGTCAAAGTCCATCAAATTTTTTTAACAAAGTTTTTGATGCATGTTTACATGGTCAAAAATCTTTGTCAAAGAAAACTTTGACAAAGTTTTTGATGGAAAACTTTGATCGTGTAAATGGGGCTTTAGGTAGACAACTGTATTGTTATTGCGTCGTCTAGGTAATAAAATGTTATGTTTCTAATCGTTTGTAGTGTATTGCGTTTCACTTAAGATCACTCTCACTGATTTATGATTTCTGTTTTCTCTTTAATTTAATGTCGTGGAGATAAGAGTGTTGGGTTATTTTTTGTTACATTTAATTTTAAATAAGTTTTACAACTACACTGAATAAACTTCGTTAAAAATCTTAAGATTAATCTAAAGAAGATATATTAAATATTTTTAATTTAAAAAAAAGGTTTTTTGTGTATAATATAAATATTTTTTTTAATTTGGACAAGAAATTATTTTTTACATGTAAGAAAGTTCGTTAAAAGTAACCATTATGACATATTTTAAGCATT
The DNA here is from genome assembly GCA_944474755.1 of Limnoperna fortunei. Taxonomy (NCBI): domain Eukaryota; kingdom Metazoa; phylum Mollusca; class Bivalvia; order Mytilida; family Modiolidae; genus Limnoperna; species Limnoperna fortunei. The sequence continues at coordinate 58,337,357 of OX104112.1, read as the reverse complement.
CTGAATAGAAATGGAATAACTGTTGTGTAAACAAAAACGACTTTATTATTAATTAATTAGATATGAATGGAATAATGACTTTCACTGTTTTCTTTAGAACCCATCCTTAAAAGGGGAACCAAAGCTACAATTTGTATGTAATGGAACCATTTTGAGAGTAACAATGCATATATTAACTAACCAATAAAATTTATAATAAAAAACCCTCAACAAACAATTATGTGGAGGGATTCCACCACCGTTTGAACAGGAACAAAAAAGCAGGTTCAGGCAACAAAGGTCTATACATGCTTGCGCCACTTCTTCAAGAAGAAGCATCCATGTTGCCGCTTTATTCTCTACTTTTGTCCGAAGGTAAACTGAAAAAGCTCCAAAACCACAAAGAAAGCCTGTACCAAGTATGCAAATGACGAAATATCCATAAGCAGACTGCCGAGTCTTTGTGCCAGACAAGTGTTTGTGCAGGATTTATATTCCTCAAGTCAATCGATTTTGATATTTTCACAATAATGTTAATTTTGAAAATAGTAGCTAATGTTAAAATAGTTGCTAACCATAACATATATTGTTTTATCTGTGTCATTACGTTGTAATATGAAATATTATGTTTTGACGAAATGATAATGTTAATAAATTAAAAAATAAAAAATAAAAATAGCTTTTATTTTTATTTACCACTTTGGTCAAAAGAGCAATATTATGCATACAGGTTTTCACTAATACGCCCAGATTGTACGAATTATCATATTACACTGTCCCATATGGTACGAGTTATCATATTACACTGTCCCATACGGTACGAATTATCATATTACACTGTCCCATACGGTACGAATTATCATATTACACTGTCCCATATGGCACGAATTATCATATTACACTGCCCCATATGGTACGATTTATCATATTACACTGTCCCATATGGTACGATTTATCATATTACACTGTCCCATATGGTACGAATTATCATATTACACTGTCCCATATGGCACGAATTATCATATTACACTGTCCCATATGGTACGATTTATCATATTACACTGTCCCATATGGTACGAATTATCATATTACACTGTCCCATATGGTACGAATTATTATATTACACTGTCCCATATAGTACGAATTATCATATTACACTGTCCTATATGGTACGAATTATCATATTACACTGTCCCATATGGTACGAATTGTTTTTAAGTTTAGTATGATTTGGTTATGGTACGAAATGACTGGTTACCAACCATCCAACCATAATGAAGCGTAATTTAGTAACATTTAATAACTATTGAGTTATATTTCCCGAATTACTAAACGTTATTAAACTTTTAGTAACCATAGATGTATCGGGTTTAAATCTTCTTAATAATTTTCCTAAATAGTGTTCAGATGATGATTCAAAACATTAAAATAAGTTATTTTTTTTTAAGAAAAACAATTCCTAAATCATCAAATTAAATAAAAGTATAACTGGTGACTACATTTCAGAGAAGTGTAATCATAGATTGTTTCTAAATGTATGCAATAAGCCTTTTACTTGCATTGCAATAGTGAAATGGTACCTCGTACCATCTGGTACTGCGAGTAAATTTAAACTTATGTATCTTTGTCTTATTTTGAACGTCATCTACCCTTGATCACGAATCTGGCAACATTGAGGTTGCAGATTCGAGCTTTAACTATACAGGGAGAGCTTGTTTTCAAGCCAAAGATCGGGAATAAAACTGGACGCCTTGATATAGCTAATCATTGCTAAACGTGGCGTTAAACACTATTCAAACATAAAATCTTTGGAGTTTTAAGAAGTTTACATTGGTAATAAAAAGGCTTCGAAACTTCCGAACAGTCTGTGGTGTCGAAGACGTAGTCTCTGAGAATGGATTGTAACTGAAAATAAACAGTTGTAGTAATAATTTTGTTTCAGTTGATAACTTTTGAGTTTTGAGTTTGCGTCAAATTTATAAAATATGAATACTTGGAATTTCCTAGACACTTATTCATCTGACATAATCAATGCTATTATTATCAGTTACAAACTAGCATTTAAAACGATCGCAAAAATAATTTATTCACAATCAAAATTAACGTATTCAGTCCGTGGACCCTTCAAATGACAACTTTTCTGTATGTAGTCTATATACCTGCAAATACACAAGAATTCATACATTTATTTTTAACATGTCATAAAATTGTTAACAATAATCAAGACAAAACTTTTTGTCACAATATATGAATCGTGTATATTAAAAGCAGTAATAGGTCTAGGTCCCCACCAGGGGTTCGACATTACTGGCAGATAGTTAGATTACAAAACATCACGCAGTGTTCGTAAACCCTTGTTTATGTATATACATTGACCAATTAAGTCAGGTATTCGTTGGACCCTTTAATGTTGGGAAGACGTAGTAAATAAACACTGGGCAAATATCAACTAAAATCATGACTGAGCGACAATTTTCCGGACAATTTATATTCTGTAATGTCCTTTTATTGATCAAACTACAATGACCTGTTAAAATTTTACGATAAAGAGTATTCGAAATTCTTGGTGGAAAACATGCAAAAGTAAAATTACCAATATATTAGGTATAAAGTTGTTTACATCTCCATCATATCTGCCCATGACATATGTTGGGTTGCTCCTCTCAGCACTCTATCTAAAGCCATCAAATCTTCGTCCATGTAACTTTCAATCTTTTCCAGTTCCTTATCTGTGTTACATGTAATAACAAGAATGAAAATATGCTTGCCTATTTTAAACAATAGAATAGTGTAGTTTTACCCCCCCCCCCCCCCCAAAAAAAAAAAATTCTTTTTTTTATGTTGCTTATAGCCCAAACGAACCAATTACATTTCTTACATTATTGAATTGAATGTAATTCCTTAAAATATTTTCAATTACATTTAATACTAAAAACCTACCAAACAGTGCCTTGATCTCTGTCAACTGAACCATGACCTCCCTGTCACAGATAGATGTTTCTTTCAAGCTGACGTCAAGGAGACCAAATGAAGAGTATTGTGCAAACCATGATGACTGAACAAAATCTATATCCTCTTTAATTTTCTCGAATTCCTTGTTTTGTTTAGATAGGATATCTGCTTTGGTGAATCTTTTCTGTAAACCTGTGGATTGTTTCTCTAGTGTTGTAAATTGCTGTTCTGCATCTGAATTAAAAAAAAGTAATAATGATATATATGGTTTACATCTTTCAACTAAAAATGGGAGTGTTCCCAGCGCTCGATCCGAAGAGCAGCCCAGCGCATCCCTATGTAGATAATAAAGGAGACCCTTGTTGGAAGTTAGTCATGTCGTAATAGAGAAAGTCTGACTGCTAACCAGTGGCTAGCGTGTTTGGAGAGCTTCATTCTTCGTCCCAACACAATCATTTATACATTGTCCAGTGGCAGTCAAAATTGGCATCACGTTAGTCCATTTCTTTTTGTTTGTAAACGTGTTCTTGTCCTAAAATAGCTGAAACATTGCTCGCAGGACGTTAACCAGACAATTAATCAATCCAAGTAAAACTTTTAAAATGCATATTCTATTGCATCAAAAAATGTCACACAAATCGGCAATACATTGTAAACTTGAGTAATTACTAATGACATATGTTATTTGAAAAACTAATTCAGAAAACAAATACATGAAATCGCTTGAAAGCTGACATTATATATCCATCCTTTTCTGAAACTTGGAAACATCTGGCTTTATAAATTATGTCGGGCGAGCTGGACGTGACAATTGTATTTAAACTTTTCATTATAATATTACCCATCCAATTCCATTTCTCCGTATTTGTCTCGCATGTGCATAATTTAGTTGTACAGGAGGACGTTTTAAGTGTCAAAATTCAATCATTCTTTTTTGTTCGTATTAAAATATAATTCTTTATCTGAACAAATGATATACTCTTAAAACCATGGGTTTATTAATGTAATTGTAGATTTGTTAAAGTCTTTTTCTATTGAAACAATTAAGCTACCTTTGTAGAAACTTTCAATAGCCATCACCTCCCCATGGTTTACTGTTAACTGATCTTCCACGGTCTGGATCTCTGTAAGGATAAAAATATCAAACTGTAAATTTTCTGGATTTCTGCAGACAGTTTGTCTATTTCGATTTCTATTTAAAAAACAAACAGATACCAAAGTTAAGAATAGCTTACCCGTCAACGTGGAATTTATTAAGCATGTTTTATGTATGTTTAATGTTTAAATTGTTTGTATTATAACGGAGACGGATTAATATAAGCTAATTGCTTGTTTCCGAATCCGATTGTTTTATTTAAGGCTTTCCACTTTCCGAGTGGAAAGCCTTCCTGTTATTAAGGTCTTTCCCCTTTTCCAAGGGAAAGACCTTCTTGTCTTTCTTATGATTATTAAGGTCTTTCCCCCTTTCCAAGGGAAAGACCTTCTTGTCTTTCTTATGATTATTATTATTATTATTATTATTATTATTATTTTTCTTCTTCCGCGGAGGTTTGCCAAAAAGTGTCTGGACGTATCATTTCGATACTTGGTAACATCAATCGGTCATATCCGGAGATGACATGGCTCATGCTTTTAGACCGATCTATTTTTAGTAACAGAGTTATCTGCCCCAACACGAAAACCCTTGTTAGCAGATAAACTCAGAAACCGTAACCGATTCTTAAAATCTGAAGTGTACAAAATGTCGCTGGTCCTATGGCGATGATTTGTCATGCAAATTTTTTTTTTCCAATCGACTTCCTGTTTACGCGTTTTTGACCTGAAAAATGTCGCAACGCGTCAAAATTTTTTTCTCAAAAACCGTAAGTCCTAGAGACTTGGGACCACCACCATTGATCCTAAGTGACATATGTTACATTTAAAAATGTCAAGGTCAAAGGTCAAAAGTCAAGGTCAAAGGTCACCATAGGTCTTGTTAGCACTATATCTCGCAAACCATAAAAGATAGAAGCAGACAATAAATGGGAAAAATACTCCACTTATTGAGACCTTCATTTGGTACATTTGACCGAAAGCTGTGCGATGGACCATTTTTGAGTTACTGCCCTTGACGCGTTTCGGTTAATCGGTTTTTTGGTTAAAACTTGAAAACGGTTAGAGATAATATAGTAAACATATAGGTTAAACATGATCAGTAGGAAAAGAGCTTCAATTTGAGCCAAAGATCAAAGGTCATAGGTCAAGGTCATACCCTAGCAACAAGGTGACCGTTATAAAAAGTCCTTAGCAACTATATATTTTTAGAATCAGAATGATGTTCTTTACTGAAATATGTCATTTCATGACCGGAAGTGGCCTTTTGTCCCTAGCAACCGAATGAAAGTCCTTAACAACCCATATATTTTTTGGTTTGGGACCACTTTCTTTACTCAAATAACTAATTTTTATGACTGGAAGTGACATTTTGTGCTATAGCAAGACACAAAATCCCATAGCATCAACTAACTTTTCTTACTTCAGAGGAACAGTGGGAAAGACCTTCTCATTTGTTCTCAGAACAAATGAACTTTTTAATTATTATTATTATTATTATTATTATTATTTTTCTTCTTCCGCGGAGGTTTGCCAAAAAGTGTCTGGACGTATCATTTCGATATTTGGTAACATCAATCGGTCATATCCGGAGATGACATGGCTCATGCTTTTAGACCGATCTATTTTTAGTAACAGAGTTATCTGCCCCAACACGAAAACCCTTGTTAGCAGATAAACTCAGAAACCGTAACCGATTCTTAAAATCTGAAGTGTACAAAATGTCGCTGGTCCTATGGCGATGATTTGTCATGCAAATTTTTTTTTTCCAATCGACTTCCTGTTTACGCGTTTTTGACCTGAAAAATGTCGCAACGCGTCAAAATTTTTTTCTCAAAAACCGTAAGTCCTAGAGACTTGGGACCACCACCATTGATCCTAAGTGACATATGTTACATTTAAAAATGTCAAGGTCAAAGGTCAAAAGTCAAGGTCAAAGGTCACCATAGGTCTTGTTAGCACTATATCTCGCAAACCATAAAAGATAGGAGCAGACAATAAATGGGAAAAATACTCCTCTTATTAAGACCTTCATTTGGTACATTTGACCGGAAGCTGTGCGATGAACCGTTTTCGAGTTACTGCCCTTGACGCATTTCGGTTAATCGGTTTTTTGGTTAAAAATTGAAAACGGTTAGAGATAATATAGTAAACATATAGGTTAAACATGATCAGTAGGAAAAGAGCTTCAATTTGAGCCAAAGGTCAAAGGTCATAGGTCAAGGTCATACCATAGCAACAAGGTGACCGTTATAAAAAGTCCTTAGCAGCCATATATTTTTAGAATCAGAATGATGTACTTTACTGAGGTATGTCATTTCATGACCGGAATGGTGTTTTGTCCCTAGCAACTGAATGAAAGTCTTAACAACCATACATTTTTGGCTCGGGACCACTTTCTTTACTCAAATAACTCATTTTTAAGACTGGAAGTGACATTCTGTTCTAAAGTAACAGAAAAGAGAGGTCCATAACATTCATACTGTATATTTTTCAAAATCAGACCGTAATGGGCTACACTTTCACATTTGTTTTTCAGAACAAATATCAGTTTGTTATTATTATTTATCTTCTTCTGCAGAGGTTTGCTAAAAACTGTTGCGACATATAATTTCAAGATTTGACAAGACAGTTGATTTAAACAGATCTATTTTTAGTAACAAAGTTATCTGCCCGAACAGAAAAACTCTTGTTAGCAGATAATCTCAGAAACCTTAACCGTTTTTTAACATCTTATGTGTACAAAGTGTTGATTTACCTATGGCAACGAGTGAAAACACAAATTGTTTTTCATTTTACTTCATATTTAGGTGTTTTTGACCGGAAAAGTGTTTCAACTTGTAATTTTTTTCTCATTGATCCTTAGTAACATATATTTGAATGTCAAGGTCAAAGGTCAGCTTTAGTCTTATTAGCACTATATCTAAACAAGTGTGGACACAGAAAAACGTCTCGCATGCATTCCGCATCAGTAACGAAAACAAATTTTGTCATAAGCATTATGTAAATAGCATTAGTGATCAGTAGCGGCCTGTATACCAAAAATTGTCACCATACAATGCATAGTTACAGAGGAGCTGTCCTAATACAAAAACTTTAACGTAGTCACTGGACCGTGAAATTGAGGTCAAGGTCAGGTGGCACCTACCAGACAGTCATGTTCTATTCATCAGCAACCTATATACCAAATATTGTCATCCTACCATGCATAGTTACAGAGAAACTGCCATAACCCAAAAAACTTTAACGTAGTCGCTGGACCGTGCAATTGCGGTCAAGGTCATGTGACAGGTGACTTACTGGCAAGTACTCATCATAATCTACCTCTGGACCAAATTTGATGGACCTAGGGCTTGGGCTTACAAATATATGAAGCAAGATGTCCAAGTGTTTACGTCGCTGCCGGATTCCCATACATATGTCTCGCCTCCAGCGACTTTCGTTGCAGGCGAGACAAAAACGATAAAAGAGAAGCAAACAATAAATGGGGAAAATACTCCTCTTATCAAGACCTTCATTTCGTTTTAGTAGGAAACTGTTTGATAAACCATTTTGAGTTACAATGCTTGATGTCTTTCAGTTAATCGGTTGTAACTTGAAGATGGTTTGAGATGATATAGTAAACATTTAGGTTTAAAGTTATCAGTAGGAAAAGAACTCCCACTTGAGCCAAAGGTCAAGATCATATCATAGCAACAAGGTAGCCATTATAAAAAGGACATCACAACCATATATTATTAGAATCAGGATGACATACATTAAAGTGGATAGAAAAGGACATAACAGTACTTAACAATCATTATATGTCTAAATAATGTTTGACTCTTAATTTTTATATGTTTACTTACCAAGATGTTTTTCCAATGTAGCAAAACCTCAGAGGAAAAAAACATGTATCTTTTGTTTACAGTTAAAGCGAGTTCTCCAGAAATTGCAAAATAATCCATGCAAAAAGAGAGCTGTAATTGAAAGTAAAAGATAAATACATCTAATGACCAAAAAGTGATATTTATTTTCAAAATGGCCCCCATCACTCAAATACACCAATGCAAAAACTATAGAAGATTGAAGCAGACAATAAATGGTCAAAATATTTCTTTTCAAAATTTTTGCGAAAATGTAAATAAGCATACTCTGTTGAGTTATTTCTCCTTGAATTGTTACGGAAAGTGGTTTATTTGTTTGAATGGTGTTTTGACGCAATTTTCAGCAATTTTTCAGCTATATCATGGCGTCCAGTTTTTATTGAGGTAGGAAGCCGGAGTACCTGTTGAAAACCCCTGACCTTCGGTAGGAAAACTGGAAGTGGTTTATGACTAAACTGGATACTGTAAAAGATAATATTGTAAACATGCCTTTGAGACAGAACCTGTGTTTTAAAACCTTCGATTGATAACTTAGGATTCTGTCAATTGATTTTAAAAGGGCTGACAAAAACATTATGTACAAGGGGCTTTCAGCAAATAAACAGAAAAGGATAAACATGAATCAGGATGCTTTAGTGAAATTAAGTACTTTTACAATTAGAAGTGGCATTTTGTTATCTTTTGTGTTTCAACAAAACAATGTTTTGTTTCGGAACAAGTTATCTGTAAAGGTAATTTATTAAAAAAACTTTTCTGCAAAAAATATTTTTCTCCTAAATGTTAATGCCATAAACATTTCAAGATTTACCTTACATTTACTACCATTTCTGGTACAGAAAATGTTAGTAAACACATGCATACTTACCAAGATGTACTTACAATTTAGCAAAACTTCTGAGGAACTATCTAATGCCTGCAAGTAGAAAAGGTGTAATGGAAAGTACCAGAGCCCTGTTAGCTACTTGTGCAAACAAAAAATTTTGCACAAGTACCCACCTCCCACGACGTGGACGTAGGGTTGGATTTATGGGAGGCAAATTTGTGTAATTTTTTTTAAATCCTACCTTTCAAATACAACTTGCATGATTACCAATAATTATGACTACTGCATGCTCAACTTTATAATCTTACATCTGTTTAAAAATTTAACGTCTTATTTTTATCAGAATTGACTCGTGGTAACTGTAATAAGTTGGCAAAACAGAAATGTTGAAATTGCCAATTCCTCGAATGTATACATGATCAATCAAAGTACCACCTTCAGTTGTTGGTTTTGTCACACACTGTATAAATCCATTTGATTTCATGTAATTCAGGACAATTTCCTCATCATTCAATATATTTTCATTAAAGTCACCAAAAATTAGAACTCTTTCTGTAACTAACAACAACCTTTGAACTAACTGACTAAAATTTTCCATAAAACAATTTAGATTGTACTTTGGACTTCTGTAGATTGTAACAACAACTAAGTCTAGAGGAATCACTTTGAACATGAAGCATTCTAGATTTGTATATGACAGATGAACCTTTTCATACATAGAACTGGTTTTGTAAAAAACCCCAACACCTCCATGCTGCATTTGCTTTAATAATGCAAATAACTGTGAGTTAGCATTGTATGCCTGAGATCTTGAAATGTGATTAAATGTAAATCCTTCAAGATTACAGTTCACTTCTTGTTCTAACCACGTTTCTGTCAAGCAAATGAAATCCACTTTTTTAAGTACAGGGTTTCTATTTAGATCTTCAATGTGGTTCACCAATCCTTCAATGTTATGATACAGAAATGTTATGTTGTCAGTTGTTGAACAATGTTCTTTTTCTTGTAAAAATTGCTTCATTTTTGACAGACCACTAGCAACATCAGAATCACAGAAAATCTTGGACTTCAACTTTTTTTCTTCTATGTCTTTAATGTATAAGCCCTGAATGGATGTAACTCTACTCAAAGCAACATAGGCCTGGCCACAAGAGAAGCATTTGTTGAGATCAACAACACATTCTTGGACAGTTAAACCCTGAACTTTGTGTATTGTACATGCCCAGGCAAGCTGCAGTGGAAACTGTTTTCTACTTCCATTTCTTTTAGGAACATCTTCTGTACATGGTTCTATTCCAACACATCTGTTACCACCAACGTTCTTTAGCAGTTTAGTCTTTTTGCCAACATTTACATTGTCAAATTGAATAAATATTATCTGAGGTAAGGAGTTTGGTCTACTCTGAACAATTTCTCTAATTGTGCCTATAACACCATTAACTAGTCCATCTTGTATATCTACATTCTTTGTCAACATTACCCTAGCACCAACAGCAAGTAGCATTGAAGATGGCAACTGCAAGTCTTTGTCTGTAAAATTTGATTTCATTTTAATAAGTTGTCCACTTGACTTTACTTTCTGGTAGTCTTCAGCTTCAACCAATCTGACTTCAGAGTCTAGTTTCATGACCATTTCATTGTTGTGGGTTTGAATCTCTGCATTGGTTGCAAAAATGTGAAGAGCATGTACTGGTCCTTGCTTCATACAAGTTTTCAACATTGACAAATCAATCTCAGCAATATCAGTGTCCTTAGATCTAACTCTCAGTCTGTTCAACATCTCGGCTAAATTACTGTTGCTCTTCTGACGCATAATTTCATCTAATTCAACAATCTCAAACAACTCGATCCATAACTGGTTCATTGGGTTTGAAGGATCATCAACATACAACTTGTCAGATTTCTTGGTTTTTACTGGGGGTAGTTGATAAAAATCACCAACTGCAATGACTGACACACCTCCGAAGAATTTATCTTCCGGCATTTTTTTTATTTGCCTTAATCGTTCATGAATAAAAAATAACATTCTTTTGTTTACCATAGAAATTTCATCTATGATAATGACCTGCAGTGAATCATATTTTGATCTCAAACTGTTTATCTTGTCTTCACTTAAAAGTGCATGATCCATGGAAAGACTTTTGTAGATACCTAAAGCACTGTGTATTGTCATACCGGAAATATTAAAAGCAGCTGTACCAGTAGGAGCAGTCAAGAGTACAGTGGCTTCATCAGGATGGTCTACAATCTTGGACAGTATTCTTGTCATTTCATAATACAGACACTTGATCAAATGACTCTTTCCAGTTCCACCACCGCCAGTAACAAAAACATGAAAAGGTAAAACATCTTCACCGTTTGCTTTCTTTAAACACCATTCTCTTATTTTATAGAATATTTCTCTTTGTTTATCATTCATGCTTCTGAGTAAAGGAATAACTTCATTCTTTGGAAAAAGGGTCGAGGTTAACAGGTTTGTTCCTAGTGATGATTCATGCTGATTTAGATCGGGTATTGATTCATCAGTTACATCTTCTTCAACTACTGTAGTAGATGTGCCTTCCAATATACACTCTAGTCTATCTACTTCGTTTTCTGGACATAATTCAGCCCATGCATCTTCTCTATATCCCCTCTCTTCTAAATCTCTTTCAGCATTTTCAAGAGCCTCATCAACTTTCACATAATTGGCTTTGTTACTTTCTACAACACTCTTTACATCTGTAGGTGTCTTGCTACTGCTTAATTTAACAAACCCTTCATTGTAAAATTTCTCATAAGTCTCAAACTGTGGTGGTTTCAATTGCTGATCTATGCGGTAAGGCAAGAACAACTGAAGCATGCTCTGATAATACTTTTCTGGAGCTGTCTCGACAGAAAACCTTGGATACCTGATAACAGCTGGTTTAGTTCTCGTGCGTTTCCGTATGTATCCAATATTGTTACTAAGTTTAAATGTTGTCTGCTGATTTAACTTGTTTGGCACCTGTGACTTGGCAAGGACACTGTAATCGGAGCAAAACTGAGCTAAGCACATTTCTTCAAATGATTCTAATCTTGGCCTCTCCTTGTACCTGTCCACAATACTTGTCATCCACATTGATTCATCATCTGTAGTTTCATCATCATTGCTACCTTGAGAGGCATGTTTTGCTTTTTCAAGTTCCTTCAAAGGAATACTCATCCTACATGGATTAGGTCCTAATGGTATGAATTCTACTTTTCTTGAACATTCCTTTAAATTCATTCCAGTCACCCTGTAAACTGCTTCTTGGGCACTGATTTCCCTATGATGCAGGTAAGCTGTACCAACTTTTTTCATGGTTTGTTGAGCATTTAGGTTGCCCTCAACTGCTTCTACTTTTGTCTGTTGTAACAACAAGCCTAATTCTCTTTCAGCTTTACTAATGTAGCTAATGATATAAACCACACAGGAGTACTCATCTAACACATACTGTATGTCCATGTTAGCATTCCATGCTCTCAAAAGATGTTCATTATACTGATTAATGTAGATCTCATTGACATTCCTTTTAAGAACAACTGTATTCCGTTTTCCTAGAGTAGAACAGATGTCTTCAAACTCAGCTTGTGTCATACCTACTTTATTAAACACTTCACTAACATTCATTGTTTGATTTGTCTCATCAAGTATACAGTTCCATAATTCACTAAGCCTTTTTTTTGCCTGTGCTACATTCGACTCTGATTCATCACAAGTCCCTGATGTTTCAGCTAAGAAGGTTTGAGTAGATGGTGGCCTTGGAAAGTTGAAACGACAAACTGTTCCTTTCTTTTTACATGATTTGGAATGATTCTTGCTATGCTGATGAAGCGAAGTAACCATTTCATAAAGTTCTGGATCATTCTCTTCCTTAGGTATTTCACATGTGATATACTTATTGATAAAATTTACAACATCACTGTTACTATCCATGCCAAATATTGGAGCACCTTCAATCCAAAATAAACAATGACAATGAGGAGATCCTCTCTGCTGAAATTCTATCCTGTAGAAGTAATCAATAACTTTACCTATTGGGTTAGCATCAGACATAATCACTTCTTTGAGAAAAGTATGGAATCTATTATCAAACATTCTTGCCAAAGTAACAGGATTACTATACAAAATCTTACATTTCTCTTTCCAATCAAGATCTTCAATGTTTCTGGTGTCACCTTGTTGTTTCATAACAGTTTCAAGCATTTCAGACCATCTAAAATCTGCAGAAGAAAATGAACAGAAAAATGTTGGTTTCCCCAACTGTCTTATCATAGCAAACATATCTTTTTGTGCCGCTTGCCAATAAGGAGGTGTTCCACGTACTGGTTTTAGGTATTTGATAGCTTCATCTTTTTTTATTAAATTCCTAAGAGAATCCTTATCCATCAATATGTTACATGTAATCTTTTTACCATCAGTTGTTACTGGAAATTCTTTTCTCAGAGCAATTTGTACACTTGATAACACTTTATCAAGTTCTGACAAATACTGAGCAAAAAATATATATGAGGCGTCTTTTGCAAATCTGTTGTCTACACTCATTAACCGCATATTAAAATAACGAAGCAATGATAGCTTTTCTTCCCTTTCTTCATTGAATGTATTTTTACCACTTGGAAAATGTGCTGGGAATGATTTGGCTTCAATGCCATTTTCTTGTAATACACTTACAGGTTTATTACCTTCCGCTGGAGAAATATTAAATACCTCATCAAAACATTGGTCTAGAATTTCTTGTCCAATATCTGCTGGTTGAAGACTCGAATCTAATTGGACACCTCTTAGTTTATCATCTAGATATGATTCATCTTCATCACATTTTTCAACTCCAATTGGCAACAATTCATCTTTGTTCATGTCAACTGATATGGTATTCTCTTTTTTAGATTCATGATCTTTATCTAAATGGTCAGAATGTTCCCTTTCATCAGTGAAAATAGATTGCCCCACGAGTGGTTCTTCTGGAATAGGATTAAGCCAATTTTCAGAAAGTCGGACATCTGAATACCAAGTATTGTTTTGCTTTAAATAGTTTAAAGCTTCGTCAATTTTTTTTGTACTTATATACTGGTATTCCTCATACCCTTTATATTCTATTTTTCGCTTTAATTTTACTGCCAAAAGTCTATTTTCATTGTCTGATCGGGGTAAAGAAGAAGTAAGTTTTTGCAAGTTTGAAGGAACACATACAACAGGACCATGCACTCCTTTTTGTCCACCCTTTGGCAATCCAAGTATTTTCATAAATGGAATATGTAGTGCCACCAAATGTTGCTCTAATTTGTTTAATGCAAGTTCTGGAGGAACCTCTTCTAGATATAAATTATTTGCATGACTTTCTGCAGGCATTTTTCCACTCAACAGCTTTCTGTGACATGTAAAACAAACCCAAAGAGCATTCCTGCTGAAACTAGCATAGTTGCAAGCCCTGTCACAAACACTATCACACTTGTGTACATATTTGCTTGAAATACATTGTTTTGATAAGTCATCATTTCCACTCTTTTCATACATACGAAAATCACATTCTAAAACTTGTTTTCTAAAAAATAACCTAAAACAGCAGCCACATACATATTCTGGCCCTTTTTGTGATTCCAATCTAAATTTTTGAATAACATTTTCGATTTTATTTAACTCCAGTTTGCTTTTTTCTCTTCTTTGCTTCGTCTGACTGATAATTTTTTTTCTGTGCATGTCATCATTTTTGTATTTCTTGCTGCTTGCATGTTTGACATTATCTTGATGAACCTCATTACTAGCATATTTTGTAGTGCTAGCATCTTTAACATTCTGTCTATGAACCTCATCAATAGCATATTTTGTAGTGCTGGCATCTTTAACATTCTGTCTATGAACCTCATCAGTTGCATATTTTGTAGTGCTGGCATCTTTAACATTCTGTCTATGAACCTCATCAATAGCATATTTTGTAGTGCTAGCATCCTTAACATTCTGTCTATGAACCTCATCAGTTGCATATTTTGTAGTGCTAGCATCCTTAACATTCTGTCTATGAACCTCATAAGTAGCATATTTTCTAGTGCTAGCATCTTTAACAGTCTGTCGATGAACCTCATCAGTAGCATATTTTGTAGTGCTAGCATCTTTAACTGTCTGTCGATGAACCTCATCAGTAGAATATTTTGAAGTGCTCGCATTCTTTATATGTTGTCTATGAACCTCATCAGTAGCATATTTTGTAGTGCTAGCATTCTTGGCATGTTGTCTGTACATCTCATTCATTGCATATTTCTTTTTACCAGCTTCAACTTTGTCTGTCCTATACTGTGGGTCATTTGCATACTGATCACATAGTTTTCTCTTGACTGTTTCTCTGAATGATGGATCTTTTGAATACTTTTCTTTACCATATTTAAGCTTTTTTTCTCTAATTTCAGGTGTTGACTGATACTTTATTCTTTCATTTTCCTTTTTGGACTTCTTAACTGAACTAATCTCTGACTTTTGAAAATGCTTAGCACTTCCATGCTCAAAATTAAGCAAACTGTCATCTGAAAAGTTATCATTAATCTCACATCTGTTTCTCTTAAGATTTTTCACAAGATTGTTCTCGTAATCGAGTGTAACACTAGTTACAACTTCATAATGGTTATTAAAATGTTTCAGATATATAGCCTTTTCATGAATGCAACTATCTTTGTCAATCTGCTGTGCCGAGTACCTTATCCACCTTCCATCACTATAAGTGAACACATCAGTTTTCATGAGGTCAGCAGCAGCAATTATTTCAATGGCTGTTCCCCAACTACAATTTTCTGTCATTCTGTTGGAAGCTACATGTTCTTCTATTGATGTGCAGTCTATGAATGATGAAAATTTGTCAGCATTTTGTAAACTGTGTTCTACTATTGCTTCCCGTATGTTTGAATAAAATTCCTGTTTTTGAGAAACTGCAAAAGATAAAGCTCTAAACAAACAATTTCCATCACCAACAATGCTTTTTGTGCTTTTGGGACTACCCATGCTATTTACACGCTTATAGTTTCCTGCTTTTGACAAATGCTTTATTGGTATGTTTAACTTCCTACATAGCTTTTTTCTTAACGCAATATCAGTGGGAATGAAATCGAACTTTGTAGCTCTTGATGAACTTACAAATTCAAGATCAGGTACATAATCTGTTTCAAGATCATTCATGTTTGAGCTAGTAGCAGTAGTTTGTGATTGTGATGATTTATCCTCAGAATCTTTCTCTTCAATTGTAGAACCTTGAAGTTCACATTCCTCAATCCCACAATTTGTTCTAGAATTTGGTATTCCGTCAATATAATTATTATCAGCTTTACATGTAGCCAATTCAATAGCACTTAAATGAGGTATTGTAAGTGTTACGCCAGTTATTTCGAACTGCACCGAGACATTTTGACTTACAAATCTGACTAGGTGCTGATACAAATGATCAATACTTTGAAGTTGCAAGACTACACTTGAACCATTATATGCAGGCAAGCCAAGTTCATTTCTTGCATGTGAATCAAATAAATACAATCTATTTTCCTGCTTTAAAACTAAACATGTTGAACCTTGTACACAAATGAAGCATCCATCTGTTTCTATCAAAGACTCTTGAATAGCCTGATCTAAAGGTAAAGCACCAGGGAGATCAAGGTTTTCATTCATGTTGATCATTGCAGCAAATGACTCTTTTAGTTGTACATTAACTAACATGTTATTAACCTCTATGTCTGATGGCAAGTCAGAAACTAAAAGCAGGTCATTTTCCCCATGAATCCATGTGTATAATTCATTGCCTTGTGTAAGAATACTGTCCAACATCATAAAATTCCAAAGATTTACAGGGATTAATTTGCTTTGAACCAATGCTAATAAACAATTTGCAACACATTGTTTTCCTGCATTGTTACCAAACCTTAAGCTTCCTTGATGAAAACTGCCTTTTAAAACATTTCGGCCAGATACAAAATAAGGCAGAATATCACATACCTTTCCTTCCTCAAAACTGTGTACGTATTCTTTACATTCTGTGCCGATTTTTTTATCTGTTGCCTTTGGAATAGCATCTAACTGAAACACATCAGAATTTTTACATTCAAATAAACCTAATCTATCTTTTGTTTCATTAATATCTAATAAATTTAAAGATTTATAGTCCTTTTGCTGTGTAGCATATAATATAGATGTTTGTTTCTCTAAATTAAAAGATTCTGTTTCATTAACATTAGCTATATTCATGTCAGTTCCATTATTAAAGGTTAGTTTATCTTTTGTGTTTTTACACGTTCTAGTATCCTCAGAAATTTCAGAATTAGTTTCATTGTTTACTTCATGTTTAAGTTTAGTTTCTATATCTGTTTTAGTTACAGCTTCAGTTTCAGTTTCTAGTATAGTTTCAGTATTCATAAGGTTATTTGTATGGTTATCTGTAAGGTTTTTCGTAAGTTTATTTGTGCACATCTTTTTAGGTTTCCTTTTGATTATACTGGTGACTTCCACCAGTTGCGCCTGTCCTGCAACGCCTAGCATTGGCGAGGGTACTCTCGGTGGAGTACAAACCCACGGTGGGGAGTCAGAGGTCGGTGCCATATCTACGTGTGAGATAGACAGACTTCCCTGAGAAGATGCAAAACTCAGGGCATTTGGACAATTTTTCTCGCTAGCAGAGCTAGGAGAAGCCATTGTCCTGGCTAGGGGTTTCTCCTCAACCTGAGGTGCCAACCCCATGGTGGCATCAACTGCAGCACTGGTCTGGCGCTTTTCTCTCATTCTTTCCTTCTGCTCTTTGGCTCTTGTAGCCTTACTTTTTCCTTTACGACCCATAACTGAAAATAGAAAAAATATTTCATGTACCTTTTATTAGCAAAATAAACACTAGTGCCAATTATTATCATTTTGCTTTGAATTGTTACTTAGGAACTGACTTAATCTAATAACAAATTAATAGTCATTGGACAGTGAAATTTCTGCCAAGGTTAGGTGAAACCTATCAAACTTGTGTCATGTACCTTTAATCAGCAACCTACCTGTAAATACCAAATATTGTCATCCTACCATGAAGAACTGACTTTATCCTTTAACACAATCACCAGACCAAACAATAAAGTGAAGATTTAACAATTAAGTTGGAGTAATAAAGTTCAGTGTTAAAACATCATATTAAAATCATCATTTGCTACAAATGTGAATTATATATATAGAACTAATTTTATCTATATGTAATGCTAACTAAATCAATGACTACCTTTATATGTTACACAGCTGTCATTGAACTAAGTACTAAGTGATCACTTAAAGATTCATCAATTTTGACGATTAAGGGGCAATAACACCTACAAGGGGTTGTCTCATAACTTCAACTCAATGGAGAGTTTTGTAGAGCTTTGATGCTGAAGGAATGTCTCTTCTATTTTCCTGTATCTGTTATACTTTTTGAATTGTAAGCCAAAACTATATTTTGATCCCCTTGTTCTATATTTAGCCGAGGCGGCCATGTTGGTTGGTACGAGGTCTTGTGCAATCTTAGTAGAGGATACTTTACTAATGATGTGTGTAAAGTTTCAAAGCAAGCCCTTTTGAGGTTCAGGAGAAGATTTTTAAAGAAAAATTTACGACGACGACGGATGCCAAGTGGTGGCAATAGCAATAGAGGAACTCAAATGACTAACTATATTTAAATTTTTGCACTTTACAGTTTCATTCTAGTTGTTATAGTTTTTAAGTTACTGTGAAAAAACAACATTTCTTCAAAAATTTTGGTTAAGTACAATAACTCCCATAAGGTGCCATCAGACAATTTCTGAAAATTAACTGATTTGTAGGACTTGCCCTTTAGGGTAATTTAGAAATTTATAGTTTTACTATAGGTGTGTTATAGACTAATTTATAACACAAATACTGATTATTTGTCAATATTTGTAATTAAAGGGCAATAACACCTATGAAGAGTCATTTTGCAATTTTGGACTAAGTAATGATTTGTAGGCCTTGCTTTGTTGATAATTTGTGCAATTTACATTTTCATTCTAGGTGTTTTAGTTTTCAAGTTACAGGACAAAAAAGGAAAATTTCATAAAAAAATTGTCATTTAAGGGCAAAAACTCCTATAAGAAGTCATCTGACAATTTCTGACCAATACAGTTAATTGCTGGCCTTGTATTGCTGATCTATTTTGCTATTTATAAAAACAGTTTTTAAGTAACAGGACAAAAACGGAAAATTTCATAAAAAATTGTCATTTAAGGGCAATACTTCCTATAAGGAGTCATCTGACAATTTAAGACCAATTAAGTTAATTGTAGGGCTTTATTGTTGATCATTTTTGCTATTTACAGTTTTACTCTAATTGTTATGGTTTTTAAGTTACAGGACAAAAATGGAAAATTTCATAAAAAATTGCCATTTAAAGGGCACTAACTCCTATAAGGAGTCATCTGACAATGTCAGAACAATACAGTGAATTGTAGGGCTTGTATTGCTGATCATTTTAACTTTTGACAGTTTTAATCTAGCTGTTATAATTTTTAAGTTACAGGACAAAAATGAATAATTTCATTAAAAAATTGTCATTTAAGGGGAATAACTCATGTAAGGAGTCATCTGACAATTTCAGATCAATATAGTGAATTGTAAGACTTAAAATGCTGATCAGTTTTGCCATTTACAGTTTCTCCCTAGCTCTTATAGTTTTCAAGTTATATTGTAAATACCAAAAATTTTGTCAAAAATCAATTTCAGACCCATGTCCTATTTTTAGTAACAGTGCCATCTTTGTCTGTTGATCAACACCCTGGATACAAATTTGAAACTAGGAAGCCTAAGGATGATTGTGGGCAAGTATGAAAAAAAAATGGGCACAGTGGTTTCTGAGTTGAAGATTTTTGAAAAAGTTTACGATGGACGATAGTCACAAAGTGATGGCAAAAGCTCACATGGACCTTCAGTGAGCTATAAATGTAGCAATCCTGTTTTACAAACAGTTAAATAGCTGATCCCATGCATAAAATCCTTGAGTGAATCGTTCCAATTCTGCTCCATTATGAGTTATGGGACCTCTTTAAAGCTCTGCAGAGATAAAATTTGTTTCCAACGGAGCTAAATTACAAAATGGTATGTAGCTATTGAACTGGAAACTTGATGGAATGCAAACCTCAAGAAAGAAGATGGATATGGGCCTAATAACATTAAAAGACATGCAGGGTGGTCTGTTTTGTCTGCTTTTACGAGACAAAACTCTTTTATAATGGTGTACTGTAATGTCTGCTTTTACGAGACAATTAAAGTAAAGTCTTTGTGTCTGATGCCTGCCATTTTATCACACTAATGTCGCACTATATCATAGGGAGAAATTGTACCACCCTGAGTAGAACCTTAAAATGAACATTTTTTGGAGATACTATTCATCAATCATAAGGGCTTGAACAATGGATTGAGTGATTAACTCGTACCTCTATTCAAATTTTTTTAATTGAGTACGAGCTATGGGACCAATGAATTGTCTAAGAACTTAAACATGCAGGGTTCTTCACAGGAATTTCAGAAAGCACTATGATGTCGTGTTTTAAAAAGGGTCCAATTTTGCATGTCACATGGTACATTACATGCATCACATGCATATTTGTGTGTGTGCTTTCTCCAACAGAAGGGTAACTTTGTTGCATTTAATAATAAATGAGATTAATTTATGTTTCTTCTAAATTGTTTGCATACATAACAGATATAAACACAAAGCTACTATTTACATTGGCACTAATAACAAATAACACTAAAGCTACAGCAGCAATGTGCAATGTACAAACATTTGCATCATCTTGACTCCTGTCTCATTTCCTTTTTTTAATACCTCATTATTTTCAAAATACTTGCATTTTCTAAATTTAGTTCAGTGTGTTATTCAATATTTTAGTTGTAGTTAATTGTATTTTTTAACATACAATTCATATAATTTTCACTTTTTAGACATAGACTCATAGTTGAATACTTTGAAAAGTTCTGTAACTAATAACTCACATATGCAACTGAGAGTGATTTAGTTTCTCGTATAATAGCGTATTAATTTCAATTACTTTCTGAAAAATTTGAATAAGAAGGTTCAGATTATATAGTTATTCTTTTATTTCATTAAAAAAATATATATAAAATTTTTGGATAGCAATTTTTGGTCGAAATACTACACCAATAACATAAAATACATGTATACTGTATAATAAGGCATAATGCAGGGGAAGCAACTCAGGATGGTCACATGTGATTCAGTGTTTTTTTTTGTCAAAATTTATCACTATCAGCGTAATTTTAATGCAGATGGACATCAATTTAATTACAGATTATTCAATAATTCATTGCTAGTTTCTGCTTAAAACAAGTGTGGACTGTGAGCATGCTCACAAAGGGATACCCCCGCTTTGCTTTCAAGTCCAATTATCTCCCCTTCATGATATCCGAGGTCAATAAAATTCCTTCATGCACGTCTACATATATTATACTTCCTTTATGCTAAGTTTCATTAAATTTCATCAAGCGGTTTAGGAGGAGTTGGGCTTACAAGGGATGTGGACAGATGGACAGACAGACAGGGTGATTCCTATATACTCCCCAAACAAGTTTGCTGGGGGTATAAAAACAGAAATAACAGAATTAAAATTTACAAGAAGGTACATGCAAAATGTCTATTGAAAGTCACAAATCGCCGTGACCACCATATGCAAATTTTCTGTGGGGGAAATAAAGGAAATTAAGTGTAAACTCTAATTACAACACACACATAAAATGAAGGAATCCATTAAAAATTTACCTTAATTTGTTTTATTTTATTTATTAACATTTTTGCAATACTAGTGTAGAGATAAGAAATCAGTCGGGTTAGGTATTAATGAATGTATCTAATGTCAAGATGTCACAGTAAACATAACCCGAGCTGAGGCATTAATAGGGATTTTCCTACCTTTTTTCAAATGGAGCCTGGGCACCTGTTAATTTGGAAAACTGGGATTTAAACTCCACTATTGGGAAAAAGTCTTAAATCTTAATAAAGTAAAAACATTACTTTTTTACATCAAGGTTTTTAACGAAAATGTTTCTTTTCTGTTAATTAGTCAAGAATGACAAGATGGAATGTATAAGCCCAACTCTAAAATTGACAAAGAGTTTAGAAAACTTTAGCAAAATTTACATTTGTAGCCAACTGTGCTGACATCATACTTAAAGAGAAAAATTTCCTGGAATCTGTATGGTATTAATTAGAAACTGAATAGCCAACATCACTTTTTAAGATTTTACTTTCACACCCACTCTTTTTTCTGGAGTCTTTATCAATAACTGGATAAGAACTAAATCAGATATACAAAACTCGAACAATGTACATTGCTCTGGCTTTTAGTTAACCCTAATTCGTATGCTAATCTAATGTCAGTAAGGGTCGGTATGAAGGTTCGGCTAAGTGCTGATAATGGATTGGTCTAAGGGTGCAAGAAGACTCATGATTTTCTATTCATCAAGGTTCCAAACAATATTTTACCCCTTTGGTAGTATTTCGCGTTGTGTAATGCCATTTTGAACCTTACTGTAGAGTTATGCTTCATTCCATTGATATTCATTCCTTATTCCTTTCAAGACAACGCTATTGAAACCAAAAACCAGCCCATAATACTGGTAATAGACTTCATAAAATATAAACAAGCGTGGACTGTGAGCATGCTCACAAAGCGATACCCCCGCTTCGCTTTTTAAGTCCAATTATCTCCCCTTAATGATATCTGAGGTCAATAAAAATCCTTCATGCACTACTACATATAATGTACTTCCTTTATGCTACATTGCAAGTTTCATTAAATTTATCGAGGAGGAGTTGCGCTTACAAGGGATGTGGACAAACGGACATGCAGGGTGATTCCTATATATCCCCCAAACAAGTTTGCTGGGGGTATAAAAATGTTGTTAATTGCTCTATACAATTATTTTTATTATTACATAAATGGAATTTTGCATGTTTTCGATTGGTCTAAAAACAACTTTCGGGTCACGATAAAACGCAACAGTACTAAAATTAAATAAAAAGTTTGTACGCTGCACGATTCCACTGCATAGTAGTCAAGCGGAATCCGATATCGACCTGGTTTTAATGTTTTAGCCAATCAGAATAACGGTCTTAATAAATTCATTAGTCCAATCAAATCCATTGTATTAATTGTTCACAATTCATTGATGTCGGCTACACATACATCGTGCGTGTCAACAACAAATGGGAGAAAGTCGGTTCTGCGATATATTGATTCATTTATACCCTTCTCAATATTTGAAACTGGAATTTTAGGCTTATCAGCAAATTGATATCAAAAAAAATTATTAAGGCTAACTAGCATTACTAAAATTACAAAATGTAAGCAGGTGCACCAGTAGAAAAGGCATCCTCAGTTTTTCTGATCATGGGATATGGTGGTTATATTCATGTAATAAAACAATTAATGACTAATATATGGTCGCTATCAGGATTTATCAGCCCTCAAAAATGTATATTCACCTCGCCTAGCGACTCAGTGAATATTACATTTACTCTGGCTGATAAAACCTGATAGCGACTATCAGTCATTAATTGTATAATATTATTGAACAAAATTCCTTGACTAACAAAATCTAATGTTTTTTTGTACCAGAATACACATACTAGAATTGTTATAAAACAAGCAAGCTCCAATATACTGGTTGCCATTATGATTAAAAATAGATACTGGGAACAGTAATTATAAACCAAAGTTCGAGAAGTAATCAGCATTTGACATCTTTGTAATATTTCAGCTTTGCATGATTGAATTTATTTTTAGAATCAGGATTACAAAACCTGTTGAATTTGGGAATTTTCACTTCCATAATTGGGAAAAAAATTTGGTTTTGCAGTTGGAAATGGTTTAGAATATCGGCCCCAAAATAAAGGCAGGAAAATTCCTGTGGAATGTATTGCCCCCAACATTAATGCATTGAATAAACAAAACAGCAGGAAATAGTAACAAGTGTCACTGTTAGTGTTTGCACAGGGAAATGAAATTAAACCACTGCAGTGGATCAAATAGCACCACTGCAAAAAATTAAACACCATAATACCCTGGTGCCAAAAATGGCCTAAGGAGAACACTGAACAATTAAAGAATCATTTATATTATAAATATTACATTGGGTAACAGAAAACATGAGAAAATTAATCAATTGCAACATTGCATAGCAGATATTACAGTCAAAGAAATTAAGATTTGAATTTTTACAGGTCTGAATGAAAATTCACAGGTTCGAAAAAAATACAATATGGGTCAACTTATTATCTGCCGTACTTTTTGCAGGCTTTCCTGGCATTGCTCCGGCAACGTACCTCAACATGGAGGCCGTCATTTTGAGAAAAATCTGGAACTGCGCATGCGTACGGCATCATATGTAAATTTTATTTATAAATAGAAAGCACATGTTTACAATTATTTTAGTGCAGGTGATAGATCAATTAAATCAGAAAATTATGACACGACGAGATAATCAAACCCGATATACACGACTTGTTTAATAGCTACAATTTGAGAAACACGACATAGAAGGAAACATTGCTTGTAATTTTTACCGGGCAGTCTGGTTGACTTGGCTGACAAATCCACCAGCCGGACGGTCTGTTTTACCTGCTGCAGACCGTCGGACCGGTGCTAATTGCAAAGACTGTAATATAAGAAATCATGAACAAATAAATTTCAGTGTTTAAATACCAGATTATTAGTTAATAACATAAAAAAGTCACATGTACCTTTTTTATTTTTAATTTAATTAAAGTTAAGATGATTATTTTCATAGAAAAAAAATTCTACAGAAGCAATTTATACATGTATATAGTTGAACCACACAAAAACTGTATAATCATTGTATAACTTCACTAGAAAGTGAAATGTGTCAACTTAGACCTGCGTCGCAAATCTGCAGTTTTGCTAATGGCGAGCTCTCTAAGGTCTCTAACTCCAGTCAAAAAGTATTAGACAAAAAGATTTTCTGACTACCAAGGACTTAACTTTCCAATCTTTTCTGTTACTTTTTTGGTTTTTTTGTTGTTTTTTTTCATACAGAAATGTATAATTAATGAAATTTACGTTTAGCCATGCATGATCATTTTATTTAATACACCATTTGTTTGAATAATTAATGCACAATTTTGTGCAGCGTAGGATTTATTGTATTGCTTGTGTTGTTTATATTTTCACCTAACGCTGTTAATTATACCTTTATAAATTCTACACGTGCAATGTCAGATCTGAATATAACCTACCATAAAAGAAGGCAACTGAACAAGTTGTTTCCAAATATTAGACCAGAACTGTTTCTACACGGATGCTTCTGATAGTTCAGATTAGTACGATAGTCGATACACACAATCGAAATCTTTCACTAGCACCGATTCTTCTGACTATCTTACTAGTACAGATACTTCTTACAGTGATGTATGTTCTTTAAAACCAATCAAATTTTCCGGCAAACTACGAAACGCAACTATGGCGGTGTTTAATCGAAACGAGGCAACTGGTATTCTCACAGGAGCAATTCACAGCAGGACAGAAAACCAGTTAAATGAACACAGATGCAGATAAAACAGTGTATTTTGACCCCGCACTCAAAATTTAAATTGAATAGCATTTTGGAGATTTTTATAAGATACATAAACATTTTTATTATTTCAGGACACAGTAATATTAATAACTTAAAACCTAACTGTAGGTTATAAAGATCACAATCTTAGATCACAATCTGCCATTAAAACTTTATGCAGAGAAAATATTTGGAAAACATTTTCATTTATTGTTAAAATTAAGATGGATGTTCAGGTGATAAAAGCGGACAATAAATAGGAAAAATAATCCTCTAATCGAAACCTTCATTTATTCATTTGGTACATTTCGTCCGAAACTGTGCAATGAACCTAAAAACCATAAAAAATATAAGCAGACAATATATCAGAAAAATGTTCCTCTCGTTGAGATCTACATTTGATATAAATAGTTGAAAACTGTGCGACAAACCGTTTTCGAGGTTATGGCCCTTGACAGGTTTCGGCTAAATTTTGTTTTCAATATAACTCAAAAACCATAAAAAATTGAAACAGACAATATATCAGAAAAATGTTCCTCTCATTGAGATCTACATTTGATATACAGTGTCGAAAACTGTGCGACAACTTGTATTCGAGGTTATGGCCTTGACGCGTTTCGGCTAAATTTTGTTTTCAATATAACTCAAAAACCATAAAAAATTGAAGCAGACAATAAAAGGGAAAAATACTCCTCTTATCGAGACGTCCATTTGGTACATTCGGCCCGAAGCTGTGCGATGAACCGTTTTCGAGTTACAGCCCTTGACGCGTTTCGGTTAATTGGTTTTTTGGTTAAAACTTGAAAACAGTTAGAGATAATATAGTAAACATATAGGTTTAACATGATCAGTAGGAAAAGAGCTTCAATTTGAGCCAAAGGTCATAGGTCATAGGTCAAGGTCATACCATAGCAACAAGGTAACTGTTATAAAAAGTCCTTAGCAACCATATATTTTTAGAAGCAGAATAATGTACTTTACTTAAATATGTCATTCCATGACCGGAAGTGGCTTTTTGTCCCTAGCAACGGAATGAAAGTCCTTAACAACCATATATGTTTTGGTTCGGGACCACTTTCTTTACTCAAATAACTCATTTTTTATGACTGGAAGCGACATTTTGTGCTATAGCAAAACACAAAATACCATAGCATCACCTAAATTTTCTGACTGCAGAGGAACAGTGGGAAAGACCTTCTCATTTGTTCTCAGAACAAATGACGGTTTAATTTGTCTGTTTATTTGTTCTAATTATTCTTAAACATGTTTGATACTATCAATAAAATATGTTTAAACTAATATGCTATAGTGCATTTTTCAAGACTTAATTCATATAAAAATGTTAAAACTGTGTGTGAAATGTAAAGAGTGTCATCCACGCCATCATACTGATCTTAAATGTTGATTTTTCAGTAGGTTATTTATTAACAAAACAAAAGTCAATTTTTGTTATAATAGATTGTTTTAATAAAAATACGTACCAACTTTTTCTAAACGTATCTGCATCATTTGATAATAACTATAGCAAACCAGAACTATCATGCCTACTACTTTTATTAAATCTTTCCATGGAACAAAGATGTAATCTGACTGAAACAAACAGAGAAAACCTAGTCAGTGAGTTAAATTAAGAAAATGAGTATATATGTGAGAAACAAACTGTGTAGAATTGATGGCTTAAACAAATATATAATAATGAAACAAAGTGTCGGTAATATAACAATTGAACGAAATATAAAAAAATTCACTAATGTTTCCTTTTTTCTTTTGTGGCCGCTTCCAAGATTTCACGCGGCAAAATTAGAAAAAGAGCCGAGCAAGTAAAAAAAATTAAGTTAAATTGGTATCTGTATCTGTATCTGTATATGTAAAGTGGCTCACTATTGAGCATTAATCTTTGAGTGGAGGGGAGTGCGCTGATGTTAGTCGCGCTGAGCAGATATTGGATTCAAAGTTAATAATTCTGATTTAAATTGAGATAAAGATTTCGCTGTGACACACTGATCTGCCAAAGAGTTCCAATCTTTAATTGTTCTCGGTACAAATGAATTTTTAAAAGTATCAGTGTTACAATGTATATAATTCAATGCTTTTTAGTTTGATTTCCTTTGTTTACGTTGGTTTAGATATAAATCAAATGGGTCAGTGGGTAGCACTACCAGGTCGTTCAAGATTTTAAAAAGTAGAGTGAGACGTAATTCTCTACGGCGTTCAGCAAGAGGCTTCCAGCCTAGGCTGTTCATCATTTTTTCTGGTAAGATATAATACTGAAAAAGCATATAATTGAGAAACAATTACTGGAAAAAGCTGAATACAAGCAATCACTGCACTTTAATTCATTGACATTATGTCTGTTATTTTCTACAACATACCTCATACTCAATGAAAAATAACTGATCTGGATTAATAGTATATTCCTCTCTGAAAATAAAAAAATAAAAACATATTTGAAGTTTCCCCTTGGAACTACGCGACTTGCGTTGTGGAAACCCTCCTAAGGAATAACTTTTGTATTCGAATTATACAGATACCTGACGTTCATTTAAGATGGCCCTTTAGTAAATAAATGTACGGGTAAATCTTTTTACTAATTTGTAGGCATTGTTTTTAAAATGTTTCATACTTGCTTTCAAGTTATGCGAATTTTATTTGGATTTTGTAATAGATTTAAGCGAGTTTTCAAAAATCTATCTACTGTATTCAGTTAAACAATTTTGTTAAAGTGTTGTTGACGCATATACCACAAACCTTCTTGTTGCCGCATTGATTGGACTTTATACCAGTTGTTAATATAAAAAAAAACGTGACAAAAATCATTCAAAATAATACAATATAGTTATGATATAACAACTTACAGGTAGCTATCTTCATATTTGTTGATCAATAAAGGTAAACTAATAAACAATATATTTCCCAGAAAAATTGCTGCTGCCATACTGGCGCCAATTTCGTGACCGGTTACTATGCATAACGTCATAGTAGTTTAATACTTCCGTGCATTTTCAGACATGACCTTCGAAAGCGACATAATGGTCTTTATCTAATTGATTCCACTCAATCTGAGGGATAGCGCGAACAGAATTTTTAATTCACAATCACACAAAACAATTCAGCTAGAAAAAATCGCTTAATGGGCAATAACTAAGACTTAAACCTTGATGTATTGAAAAACATTGACATCCATTATAGATTTAGTATGATAAAAAATATTCGTATTGGACCAAAGTACGGGAAAGTCTGTTTACTAACTTGTAGGCATTCAAAAATTGATTAAGTATTGGAGTTTTAATAGATGCTAGCGAGAGTTTAAAAATCTGTCGTCTTTGTCGAGTAATAACAAATCTTGATAAAGCGCTGATGACGAATTAAACTTCTTGTACCAATTTTTAAAACTGACAAATTATAGAAGAAATGTTCAATGACAAAACTAATTCGAAATAACCCTATATGGTTATGATATAACAACTTACTGGTAGCTATCTTCATATTTGTTTATCAGTAAAGGTAAACTCATAAAAAATATATTTCCCAGCAAAATTGCAGCTGCCATACTGGCGCCAAATTCGTAGTTATGACCTGTTACTATGCATAACGTCATAGTAATATGATAGTAATACGCATATTCACACATGACATTCGAAAACGTCATAATAAGGTCCTAATGACCAGTTATTTTTAAGGTAATTGATTCCATTCGGTTTAAACGAAAGTAAGCAAAATGTAAAAAAAAAACGTTACAATTGAAGGTAATAAGGGACTGACCATTTAACTTGCAAAGGGGGGGGGGGGGTGGGGAGGCCTTGGTTTTTTCCTTAGAAAATAGTTTGAAAATGATTTTTGATGAACAGAATATTTTGGAAGCAGAGGGTAAGAAAAAAATGTTCTGAAGAAGGATATGTCTGCAATATAAAATAATGCTAATTATGAAAAAAATATTCTGTCGCGAAGCCTTCAAAAAAGAAATATTTTTTCCGCGCTCTGCGGGGAAAAAATTTTCTGACCAAAACAAAAAACCAAGGCCCCCCCTTTCAAGTTAAATGGTCTGTCCCTAACAAAATACCGAACACCGATGAAAACAAACAAAAAAAAAACACCAAAAAAAAACCAAACAAATCAAGGTCCGACAAACTCCAGAACCAACAACCAACATTAAGCAACTACAACAATGCTCCTGACTTGGAACAGGCTTTTCAAAAGAAATTGTGGGTTAAACCAGGTTTTATGGCATGCCAAAACCTCCCGCTTCCATTACGTACTGTAGAATGCGAGTTGGTTAGCTGATTAAAATGATTAATATGATGGGTATCATATACCACTAGTGACTATAATAGGTGTATCAAACAATCATATATAGTAGCACGTTCAATGTACACTGAATTAAAAATTGGGAACTATCTGCAACCATATTTTCAAACGAGATAGAATATTTTCCGATAAGGAAGTTGTATCTATAGTAAGACTTATTAAAGGCGCGGACGAGTCGTTGGTTTATAAGGGTGTCGGGTCGTTTCGCCCCGACTACCTGTTCGCCCCGAGTCGATTCGCTCGGGTCGTTTCGCACCTATAAAGTGAGTCGTTTCGCCCTGGGTCTTTTCGCTCCTCTAAATAAAAACATTGTGTATCTGTAAACAAATAAAGCGTATTTTGTGTGTTGGACTGGAGCTGATGAACTTTAATTAATAAAGCGTATTTTCGCAAAATTATGTTCGAACTTTGTGTATACAAACAGCAATTATAATTTCAGTTGTTAATTACTTCATCAAAACATATCAATTAATTTGTTAATCAGTGTCAAATACCAATTATCATTTTTTAATGTGATGATTAAAAGAACTTAATTATGTCATGATTAAATAAAATTCAATCAAATTAAGAAACACCTTGATCTAGAGCTTTACAGCTTGTCGGTTAATTAAAGGCGATCTTGACAGGGAATGTAACAGAAAATATACCAAACTCCAGACCATACTCACAGAACAGTGAACAACGAGGTCAAAACTACCCAGTTTCTAAAGAATGTTGGTTCCATCTACACCATTGATGATCAGGAGTGACAATAACTCTGTGCTGTATTAGTGTGCGTTTTATGCTTTGTATTCTTTGTTGTTGTTTTTGTTAAACTGACTTAATAAAATAAATATATATATTTAAAATTACTTTTTTTCCTGTACATCTATAATAATTTAGATCCATGATATGTCAAAGATCGAAAGAGTAAAAACATGCACTTCAACAAAAAAAGGTAAATTATTACAGAAACAATAACACAAGCACACGTAATAGACAATGATCTAATATTATATATCCTATACAAAGTACGGGCGAAACGACCTAGGGCGAACGGTGTAGCGTAAAAAATGCAAGTTCCGTAAGAGATGCAAGCGCGCATGTGCAAAATCACATATCGCTTCCGGTGTAAAAAATGCAAGTTTAGTAACTTCCGGTTCGCTGTGGTATTGAAAAAACCTTTAATAATTTGTATAGAAATATTGTCATTGATTAACTCATTCTTTTTAAGATGTAATAACTCCAGGGCTAATGAATTTTATCAATTTATGATACAAGAGGTCACGATAAATAATTTAACACAATGAATTTTTTTAATATCTCAACTTCGTTGATTTTAACAGTTCGTGGACAGCTTTGATATGATACATTTATCGATAACTTGATTTTATATTTAAAATGCTATTGATTTTTTGTGGAAAGCCATTTATTGCCGTTTGTTTTAAATATAAGAAAACTTTTCTTTCAATATTTTTGCTCAAAGTTTCTAATAGTTGTTTAAGGATTACATAAATCTTTTATATTTCCAAGTGAACTGTTTCAAACTTTTACATAAATGAAACAAAGGCAATTAAATGTAATATTCAAAATTCATTTTTAAAATAAAAACTTTTATATTTGCTAGTACTATATAGAATAAGTAACTTATGTTTTTATCCAGTTTTTATGAAATGTGGTTTAATATAGGTAAAAACTTGCATTTTTTATGGCTGTCTTGAACTAATTTCTGATATAAATTGGTAGAGTTTGCAATAAAAACTCGACTTCTGTTATTCATCTTGAATAAAAATCTCTAGTTATATTTGCTAGTGCTATATATAGTAGGTAACTTATGTTTTTATCCAGTTTTTATGAAATATGGTTTAATATAGGTAAAAACTTGCATTTTTTACGGCTGTCTTAAACTAGTTTCTGATATAAATTGGTAGAGTTTGCAATAAAAACTTGACTTCTGTTACTTATCTTGAATAAAAATCTTTAGTTATATTTGCTAGTACTATATAGAGTAGGTAATTTATGTTTTTATCCAGTTTTTATGAAATATAGTTCAATATAGGTAGAAACTTGCATTTTTTACGGCTGTCGTGAACTAGTTTCTGATATAAATTGGTAGAGTTTGCAATAAAAACTTAGAACATTGAGTATTCTTTATATTTTAGATACACTGTATATAAAACACCTGGTTCAATACTTGTTAATGGCTTCAAAGGGCAAGCAAAATGTGTCAAAAGATAATCTTTGAATTCATTTTAAATTCATTTCAAAGATTAATACAGGTTGAACTGAATCATGCTCGGTGTGCCAATTTGAACTTAAGTGAGATACTTCAGTTTGTAAATGATAGCAGTAGATGTGGTCTTAAATGAAATTAATTTTGCTTTTGCTTTGCCAGATTAAATTAAATCTAACACTAAACTACCATGGTCTTTTATTTGAAACTTATCATTTCCACCTACAACTAGTTCCAAAATATTACATGATTTCCAGGCTATTGTGTCAGTGTAATACTTTGTATACCAATTCTTGTCAATGACCTGCAGTTATACCTTTGTTAAATACGGAACTTAAAAAATTAAATCAGTATAAAGAAAAGAAATAAAGATAATGTTAATTGTTGCTGGGGTGGATTAGGGGGTGATTTTGGTAAAAGTGGGGACTGATTTTTTTTCAGGTGGGGCTATTTGACCTGCTTCCCATAAAACAGGGAGACTGTCCCTGCATAAAAGTAGTAACTTGTTGTGTTAAAACATTCTAGTTTATTTACAGATTTTGTTTGGGGGTGGGGAGGGGTTGATGATGGCAAAAAAGGAGCAGTGTGTCATTGGACTTTTCATTATTAATGTAATGATTGATACAATCTCTCAATACTGTTAACACACTCCACACAAAAATAATTTTATTTGTGTAATCTTGATTTCACTGTTGAGTATACCTGTGTATTTGTGACAAATTTCGCTTACTTGGGACTTGGTACACTCCGTCCATTATAAATAGTAGAGCACTGCATTAAACCACTGAGCAAAAAATATTATTTAAATATTTATATTCGTAATGCGGCAGTATTCATTTCCTTCAATAAAGTCGTAATTTACCCGGCTCAAAAAAATGCAGAACACACACAGGCACCTGTTTCAGAAAAAAAATTTACCCTCTATACTCTAATATAGAGTATAGGGGTAATTTTTTTTCTGAAACAAGTGCCTGTGAGAACACAACATACAACTACTACTATCAATTATTATAACTTATAACCCCTGACTTCAATATTCATTTACTCAACAAAGAAACAACTATTCGTGCATTTACTATTTTGATTTTTTAAAATTTATTGCCATTTTGATGCGACTTGCAATTTTTACGGACTTGCGATTTTTACAACAGTCAGCGTAAAAAACACAAGTTTTGACCGGAAACCGGAAGCGGAACTTGCATTTTTTACGGACTTGCAGATTTTACGCTACAACGGGATTCGGGGCGAAACGACCCAGAGGCGAAGGGGATTCGGGGCGAAACGACCCGGATTCGTTTATAAGTTTATCCCGAAGACAATAGACCTGTGACGTTTGCAAAAAACTGGGACCTTTAAAAATTTAAAATAATAAATTTTTAAAATGTAATTATCAAATACAGACCATACATTATAAATGAAGCTAACTTTGAGGCCAGTTCAAATTTAAGGCCAAACAAATTTAAGGTCGGACCAATTTGGAGGCCACCTCAAGCCACGCAGTTAAGGCCAAGCCAGGTTTTAGATTATGCATCCCGAATCAACTTATTCGTTCCTCTCCCCTTTCTATGCTTAGAGTTGTCACAGGCTTAACGTGTCATATAAACATTAACAATTGATCAGATGTTATTGTAATGACAAGTATGTACACTTATACTCACACACACACACACACACACAAACAAGAAAAAAAGTGCATGGTCGATATTTAAGGATTTGGTTCAAGGGGAGAGCACGTGCACAAGTTCAATCATTGTGTTACCAACTTCGGTAAAAATTGATGGTATGGAAACGGAGTGGCTATTTGTCCGGCTAGCCGGAAAAATAGCTCTCACGCTATACGTCCCAACTAATTAAGTATGAGTCTTGAATTCATCGAAACTTGGCCATGGGTAGAGTATGACAAAATAAGCTCAACGGACAAATAAACCAGGGGCGCATTTCTTTTACCCGAATCTGAAACATGATTCTGAATCATTTTCATATTTCAATGTTTCTTTTACTTGTAACAGAAGCATGATATCGAAACATTTGAAATATAACTGATTGATGTTTCAAACTGAAACACAAACCGAAACTGATCCCGATATATCTTTGAAAGCCATTTTGTTACTTTTGAAACATGTTTTTTTTTATAGAAACTGAAACATGTTACAGTTTCTTAAATGTCGTTTTTATAATTACCAAATCATGTTTATGTTTGTTGAAACATTGTACTGAATCATTTTACAGATTCAGGTAAAAGAAATGTGCCCTAGAAGTTATTCTTTAGATCATATTAGTTCTATAACATCAAACCTCCCATTTAACGTTTATATCATTTTCATCTGTCTTTTACATTTTTTTATTATTATTAGAAATGTGAGGTTTTATCTGTCAGTTGAATTTTATCGGAGCAAAATTTTTTCATGTTTTAATAAACATGATATGAGAGGTTTTATTAAAGGAACTATAGATCATATATATCCGGACAAATAGCCTCTAGACTATTCTTCTTGCTAGCCAGACAAATAGTCTCATGGCTGTTTTTCTAGCTAACTAGACGAATAGTGTCATAGCTATTTTACCTTCAAATTTTAAGGAAAAATAAATAGCCTAGGATATACAGTTTTATAAAAATAAATGTAATAAAATATTAAAATAAAAATTAAAAAAATTAATGAATAGTAAATAGCTATTTTATTTTCTGGCTAGCTGGACGAAAAGTCTCATAGCTATTTTTCCGGCTGGCCAGACAAAAAGCAACTGCCGAATGGAAAACATCAATGGAATTTCGGGATAAAAACCAGGAATTCCACATGATATAGCCAGGCATGATGAGTATTTCATGCTTTCAATGGGATGTCATGCAGTTTATGTTAACTTTCCTTGTTTTCATATGTTTATACGTCTTATACTTAAAAATATTAAATGTACTTACCAAAGTTCTTCAGTATTTTGTTGCATAACCCTTTTCCTATCACATTTCATAGCCATAGCGGTATTGATCAATATTAGAATGACAAATACACTAGAGGGGAACTGGTCAAATTGCCCTGTCAAAAAATGCCCCCACTGTTTGAAAACCTTCCCACCATAAAATCCCCCCCCCCCTGTATTAATGCCCAACATCTAAAGAAAAATCGCTCCCTGTAAAAATCGCCAAACTAACAAAATCACTATATACTGTAAAATTGTTAAGTTGTAGAGTAATTTTCTACTGTTAAGGAGTTTATTGTTTTATTTAATTACATATCAATGTTGTTGCTGATTAAAATTTATAAATGTTTCATTAATAATTATCTGTTATGTTTTTATTTTGCTTTAATTATTCATTCAGAACTTTATCAGTTATAATGATATATAAACAATTTCTTTCTTTAACTGTATTATATACTGTAAAGAATGTTCACAGATTGTCCAAACAAGACGAGAGGACTTCCAATGCGATGATTATGAAAAACGAAGAAGCGAAGAAAGAGCACAAATTTATGATTTATCTTAACATGGATCATAACTACAATCAAACAAAGAATGGAAAAAAATAATTGCATACTTTATACTGACGTTTTAAGTGGGGCCATTTTACATTGAGCCATTTTACAGTGGGGGCAATTTTGCAAAAAGTGGGGGTATTTTTTATGGGGGCTATTTTTTTGTGGGGCAATTTGACTTGTATCCCACTAGAGAAATCCAAAAGCAAATTCACTTCTGCTAGCACACGTTCTAGAATGCAGTTACTATATGTTTTCTTGCCATATCTACATATATGGCAAGAGATCAGTACAGACAGTTTTAATGCAGATTGTTTTGTAACCAGTTACAAAACAGTTACATAAAAAAAATTAAATTAAATAATAGTGACATTACTTCTCAGTACAGAAAAAAGTTACAAATTAGTTACATCTCTATAATTTTGAAAAAGGGTCACAAATCAGTTACAGATTATATATACCTTCATTTTATAAAATAAGGTGACATAGGTAAATTGTTCAAAATGACAGGGCGACTTTACTTTGCTTTTGACAATGATCAAGGTGAGGTGGGTCTACCATAAGGCAACGTCTTCTCCCAAGTTGCCCTGCAAAGATGGCAGCTGTTACTGAAAAAAGAACATAGATGTTAACACAAGTTTTTGGTCAATATTTCAAACCTTTTATTTGCTATAAAGAAAACTACTACCTTGAATTGATCAGCACATTTAGGTCTAAAATAGTTCCAACTAGTCTGTGTAATTACTTCCTGGAGTTATTGCCCTTAAAGTCTCAAGTTGGAATACACGATTACACAAGTGTAGATAACAAACCTGGAGTATGTACTCGAGTAATTTTATAGGCCATACAAGCCGTAAAAATATGATAAATCTTGAAATTCATCCTTTTTTTCTATAAAATTTGCCAACAGAGACATAGAGATCTCAGATCTGTGTCATATAAATGTATAAAAACCTCCATTGAAGAAGAGTATAAAGCAAAACTTGGTTTAACCAGCCATCAGTCACTGGTTGATTGAGTTTTGCTGTTATTATAAGTGAATATTTGTAAATAAATGAAACAGGTAAGTAAAAATTATACAAAAATACAACTGTATATGGGCAAAAAGTCTAATTGACATTTTCTCCACAGACTTATAATGGAACTGCATTTAAAATCAGTAAACTGACACTGTAGTGATAGGAATATATATGTAGATGATGAAAGTTGAATTTTTAAAATCAAGAATTATTTACTGGTTTTAATAAAAAATATATTTGATATGTTGTCTTTCTTATTCAGATTCCACTCAACTTAAAATTCTGTTTGTAATTGTCATAGCAACAGTCTGCTGTATACCTGGTTACCTTTACCTCATTCCATGGTACATGACTAGTGTTTCTCCACATATAGAAGCAGCAAAATTAGACATATTAAAAACTCTAAGTGTGACTTTTTTAAAAAATGAATTGCAGACAAATACTAGCAAATCGTTACAACCAGTGACAACAGATTTTTCATTCTTAAAGACAACTGCTGTACCTTCATCAACACTAAAGAGCATTTTCCTGGAAAAGTCTTCTTCATCTGTCAAACCGACAATATACATTCATCATGAAATAAAAATTCCTTTGAAAGAGAAACGATACATAAGATTAAACTTCCAGGGCAGGCTTGGAAACTTGTTGTTCCAGTATGCGTCTTTGTATGGTATTGCAAGACATCAGGATTTCATTCCAGTTGTTGGACATGATTTTCTGTTGAGAAAAATATTTAGTATTTCTGCTGTAGCTGTACCAGAACAATTTAATTCACGTACATACAATGAGAAAAAAGGATGTGCATTTGAAAATGAGGCTTTCAACTTAGATAACAAATTCAGTTGGACACTGAATGGATACTTTCAAAGTTGGAAGTACTTTACAGCAATTAGCAATGAACTTAGGAAAGAGTTGAGTTTTAATTCAAATATGCAGAGAGAGGGAACAAGGCAACTGAAGCTAATCTTACAGTCCAAAAATATAACTGATTCAAGTAGGATAACATTAGTTGCTGTACATGTTCGCCGTGGTGATATGGTTTATTCTAATCACATGACAAATTATGGCTATATATCAGCCGATGTGAGTTATCTTAATAGTGCCATGGCATATTTTCAATCCAGCTATCCAAATGCGTTATTTATAGTTTCCTCTGATGACATGGCTTGGTGTCGGAGTAATTTAAACAAACAAAATGTGGCATTTGTTAATAATAACAATCCACCAGAAGTAGACATGGCTATTTTGACACAGTGTAACCATACAATAGTCACAACAGGAAGTTATGGTTGGTGGATAGCGTGGCTAGTACAAGGAAAAACTATTTATTATAAAAACTATCCTAAACCAGGTTCTGAACTTTCAAAACTGTTTAATTCTGCCGATTACAGGCCACCGAACTGGATTCCTATGTAACAAACAACGAATTAACAATAGCCATAGAAGTGTTCAGTACTGTATTCAAAGGGTAAAATTGACACAGATCTGCAAACAGCATTAATTTGATTTTATGTAATCTAGTCTAATGCATATTTTTCTTCAGTTTTTTTGACTACATAATGGGCAAGCTACCTGTCTGATCTAGGTTGACATATGAGAGTAACAGACAGTACATTTATATGTCTATTGAGTATTTTTATAAAATGGTTTTGTCTCGTGTACTTTTTTTTTGGTTTTAATTAAGATCCCTGCCCGAGTACCCTGATGGATCCCAACAAGCATGGTTGACATTTTAAGTGCAACATAAACAGTACATTGTGTATTATTATAATGCCTTTTATCAATTTTGTCTCTGTTACAATTTTTTTAAATTACCATACAGAAATATAGAGGTAATAGTTCTAAATTGTATATCTGCCTTGATGCTCTATATTCAGTAAAAAAAAATATTAATAAATAAACTATTTTTACAAAACTAACAAGGCCATTGTGCTTACAAAAAAAAAAAATACAAAATACAGCCATGAATCAGTATTATAAGATATTAAAAGATACACAAGTTCGTAGGATATTGTATTTTTATATGATTATCTTTTTAACTGTTTTCATATACATATACTTCTGCAATTTTAAATGTATACAACTGTACAAAATCAACTACTTTCAGGCTTACAATATACATGTAGATATCTGTAATTTATTCCAGAATAATTATCCCATAGTGAGGCTTACTTTGTTTGATTAACTTTTAAATAGGGCATAAAAAGTAAACAGTCTTGATATATATTAATATTAGCTGTACTTTTTCCTTATGCCTTCTGTGTGTTAAAGTGATTCATAAAAACTACACATTTACATCTATTTTAATGTACATGTTGAACTGACTGATAGGTAAAAAAATCTTATGAAATTCCTAAAAATTGTGATTGCTAATGATATTTTGAAAATTGATAAATGTAAATAAATATAATATACTAATTAAAATAAAAAATTGTGTGGAAACAAAAATCCATGGAGTCATTGTTTGAAATAAACAACTTATAAAGACAAACACATTGTAAAATTTTATTTGATAAAGAAATTTACTAATGTGTACAAAAGATCATCAGTTTTGCTACTTGCCACTGAAAATTTTTTATTTGTAAAACACCTTGACCATTTTAAAAAAAAATGTGAACTCCCTGTAACCCATTTTTTTTCTTTAAACAACTTAATCCTTATTTTGAAACCTCCTTAGAAATATTGTGTTTGTCTCAAAATCTATTGTTAAGATGAGAATATACAATACCTGTGTACATATTTATAGTCTAAATACAATGACCTGTCAGGTATTTTCTACCTATTGGTAAATCAATTCTTAATAAAGATAACAGCTGTTTAGAAAACTGCTTCAATCTATTTTCTTTACAGCTGCTCATCAGTAATAGCTGGACATATAAATTGCAGCTACTAGAGTCATGCATGAGTAGCTGCAATTTAAATGTCCAAGCTCTTATTGAGGAAGAGCTTTAAAAAAAACTGATTTAAGCAGTTTTCTAAACAGCTGTTATCTGTATTTGGAATTGGTTGACCAATAGGTAAAAAATACCTGACAGGTCATTGTATTTTACTATAACAGTCCATTTCATATTGTCTGACTCATTTGTATGCAGTTGGACAAAACAACCAAGACTGAATGCAGTGTCTAATCTCGGTTAAGCAGTTGCACACTTGTGGTATAGGCTTCACAATGAAGTCAAAAACTCGAAATCTCCAAGATGCACTTAAATACATTTTATAGATGAGCTTGTGAGTCTTGCTTTAATCATCACTTTTTACACTTCAATTACGTTGACTTTATTATTTGTGCATTATG
Source organism: Limnoperna fortunei (assembly GCA_944474755.1). Taxonomy (NCBI): domain Eukaryota; kingdom Metazoa; phylum Mollusca; class Bivalvia; order Mytilida; family Modiolidae; genus Limnoperna; species Limnoperna fortunei. The sequence continues at coordinate 58,297,756 of OX104112.1, read as the reverse complement.
TTAAGCTGGCTTTAATCGGATTTATTATTTTGTCATATCTTTTTCCCCCAAAATGTGAAAATATTAAAGATTATGATTTAATATTTAGTGGTTTTTATGTAATTCTGTAGGTATTTTTGATGTTATGTTTAGTGCTTTAGAGTAACTTGTTTTATATAGGGTGCGATATAAATTATTTATATTATACTAAATATAATAAATAAATAATAAATAGCTCCATAAAAAATAATAAATAGCTCCATAATAAATTTATAATAAATAGCTCCATAAAACCTCATATTGATCGAGTTCGAGTGTAGTAATTGTTTTATTACATAATTTATTGAGGCTGAAGGGGTCATTGTCGACCTGGGTACTATATCAGCGTACCCAGGGTACTTAAAATAGATATTCAACCTTTATATTCTTCTTTGTTATATAAATTTGTTCAAATATTTTTTTTTAATTTACTATGTACGTGTAGCGTGTGTGTGTATTCAATGAATTATTTTCCTATTGTTGGCTCCCTTAATATGCCTTATGCAATAGTATTACCCGATGGATAATGGTATTGAGGCATATAGAGCCGCAATAGGTTTGTTTAATGCAAGAGGAAATCAGTGCTTTAAATATATCAACTGCACAGTAAACAATCAATCATACCTGGAAATTTTGCTTATTAATTTTAGGTGTTCTCTACTTGTCATCTCATTGGCTGTTCTCCAGAGTTTAGTTCCGAATATTAATATTATATTCCTTTTGTTTGTATTACACTTTATTCTCCTTCAAGGATGTGTCGAGCAAAACCCGGGCCCAAATTCCTCGGACGAATTTAGTATCAGCGACAAGACGATTTCCATATGTAATCTTAATATTCGTAGTATTCGTAACAAACTTCACTTTCTACAAAACTTTGCAGATGAGTTTGATATGTTGGTCATTACTGAATCAAAGTGTGACCCAAACGTCAAAGATGAAAATCTTGAAATGGAATCCTTTTCTAAAACAATAATCCGTAAAGACCGCAACAGATTTGGTGGGGGTTTGTTAATTTATTTTAAAGATGATTTAAGTGTATCCAAATTGGAATATTTAGAAAACGACACAGACGAGACTATTTGGGTAGAAATCAAATCACGTGGTTTATGTTTTCTTCTATGTGCTACTTATCGACCAGAGTGGACAGACCAAGGCTATTGGGCACGATTAAATCATGCTATTGAATCGGGGTACGCACGAAATATAAACATCGTAATTACGGGTGACATAAACTCCGACCTGTTTAACGTGAGCAACAATAAATTATTAGAGACAATTAACTTTTTTAATTTAAAAAATGTAATTGATAAACCTACTAGAGTTACAGAGAATAGTGCTACACTATTAGACCCTATTCTCATAACTGATTCATTAAATTCCACGTTTGCTGATGTCTATGATATTCCGAAAGATATAAGCGATCACAAAGCTGCCGTAGCGTTTATAGAATGTCCCAAATTATATAATAAGACTTTCCAAAGAAAAGTGTGGTTGTATGATCGCATAGATTCAGCAAAATTCGCTGAACAAATTGAAAGTACTGACTGGGGCGGCATATTTAATGACAAAACAACCGAAGAAATGTGCAAAATGTTTACTGACAAATTTTTGAATATAGCCGAGGATTGTATTCCTACAAAAATGGTTACGATACGTGCAAACGATAAGCCATGGTTTACAAGTGAAATACGAAGGGAAATACGGTTACGTGATCGGTTACGCAAAAAAGCGCAAAAATCTAATAGCGAAATAGATAAGGCAAAATATAAAAAACAACGGAATAAAGTAAATAATATTAAGAAAATAACGAAAGAGAAATTTGAAAATAATTTAGATAGTATTATTTTAGAAAATTCCTCCAATCCGAAATCATATTGGAAAATAATGAAAATGTTAATTAAGGCCAATAAAGGTACAAATGATATTCCACCCCTCAAAAATGAAACAAATAAACCTGGCTATGAAGATACAGTCTATGATGACGACGAGAAATGCGATGTGTTAAACCAGTATTTTTCTGAAATATCTAAAATTGAGGATGAGAACATAGATCTTCCTCCCTTCCCGTCCAGGTCTGACACTAAACTTAATTCAATTTCTGCTAATAGGCAAGACATTATTGATATTATTCTAATTCTGCAACCAAATAAAGCATCTGGTCCTGACCAAATTAGTCACAGGATGCTTAAGGTATGTCCTGAAAAAATCTCTATTCCCTTAGAGATTCTATTTAATAAATCATTAGAAGAGTGTATTTTTCCATCTGATTGGAAAATTGCAAACATTATTCCAGTATTTAAGAAGGGTGATTCCTCCTTACCATCAAACTATAGGCCAATTTCTTTGATAAGTTGTCTGGGAAAAGTCTTGGAAAGAATCGTTTACAAACACGTATATAATCACCTAAATATGAACCATCTCCTTTATGAATATCAGACTGGTTTTTTACCAAAAAGATCGACCGTTCATCAGCTTCTAGAAATATATAATGATATACTGAACTCACTTGAAAATAAGGAAATTAATTGTTTTGTATTTTGCGACTTTTCTAAAGCATTTGATAAAGTTTGGCATAGAGGATTATTGCATAAGATGAAGTCGTATGGAATCTCTGGTAATATTCTAAAATGGTTTGAAAGCTATTTAAGTGGGAGGAAACAGAGGGTAGTTATCAAGGCAGCATCGTCTACGTCGTTGCGTAGTATATCGGCTGGGGTCCCTCAAGGGTCTGTATTGGGACCCTTATTATTTATTATTTATATCAACGACATAGCTGATCGTCTAACATCTCTTTGTCGTCTTTTTGCTGATGATACATCTTTCGGATATTCTAATAGAGAAACAATAGAAGTGAAACGTGTAATTAGTAAAGATTTAGAAACACTGAACCAATGGTCTAATACTTGGATGATGTGTTTCAATGCAAATAAAACGGAAATTTTATTGTTTGCTAATATCGATACGCCTGATATCATGTTTCAGCTAGGTGGGGAGAATATTTCCACAACTCACACGCACAAACATCTTGGTGTAACCTTTAGTGATGATGCTAAGTGGAATGTGCATATAGAAAACATAGTAACTAGTGTCACTAAACATCTCAGCATCCTACGTAAGCTTAAATATAAGCTAAGTAGAGGAAATCTTGAAAAATTATATTTGGTATATATTCGCCCCATATTTGAATATGCGTGTGAACTGTGGGACAACTGTGGTGTTGTCAATGCCAACAAGCTTGAATCTCTTCAGCTTGAGGCGGCTAGAATAATAACAGGATTACCAGTATTTGCGAAATCTGAACTTATTTATAGGGAAATTGGGTGGGAAAAGTTAGAAGTCAGGCGGAAACGAAGAAAATTACAGATGTTTCATTCTATGTACTATAAAAAAGCCCCAGAGTACCTGTGGTCGTTGGTCCCCCCGCCCATTCAGTCTCTAACGACATATTGCTTAAGAAATGGTGACGATTTAATTGTCCCTTATTGTAGATTGTCCCTAACCAAGGAATCGTTTTTACCATCGTCTATCGACCAGTGGAACTGTCTGGACGTGGCAGTCCGCAACATAAATAGCGCTTCTGGCTTTAAAAGTAAATTACAAGGAGATAAAACTAAAGTCCCTAGACATTTTTCAATTGGTTCTAGAAAACTTAATATAGTATTGACGCAATTAAGATGCTGTGCATCTTTTCTAAATAATGACCTTTTTAAAGTTAATATAATTCAAAATGCATCTTGTCGGTGTGGATATCCTCAAGAAACCAGCTACCATTTTTTCTTTGAATGTCCTTTGTACACGAATGCTAGAAGTGCTCTACTAGAGAACCTGAACTGGGTAACAGGGTATAATAATATAGATCTACATCTATTGCTAGGGCTGAACTCAAATATTACAGATCAACAATATGAGATTGTTATACAAAATGTATACACTTTTATAAAGGAAACAAATAGGTTCCTCCTGATATGATAAGATATTCAATAAAAGACACACACACGTGCACGTGCATACATACATACATACATTTACAGTGAAAACTTTTGTAATATATGTATCAATTTTTCTTATTTGGTATTACTTTATTATGTTAGATGCCATGCACATGTCTTATTATTATTGTTACAAATTGTAAATTGGAGAAGACTTCATAAGTATGTATTACTTGTGTCTTATCCTTTTTGTTGTTTATCACAAATAAAATATGTTTAAACTAAACTTAAAATTTGAGAAATGGTACCCAGGGTACTGTCGCTTAACATAAACGTACCCAGACCAATATTTTTGAATCAAATCCATTATTTTTCAACAGGTGTTCATAAACATGAACATAATAAAAAAAAACTTAACTGTAAACTGTAACAAACCGCCATTCTTCTATTTATAATTGTGGACAAATTAAGGAAGGAAATGAACGTAATCTCTCGATACTTACCACACCGGGTACGTTTATGTTAACCGACAGTACCCTGGGTACCATTTTTCAAATTTTAAGTACCCTGGGTACGCTGATATAGTACCCAGGTCGACAATGACCCTTTCAGCTTTATTGAGTAATGAAATGGAATATACAAGTTTTTTTATTCCCGAAAGCGACTGTCTTTCATAATATTTATTTCTCAAAAATCGGGAAAATATCGACATAATCCATGACGAAATGTTTGCATTGATTATTTCTTGTATAATGTCCCATCCTCAGTCCTTGCTAATGCATAAAATTTACAAAGATTTGAGTCTAATTCCTGAGGGTCCGCCATTTCCAAATTAACTGACATATCCGTTTCACGTAAATATTTGGAAAAAAATAATCGCTTGCTCTTTCGATTTGCGAGTGTTGACAGCATCTTTTTTCTTAATGATTTCATTAATTTCCAAGTTAGTAATATCTGCAAATCTTCGCTTATTAGCACCAGAACTATCCGCATTACGTTCACTCGATGACGTTACAACGTTACCATGTTTACAAACAACAATATAACCCGAACATCAGTCAGAACGATAATTTTGATTGGTTTAGGGGATTAAAGAAAGAAGATTTGATTGGCTATTGTATTTCCGTTGGGGGAAACAGCACGTGCTAGGTATTTTCATTCATAAATGTCTCACGAGAGTGCAATATGGTTTTTTATTGAGTAGAATGAGTTTTTTGCAAACCAATATGATAGGAAATGGAAAGTCACGTGTATTGGTTTAGGCCAATAGGAAAAAGGCAATATATATATTATGTAATAATATTATTTATTCGTAACAGTTGCTTTAATAATGGATTTTTCAAGTAACAGTTGTTTTCACAAACTTATAAAAATAATATATAGTAGGAGGATTGGCAAGTGAGAGCTTTAAATTTAATTAGATTTAATATTATATAAGGGGCCCAATTTTTCTTTTAGAGGATCCAAATCTTTATAAGGTGAGGCTAGTTTAGGGGTAGGGTAAGGGTTAAGGTAAGTAGTAAATGTATGTATAGGTGGTGGGTCCCTTAAAGTAAAATTAGGCCATATAAAGTCTAGCAAATCAACTATTGATGTTGATACATGCATATATAGAATATGTTTATTAGCCAATTCATCGGCCCATTAAGGGCAAAATGACAATACACAACAGCATTATGATTTAAACATGTATACACACATATATATTGCAAGTGCAATATATATTTGCAATTTACTAGCTGTAATAGTTTATTTTTGTTATACCCAATCTGTAGAAAACAGCATTATAACGGACAATCATGTGTAAACTGTATGCCAAAGATTTTTTGTAAAGTTTGTTTTGTAATTTACTTAACCTTTAAAATAAAAAAATTGTATTGATATTATTTCTTCACACTATTAATTTTAAATAAACATCATTCCATTTGTTGCTTCTGTGTTTGTTATTTAATGACTTTAGTGTGTGTTGCCACAGTTACATGTATTCCACAAACAGCAACTATAATTACCTGTGTATAACAGATGTGGCCAGAAAACTTTAAAATAAAAAACCCACAAAATGAGTAAATCTTTACTGAAGAGCCAAAAGTTGAACAAAATTCTTAGTTTAATTTAAAAGATTTTTGTATAATCAGTAGATGTCAAATGTTTTGATACTATGGCAAAATGAAAAAGACCTACCTAGATTTAATGAACTGAAAGGGATCCAATGAGTTGTTTAGAATGCACGGATTCAAACTATTTCATGTGTCACAGATGTGATTTCTACATGGTAAAAACAGTTTGATAACATAAATATTTATATTAAATTATTGACAACAGATGTGGTTCTTAATGAAGGATACATTCATTATTATTAGGATGCTTCCGACAGCTAAGTCATCTCGTCATAAATTTTATGTTTGTCATCATTAGTTGGTCAATCTGTATTGGTTTTTGTCTCGCCTGCGACGAAAGTCGCTGGAGGCGAGACATATGTATGGGAATCCGGCGGCGGCGACGTAAACACTTGACATCTTGCTTCATATCTTTGTAGGGGGCCTCGGTGGCCGAGTGGTTAAGGTAGTTCGTTTACTATTGATCACGAGGTCTGTCAACACTGAGATTGCGGGTTCGATTCTCACTGCAGGCAGGGTGTACTCGACTCCAATCTTAATTGACAAGGATTGCCAGTTTTCCTACCGCAGGTCGGGGGTTCTCTCCGGGTACTCCGGCTTCCTCCCCCAATAAAAACTGGACGCCATGAAATAGCTGAAAAATTGCTGAAAGTGGCGTTAAAACACCATTCAAACAAACATATCTTTGTAAGCCCAAGCCCTAGGTCCATCAAATTTGGTCCAGAGGTAGCTAATGATGAGTACTTGCCAGTCAGTCACCTGACCTTGACCTCAATTTCACGGTCCAGCGACTACGTTAAAGTTTTTGGGTTACGACAGTTCCTCTGTAACTACGCATGGCAGGATGACAATATTTGGTGTATAGGTTGCTGATGACTAGTACATGACTGTCTGGTAGGTGTCACCTGACCTTGACCTCAATTTCACGGTCCAGCGACTACGTTAAAGTTTTGGGGTTACGACAGTTCCTCTGTAACTAGGCATGGTAGGATGACAATATTTGGTGTATAGGTTGCTGATGACTAGTACATGACTGTCTGGTAGGTGTCACCCGACCTTGACCTCAATTTCACGGTCCAGCGACTACGTTAAAGTTTTTGGGTTACGACCGTTCCTCTGTAACTACGCATGGTAGGATGACAATATTTGGTGCATAGGTTGCTGATGACTAGTACATGAGTCTGGTAGGTGTCACCTGACCTTGACCTCAATTTCACGGTCCAGCGACTATGTTAAAGTTTTGAGGTTATGACAGTTCCTCTGTAATTACGCATGGTAGGATGACAATATTTGGTGTATAAGTTGCTGATGACTAGTACATGACTGTCTGGTAGGTGTCACCTGACCTTGACCTCAATTTCACGGTCCAGCGACTACATTAAAGTTTTTGGGTTACGACAGTTCCTCTGTAACTACACATGGTAGGATGACAATATTTGGTGTATAGGTTGCTGATGACTAGTACATAACTGTCTGGTAGGTGTCACCTGACCTTGGCCTCAATTTCATGGTCCAGCGACTACGTTAAAGTTTTTGGGTTACTATAGTTCCTCTGTAACTACGCATGGTAGGATGACAATATTTGGTATATAGGTTGCTGATGAATAGTACATGACTGTCTGGTAGGTTCCACCTGAACTTGACCTCAATTTCACGGTCCAGCGACTACGTTAAAGTTTTTGGGTTACGACTGTTCCCCTGTAACTATGCAGCGTATGGTGACAATATTTTGTATACAGGCCGCTGCTGATATTTAATGCTATTTACGTAATGCTTATGACGAAATTTATTTTCGTTACTGATGCGGAATTCAGGCGAGACGTTTTTCTGTGTCCACACTTGTTTATCTAATAGTTGGTGCTTGACACTAATCTTAATAATAATTTATTCATTCATTGTCTAGATTTACTGCTCTTAAATTTAGGAAAATATTTAAAATCTAAGGTCTTTCCATTTTCAAGGTGTATATAGCCTTGCTGTATTTGGAATAACAGTTTGAAATGCATTTTGAAAAAATCTCTACATCTTAATCATTTGGATTTGAGCACCACTGATGAGTCTTGATTGGACAAAATGGGCCTCTGGCATAGTAAATTCTGTCAACCTTGGTATCTTGAATGACATTTTATTGACAAAAATTGTCAGTTTTTCTACCAAAGGTTGGGGGTTTTCTCCAGGTACTTGGCTTCCTCCCCCAATAAAATCTGGACGCCATATTACAGCTGAAAAATTGTAAAAGTGTCATTAAACAAAATTCAAACAGTTGGTTATGTGAATTCTTTGGTACTTTCTGCTGTCTCTCTTCTGGTTGGTGGCCTCAAACCTTCAGTTACACAATGCGTTGTGACTACCCTTCCATTGCACTTGAGACTTCCCTTACCAGTACTTATTATATTTTGTTGCTGTTTGCTTTTTAGCTCACCTGGACTGAAGGTCCATGTGAACTTTTGCCATCACTTAGCATCAGTCGTCCATCTTAAACTTTTAAAACAATCTTCTCCTCTGAGCCCCACTGGGCCAATTTTTTTTCAAACTAGGCCACAATCATCCTCAAGGTTCTTAGTTTCAAATTTGTACCCAGGGTGTTGATCAACGAACAAAGATGGCCACTGTTACTAAAAATAGAACATGGGTGTCAACGCATGTTTTTGATCAATATCTCAAAATTTATAATAGCTATAGAGAAAACTGTTACTTCAAACTGATCAAGTCAAGTCAAGTCAAGTCAATTTTATTTAAAGTCGGTAAGACAAATGATAACAGTTTATATATACATAAAACATAAGCTCTGGTGAGCTTTTAAAACCGACATTAAGACATATGAGTACAAACAAACAAAGCAAACAATACATTGCATAAATAAAATCACAGGTAAAAGCATATTTAAGGACAAAATTAAGTACATAAAAGCATGCAGACATAAGAGATTTCCTCAGACATAAAACATAAAAAGCTCAGGTAAGATACAAGTAAGCACATAAAAATGAACAGACATGTTATACATAAAAGCAAATTAGCAGAAAAAGCACTAAAATAAATTAATAGCATACACAAGCATCAAAAGCACAAATGTTTACATATTAAGAAAATAAAAGATGTAAGCAAAGCCAAAGCATAACAACATGCAGCACTGAAAGGAGCACTAGAGATTTCAGACACTGGTGAGGTCAGAGATGCAAAACTATATCTAACAACAAAAAGAACAATTACAAGCCACCCCATCCCACCTACTAATTAAACCCTTGAATTGATTTATACTTATATCTCCTCTCAGATCATTTGGGAGTTCATTCCATAGTTTGGCAGCCCCATACGGCACTGAGTGTAGACCATACCTTGTTGTATTAATGTTTGGTTTGGCTGCTATATTTGAATATCTATAACAGTAAATACTCTGTCTAATAGTTATAAGATCATGTAAGTATACAGGTGATTGTTTGTTAACTATTTTAAAAACTTGTATAGCTAAAAGACGCAGTCTTCTTAGACGTAATGATGGCATCTTAGATTTAATAAGTAGGTCTTCGTATGTACCACTATCGTTGTTATAGATAAATCTTAAAAGGCCCTCTCCTGAATTTTTTCTAGTTTTTTTGTGTTTTTTTCGCTACAGAAATATGCCACACTAAGGGATAATAATTAAAATTTGACAGAATAAAAGTATAGTATATAGTGAGTCGACCCAATGTGTTGAGGTGTTGTCCAATTCTTTTTAAGACATTTAATTGTTGGGAGGCTTTTTTACATATATTTGCAATGTGAGTGTCAAAATTTAGTTTGAAATCAAAGGTTACACCAAGAAGTTTTACTTCATCGTCACAACTAATTTTACTACCATTTATATCAAATACGATATTTTTACAGTGGGATTTTTTGCCTACAGCTATGGCTTGGAACTTTTCTGGGTTAACCTGCATGTGATTATTATTAAATCATTGTATTAAATCTTTACTTTCTACCTCTAGAGTTTTAATTACATCTTGAAAATCATTACTACTGTATGAGAGTGTATTGTCATCTGCATAGTTGTATAAATCAGATTTTGTCACAAAGTGAAAGATATCATTCATAAAGATGTTAAATAGTACTGGTCCTAGAATTGATCCCTGGGGAACCCCTTTGTAAATATTTAGAAAGGAACTATATACTGAGCCAATTTTAACACATTGTTTCCTTTTGCTTAAGTAACTTTTTAAAAGTGTAAGAGCTTCTTTAGATAAACCATAGTTTTCAAGTTTCAGAAGGAGAAGGTTATGAGGCAGGCAGTCGAACGCTTTTGAGAGGTCCATTAATATAGCAGCGATATATTTATTATCGTCTAGGGCTATGTGCCAATCTTCTATAATTTTAATTAAAATATCTTGACAACTGTAACCCGGTCTAAAAGCACAAAAGTACATATAAAATTTTGACTCAAAGAAATCATTTATTTGTATGTCTATAGCTTTTTCAAAAAGTTTGGAGACAGTTGGTAAAACATTAACTGGTCGATAATTATCCTTAAGTAAGGTGCTGTTTTTTTTATGTATTGGTACAACTTGTGCTATTTTAAGTTTATCTGGGAAAACTGATGTCTCTAGAGATGTATTGATTAGTTCTTCGATTGGTGTTTTGATAACTGGGACTGCTATCTTGATAATTTTAGTTGATATATCATCTATACCAGTGGCTTTCTTTACACTAAGTTTCATAATTTGTTTCTCAATAAAATGTTCAGTAATAGGTTTAAAGTATAATTGTTGCATATCAGTTACAGTATCCTTATTTACATTAAGTGTCTCATTTATGTTTACATTTCTTATTGGTGCTTTTGCGTTTTCAAATTTAGTAAATTCCTTAATCTTTGTAATACTAAAGTGATGGTTATCTATAGAGATTGATCCTTTTCCTATGTCTTTAGCTACATTTATAAAGAAATCATTAAAGATGTTACTAATTTCTTCTTGATCTGTTAATATTTTTTCATTTTCTTGTACATTATATTTGTATCATGACAACCTTTGTTCGTTAGAAATGGTTTAATAGTTGGCCAAAAATGTTTGTTTTTGGGTCCACCAATACATCTTTCCATAAAATAGTGCTTAAGTAATGGTATTACTAAGAATCAGGCAAAGGGTGAAACATGGGGTTCATAATTTTTTAACTAAACATAACAGACTGGTAGAGACATCATATTAAATCAAAATTATGGTGACACTATTTGTCCTCAGGCTCGTTGCTAAGGTCCAGCAGCATTTGTTGATTCTGCCTAGCAACAGCAGTAAAATAAACACCAAATCCAAGTAGAATATGTATTTTACTAAGTAAAATAACTTTTCTCTCAAACATGATATTTAAACAATATTCTAACCACAAATACATATACACCAAAAGTACAAAATAACACAAAGCTTACATATGAACAACATTTTGTTTTGGCATAATGCCAAGTCAAAATTTGCTTAAAAATGCCAATTTGTTTATTTTGACAAATATAAAAAAATCAACAAATTTAGGGAGAGATCCTGAAAAAATGCAAAGTCTTAATGACAATGAATTGGGTGTGATTATAAAATAGACCTGTCCCAACTTGTATGAAAAAAACTTTGACTTCGGTGGGATTTTTCTATTTTCAAACCGTATCCATGGCAACAAAAATCCAAAAATATCAAATTTGTCAAAAACTTGAAAAATTGCCTAAGTTCAAATGTGCTTATATCAAATATGCAATGAGACTTGTTCAATTACTAATTCTTATATTAAAGCCCAAAATCAACTTGTTTTAAAACAGTTCTTATTAACTTTGGATTTTTCTATTTTTATACCATATCCATGGCAGCATAAATCCACAAATTCAAAGTTGTGAAAAACTTGAAAAATTGCCCAAGTTCATATGTGTTTGTAAGAAATATATAGTAAGACTTGGTCAATTACTTGTTCTTATATTATAGCCCAAAGTCAACTTACATGTATTTAAAATCAGTTCTTATAAACTTTAGATTTTTCTATTTTTTACTGTATCCATAGCAACAGAAATCCACAATATCAAATTTGTCAAAAACTTGAAAAATTGCCTAAGATCAAATGTGTTAGAAATGTGCAATAAGGCTCAGTTTTTCATTGCTAGTTTTTATATTAAAGCTCAAAACAACTCATTTTAAAGTACTTCTTTTAAGAAAAAAACTTTGGATTTTTCAATTTTTAACTGTATCAATGACAACAAAAAGCAATAACAAGAGTTAACACTAAAGTATGTTTCGCCTGCTGGCACCATCAGATCGAGAAACAAAAATTCCTTGGCTATTTTCACTAAATCTTAATAAATATATGAGTACTTTTAGTTTCTGAGATCAAAAGATGTTCATAAAACCTCAACATTGCTATTAAAGGTATTGAAAATTGTCACTCAACTGAAAAATTAAGGTCAAGGTCAAAAGATGGGGATACAACTGTGCTAAGCTACTACTGGGGCATATGCATACCAAGTTTCATTAACCTAGGACTTATAGTTCTTGAGATATGGAGGTGCTCATAAAACTTTAACATTGCTATTATATGAATTGAAAATTGTCAAAGTCACTCAACCAAAAACTCAAGGTCAAGGTCAAAAGATGGGAATGCAACTGTGCTAAGCTACTACTGGGGCATATGCATACCAAGTGTCATTAACCTAGGACTTATAGTTCATGAGATATGGAGGTGCTCATAAAACTTTAACATTGCTATTATATGAATTGAAAATTGTCAAAGTCACTCAACCAGAAAATCAAGGTCAAGGTCAAAAAATGGGGAAGCAACTGTGCTAAGCTACTACTGGGGCATATACATACCAAAGTTTCATTAACCTTGACCACAAAAGTCTTACAGAAAAGTTTTCAGTCAGTAAAACAATCTAAGTTCACAGAGTCACTGGAGCGTGAAAATAAGGGTCAGGGTCACACAGAATAGTACCAGTTGCGTAGACCATAACCTGAACTGTCTGTATACCAAATATCAGATGCCTAGCTATTATACTTTTTAAGCAATTCATCGTCCACAAAAGTCTTACAAAAAAGTTTTCAGCCTTTAAAAAGATCTAAGTTCACAGAGTCAATGGAGCTTGAAAATTAAACCACATTTTATATAGGTTCTTAAATGTGCACTTTGCTTTGAACATCATTCCTAATCTCTTGAAGTTCCATATCTTGCAACAAGCTCGTAAGAAATTCATCGTCATCATGTGAAGTTACTTCTTTTACAGTTTCTTGTTTCTTCTCAGAACTCTTGGCTTGGGTAGCTAATCTTGAAAAGTAAGACACTATTTGGCTTGGCTGCAGACAGTCTTCAGGTTGGAACTGACGTATATTATGATCATCCTTGAGAGTTCTCATATTAGCAGCTACTTCTATGGGATTAGCCTTTTTACCACTGATTTCTCCAGCTTTGAAAATCTCTTTCAAATATTCATGTACCTTCGGTTTAAACCGAATTACTTTTCGTTCTTTCTTGAGTGCCCATCCATTAACTGCGACTTGCCTGGCATCGAACTCATCTGATTCTTGTATTGATGTGACAACTGAGTTTCGGCTGTTTTCATTGTTACAAGACTCTGCCCACCTTAGCTTAATTTTGTCAAATCCAGACAAACCCTCAAGCTGATAAGTGTGTCGCTCACAGTGAAGATGGTGCTCATATGCAGTGAATGAAGTAAAGCTCTTCACACAACCCTCCTCAGTACAGGTGAATAATTCAGATGTGTTACTTTCAGGGTCTCTGGTATTTGACACATTAATTTTCCCTGCCATGTTCTTTGGGACATCAAAACCCTTAATGACCTTCAATCCTGTTTCCGCTTGGGTGTTATTAACCAAAGATGAAATATTCTGTAAATACTTTCCTGGTCCTATTTCATAGCCTTTTCTAAACTGAAGACTGTTCTCATGTACCTCAACGTTAGCTATTGATAAGACATCTTTGATTTTGTGAGAATGCAAGGTCTGCTTTGCATAGTTAACTTCAACAACAGCCACCTGACAACCAGTTACACCACCATAGCTGTCTAAAGCTGCTTTCATTTCCATGGGTAATCTGACATCGTTCCCTTCAGATACATAACTTCTGATTTATCTACGAAGATGGGCAATTTTTGCATCACAATACCATTTCCCAGATTGGGCTTCACTAAAATGATAGTCCTTTATCTGTATTCCTGCAAAATAAAAAGATACATGGCATGGTGACTCAATAGAACATGTGGAGAAGTTACACATCTTAAAAAAATAATTAAGGGAGAACAATGGTCTTACACTGAGCATCTGAAAATGTTCCTATATCTTGAGAAATAAAAAATTGACAAAATATAATGCAAGGGTACATTTTTATTCATTGTTAAAAGAATGTGTATATTTCATGAACTTGTTTTTACATGTATTACATTTTAACATGCCAAGGACTTTTGATGAAGGTTCATCCAGGATATCACATGATGGGTGTTACAACAGGCAGGAACTGCTTACTCTTCCAGAGAACCGAATTCACTTTCATTAAGATTTGAATTCGCATTGTGAAATTTTTTTTTGTTTTGCCTTCGGTCTTTTGGCTTTGAAATGACCAATTGCTGCCTCTTTGCTTTCAAAATCTTTATTTAACTACATTTAACTGTAAAAAGATGTAGGTCAAGGTGATCTTATAAGGCATGGATGCTAAGAATTCCAAAATGGTTCCAAAATGTAACCTCTGACTCAACTACATCCCTCTACCACTTGCAGTAACTGAGATATAGACAGAGCTGCCAACCCAATAAGATGAAAAATAGTAAGGCAGGGGTTTTTGGGCCGCATGCTCCCATCCGCTGGAGATGTTTTGCGAATGGATCGTTTTTCTGACATTTTGGCTCCTTACTAGAGCGTCAAAACGATCGCGATCGATAACCACGTGGTTCACATTTAATAGTATTTACCTTTTATTCAAACGTTACAATGAGTATGATTAGATTTTTCTCATAATATTCCAACCAATGACGGTGACGACTATGGAAAATCCGGACTTTTATTTTTCTTACCGCAGAAAACTGAAAATCGTAGGTTTTTCTTCTTAATTCGTAAGGCGTATTTTTTAAGCAAAAATCGGAAGCCTTAAGCTAAAATAGTAAGGGTTGGCAGCTCTGATTATAGACCTTAACCAAAACTTTAACCCGATTCATTCATGCAGAAACTGTAGGTTAAGGTCATATTCATTTAGCATATTTAGTGTTTGGCTGTTTCAATATATTGGGTTGAGTGCCTCTGATGATTCTTTTAATAAACAAAACGTGTGTCAGGCGAAGCAAAATTAATAATCTGGAACTTTGTTGTAATTTTTATCTTTTATCTACAGAAATGCTGACTAAAATCAATGATGAGCCCACTGATCAATAAAACGCTATTGATCAATGAGCGCAGCATGATACGACCTAAACATGTCAAACCCTGTACATTTGAAGCCCAATACAGATAGTCAATGGCTCTGGACACATTTGTCACATAAATTTTTATCAGAATCCATCATGCAGTTTAGGATGAGATGTGCTTACAAGGTTTCCCATTGAACACCAAGTCTAAAAAGTCCAATTATCTCCATTAAATGATATTCGACTGCAATGAAAATTCTTCATGCATATCTCCATATAGTGTACATCCTTTCTGTAAAGTCTTATCAAACCCATCCAGCCATATATGAGAAGTTGCACTTATGAGGTCTCCCATTTAAATCAAATGTAAAAAGTCTAAGTCCAATTATCCCCCTTGAATGATATGACAGCAATGAAAATTCTTTATGCATATCTCCAAATGGTGTACATCCTTCCTGTAAAGTTTTATCAAAATCTGTCAAGCAGTTTAGGAGGAGTTGCACTTACGAGGTATGTGGTCAGACAGACGGACAGACAAGGTGATTCCTATATACCCCCCAAATTTTGTTTGCGGGGTATAATAAACAAACTATAACACTACTATTATTTATACTTGTTCGATGCCCAATCGCATGCAGCGAAGACCATAACTGTCCACAATGGTAACATCCAGCATTATCCGAGCGCAAAAACAAATGGTCTACCTGAGTTAAAACTTTTTTTAAATAAGCAATTATCCTTTGTATTGTAGGTGGCCAGGCCAAATCAAAAGTTTTTTTACCTGTTTTTGTAAGGCATGTGTTGTTAAATGTAAGGAGTCCTGACTTAAAATTCTTCTTGCTCTCTTTCTAACGATGCTAGAAGAAAAAGCATAAAAATTTATGAACAAACATATAAGAAATTGACCAGCATTTTGGGAATGTGATTGTCCACGATGTTGCTGATTGGTCAATTGGATGTAGTTTAATGTATAGTATTAGACGATTCAACCATTTTATTGTATTTAAGAAATGCTTTTAATATGGTTAATTTCAACATTCTAAGTTGAATAACTCCTAAAAGAAAAGGTACTAGAGCATTGACACTCTACATTTTTTGTACATCTTGATGCGCTGAACAATATGCAATTTAAGTTTCCCAAATTTATTACTTTTATAGTTTTCCAGATATCGAGTTTAAAAAATACTGAAAATTTTGGCAAGAAGAATCTTGGGAAAAGGGGCAATAACTCCTACACGGGTGATTGGATTTTGGGGCTGGTAGATCTTGACTAGCTGATCACTTTTACCCTGACAGAAGTTTGATATCTGTAACTATTTTTGAGTTATTTGAAAAAAATGTAATGTATGTTCTATTATTTACCATGACGGCTATGTTTTTTTTTAAAATAAAAATATGAACAATAATTTTATACTTATAATGTCAATGTACAGCTGTACTAAGTTTATTTGCAATTGGACTTTTGAAAGAGGAGGAGTTTTCAAATACATGTACCCATCTTCTATATCTATAAAAACTTCCATTAGCATTGCGTTTTGTCATCATATTGATTCAAATCTTGATTCAGCGAAAGAATCTCGCTCAGATCAGATGACATAAAAAATATAACATCAAGAATGTACCTTCAGATCTGTAACTAGTTCTTGATCTTGATCCTTCAACATGTTTAAACTTTCGTCATTTGGAATGTCTTGCTAAAAAACAAAAAATTAAGTAAATATGTGAGCTTATGTTCACTAGTAAATAATTCCCACTCCCCAAATTATACAAACATAAGTACTCTTCAAGGTGAAGTAGATAAGGTCATAATTTCAGTGAAAATCAACGGACCGGAAA
This sequence comes from Limnoperna fortunei, assembly GCA_944474755.1. Taxonomy (NCBI): domain Eukaryota; kingdom Metazoa; phylum Mollusca; class Bivalvia; order Mytilida; family Modiolidae; genus Limnoperna; species Limnoperna fortunei. The sequence goes on along the minus strand of OX104112.1, from coordinate 58,280,510 downwards.
GCAATTCAAACTTGATCTATAACTTATCATGATAGACTCACATACCAAAAATCAGCTCAATATCTGCAATCATGTGGAAAAAAAGTCTGAAAAACTTGCAGGAAGGATGGACAGAAAAGGATAAAACAATATACCCCTCAAATGTAGTTGAGGGGCATAAAAATAGGGTCGGTAGGTAGGCATTGTTTTTCATTGCGTAAATGGGGAGCAGATTTCAAGTTTAATAATGTTTCAGCAAAAATGGCAATAAAAAGGGCCGAGTCGGCTGAAAATTTTTGGGATGGTAAGGAAATTAGAAAAACACATTTTTTTTTATTTGGCCTCATTCAACAAACTTACAAACAATGCAGTACAAGAGGACTCAGCAAGGGATGCCCATTTCTCTTCACATCTGTACACTAACTCTCTACACTTTCTGCAAATTCCTGTAAATAGAATAAAAATTTAATTATGAATTCTAATATGGTGGACTATATATGGTTAACGAATTTATCCCTGATAGCTAGAACTGAGGAAAAACAGTCATCTTTATGGTCAAAGTCCCATAACTCCTTAAAAAAATTATGGAAAAATGCTGGTTTTTAAACTTAAAGTATAAGTAGTGTAAACATTTAGTACTGTATAAATTTCATGAAAATCTGTCAACATCTTTATAGATGAGAGCACTCACCAGGTCTGTTCTGCGAAAAATACAGAGTCATTATTATGGTCAAAGCCCCATAACTTCTACAAAAATTATCGAAAAATGATGGTCAAACTTAACCGAAGTATCAGTGGTATAAACATTGTTATAAATTTCATGAAAATCCATCAACATCTGTAGGGATGATATAATACGCTAAATATTTGAACTGTACAAAATTTCAAGCTGTTTTTTTTTGTGTTCACGACAAAATGGTGACGAACTGTTAAAAGAAACTTAATTATAGAGCTACAGCTTGGTCAGCAGGGACCAATAAATTAAATATAAAGAAGTGGAGCATATGTAAACTGAAAAAATGGTCATTTGTTGGTCCTTGATAGAGGTACTACATGGACAAATTTAGAACAAAAATGGTGGCAGTAGGCCCTCAAAAAGGTTTTGAATTTGTTGACAAACAGGGTTGTTGTTAAATTGAGAGGTTTCCAGAGAGAAGGACTACTTTACAGTCAGATATCAGCAGTTTTACACCGGACCTTACATTGATAATTACCAGTTTATAATTTCCAACTAGGAATTTAATTTAAGTCCTGAAATTTGGGTAATCAGAAGCATATATTATAGTGTTTGGAATGGGGCCAAAATTCTGCCCTAAAATGATAGTTGAAAAGTAACTTTAATATTTGAAAATATCATTTCAGACACAAGCCAACATACATGTATAAAGCAACTGGAAATTATTTAAGGGACTGTAGTGTAAATAAATGTGGGAGGTCAGAATTAGGACTGGCTCATATCATTGTACATACTCGGCAGACTTTTTAAAATGTTGCATAAATGTTTTTGTTTTATTACGTTCGGCATATTTAGAGAAACAACAAACCAGAATGATTACATGACGCTGAATGTGACTGATGGGTCGACATCGACATCATAATTTTTTAATTTAAACAGCCGTTGATTGGTTTCCGATTTTAATCTCCTCCAATCAAAATACGCATACAAATTACTTTTATTTTTAGCACAAGGATTTTCCTTAAAAAATAACTGGTCGGCGGATTAAACAAAAATAAAACGGCATTCCTGTACTTTTATTTTTATTTTGTTTTTGGCTAAAATAGGGTCGGCGGTCAGATAATAAAAAAAGGTTGGCCTAAATGCATGTACACGATGTAAGTGACCCACCATTTAACTTGAAAAGGGGGGGGGGGGGGCTTGGTGTTTTTGATTGGTCAGCATGGTCAGTACTTATTTTTCATTCAGAGCACAGAAAAAGAGTTGATACTGTTAGTGGACCTCACCCTTTTTTCAAGTTTACATGTACTTATTAAACATGTTAAATGGACGGTCTCTTATTTGATTTTTTTACCTGAGCAAACTTGAAGTAGGCTTCCCTCTATCATCAATACAGCCTTGCTCATCTTTGGGCTTACAGCACGGTCTGGCTTCATCTTCCTGGTGTGATGTACATAGGTACAAGCTGAACTCTTTCTCCATCTTATGTCTAAGGAATACCGATGACTGGGACATATTGTGTAGTTTTGTAAGTGCGAGAAAATTCCCACTCTATAGCAGATTAAGTTGCTTTCTGCTGGAATGTCGACAGGATTCAATTTAAGAGTTTGTAAGTGGGCCTGGATGTTTCTGTCACATTTTTCTATCAGAATGGTGTTATTTTCATTAGGAAAGTAAGTAGAAGAACCACATGGTGTTGGAGAAAACAAACTAAAGCTGCACCTCATACTTATCACCCATGATCAATTACAATATAATTATAAAGAAGCATGTCAAATGAAGTTGCAGACGTTTTTTCCTATTTCCCACCATTATGACCATATTTATTTAATATGGAGTAGGCATTGCCAAAATGCGAGCACAGACAAATATGTTTTTCTAACTTTTACACATAATTCCTTGTTTTACTTTGTTCCTTAAAGGGGAAGGAAACCACAAAATAAATTTAAGCTCAATTGAAAGAAAAAAAGTTAAAAATAAGATTTACTATTTAAAGTTGTTAAAAATTTTACAAGGTAAGTCGAGAAATATTAATTAAAAATAAAATTTTTGAATTTCCCGCTAGCTCATGGGCGTCGACATATTGTGGCGCTCTTTTGCATTGAAGAGTGCAAACAGTGCAATTGTCTACGTCATTCCTACTATTCCGGTTAAAGATAGGCAGTGCGATGTATATTCATATTATTTTGCTTTCATCTGCACTAAATTATGCCATCTTCCTAAACTATTAATTGCTTAAATTTAAGTAATAAAATACGTGGAAGTAGACCACGAAAAATAATTGTTCAAATCTTCTGGCACTCGTAGTATTTCATTAAACATCAATGAATCCGACTGTATAAATGTAACATCAAGATTTTAGAATTTGAGTGCATCGTTACGCAGTTGTGATCTTCAAGTTCTTTTGCACCAAGTCGAATTTTATAAAACACAAATATTTTCTTCTGCGGTCGGCATTTCGTGCTAATTTCCAAACTCCGCTATGTCCGAAATACAACTTCTGAGACCCCCCCCCCCCCTTCTGAATATGCTAAATGCTTCTCGAATTCAATATCTTCAGAAATAAGATCTTTTTTAATATTATGAAGAAGACTCATCTGGTTTTAGCTGTTTTTGTTTACCATATCAATTTTATCAGTTATAAATATTTTGGAAAGTTAATCATAATTAGCAGATGCTGAGACAGGTAAACCGGAATAGTAGGTGTGACGTCACAGATCACACATTAATGGCTGCCTACATGGAGGCGGGAATTTCAAAATTTATTATCACAAAATATTGATTTATTTCTTTATGGTGCCATTTTGTAACACGAACATAGTTAGAAATACATTTATATAAGAATCTTCTGCAAAATTATGCAAAGATGTTTGGAGGGTTTCCTTCCCCTTTAATTTTGTGAGGACCTTATACTAAATGTTGATGTATTTTCTTGGTTATTGTTTTTGCGTGACAAATGAAAACTGCTTACCGCGTATGGTCCAGATTACGCTCATTTTGTAGAATAATAACTGTGTAAATTGAATTCATCACTTTATTTTCCAGTTATTTAGCGTTTTGAAATGTGGCGTATTTTTCAATGTGATAGAGCAATTTTCTATAGTAAAGTTTGACCTAAATTACAACGGAAGTGTATGTTTGGAAGAGTCTATTGTCGTCTGTTCGAAATCTTTCGGGTAATATCGTCTGCAGTTGAGGCGGACAAATCCTTGCGGTTTGTCTGAATACCACTGAACGTTACGAAAGCAGACGATCTTTTTGAAAACAACGCGAGGTCCCTGTAGAAATTCAAATGGCTGACTTCCTATTAAAATTCCCGTAGCAAATGCCAAGGACGATTTGGAACATGTCAACAACAAAGGCATAATATATAAAATATGGACGTGTTATTGTGTAGAAATGTTTTAAATTGGATAACACTACAAAGGTTCAATATGGAATAATAAAAAAATGCAAGCAAAACACCTAGCGCAGGGGGGTGTAACATTTAGTACAATACACTATTTCACTACATGTAGTTATAGCGTTAACAATAAGTAACTAAGTCAAATAGATGCCAACAATTTATTTATCTATTTATTAAGTCATATTTTGTAATGAACATTAAGCATAGTTCCATTTATACAGATTTCACTCCTTCTTCCATTTTCGGACATACTATCCGAGACCCTCCCATTTCAGAAGACAGAATTTCATTAACTTTTGTTAAGAGTTATCCCGCTTTGGTCAGTGTTACTATCCTTCCCATAACCCCTACTTGGAACCCCTTTTTAAACAACCAATGAAAATTAAGGGCCTTGACCTAAAAAAAGTCAGGTTGACACAGTTTGCATTGGCGGAAAATATTCAAAATATGTTCTATTTCGATATTTTAGAAATTTGTCAGTTAACAGCTGCATAATTCGATAAATAATTATGTGATTAGAATGTGTTCTACGGGGAAATAACATATTGGTAAGGATTAGTTTGATTTTATGGATCCGTTCCGTTACTTATGTTTTATGTTGGTGGAATAATGTGTCATTTGTGCCTCATACTCAGATGTTTTAGATTTTAGTCAGTGAAGAAGTTCATAACATGATTAAAAAACATGTGATAAGGAAGTGTTCTATGGAGCAATAACATTTTGTGAGGGTTCTTTTGTTTTCGTGGATCAGTTCCAGTTACAGTTGGATGTTTCATGGTTTTATGTTGCCGGAAATATTGTGTCATTAGGGAATATTATACTACAGTAAGTTTACTTTTTTCATGTTGATCTACTTTACAGTTTGTTGTATTTTTCGTATTAAATAACGCATATACAGTTTGGTCAGCTATATTTCATTTTATTAAATTGTTACAAATTGAAAACGGGACCTGTCGCTGTGTAATGTGATGTTGTAGCTGCGGAACCGTAGCTTGTTATAATTTGGTCCAATACATTATACATAAAAAAATTGGTACGAATACAGTACGGTTCCGCAGTTGTAGTATAACTGTTGATGATTATGTATATTTAGAGTTGAACAAAGTAAATACATGTTATAGTGTAGTTTTTAAAAAATTGTATGGCTAAAAAATATTTTTCTTATTTAGCTAACTATCGCGAAAATATTGAGACAAATTTAAGTTAATTAGGGGTCCAGTATCTAGCTCTTCACAGTCTTGTTTGATATGTGTTGTATTTTTCTGATTTTGCAGTCCATATTATAATTATAATTAGCATACTTTAAATAACGGCTAAGGACTTAAAGAAATAAATCTAAAACATGAAATAACCTTCTTCGGACTTAAAAAGGTACGAACTCGCAGCTTGTTATTCTTGTTCCGTTTTTGTGCCACAGGTAATAAACAGGCGATTACGTAATAAATCTTGAAGAAATAGATTTGGAAAAGTTAGTTTTTCTTTAATTGTTATGCATATAAGAATTTGTATGTGTTAGTCACTGTTTTATACAATTAAATAATTCATAATCTTATTCTTACCAAAATTGTTGAATTAGCAGGAAGAAATTATGGTCAATTTACTTTTTATAGATATTCTGTACCTAGCGAAAATCAGTAAGCGCATGAGCCGTAGTCGATGCATATATATAGAGACAAATACTATATATTTGGTAGATAATGAAGAATTTACTTTATTTATAACAAAATTGTTCGAAACATTATTTTGTACAAATGTCAAAAGTGCGTTGAAATGTATGAAAATTCCTCGTTGTGTAGTGTAAGAGGGTAGTATTATCACTCTACTTTATTTTATAAATAAATCAAGAAGGCAAACAGCTTGCAACTAAATTTTTGTTTGAAACACAATATTATTTTAATTTCCATCAAATTCTAAATTTTTAATTTATAATGTTAACACCACATTTAATACTTGTCGTTACCCTATGACAGTGCCTCTAAATTCCAGTTGTCACGTGACGTCTTTCTTTGTAATGGTGACGTCACATGAAATGTCTTTGATTGTCAGTTTTTATGGATCGATTTAGAGATTCCAAAAAAATAGTATGAAATTTTTGGTGTTATCTTTAAATATAACATTTACTTTTTATCGATGTCAACTTTATTTTTAAGTCTTTCTTTAAAATTAATGTTTGCCCTTCTTCATTCACTTTGTTCCAGTTTTTTGACGATATCAACTTCCGGACGAAAAAAAATCAATATCAGCATTAAGCAGATTTTGATCACGTGATTTCATTTTGATCACGTGACACGTAATTGCCGTAGAGCTCACCGCTCTTCGCGGGCAGCTGCCCGCTGCGAGCTGTGCTCGCTATAAAGACCAAAACAACTCTTCACTATAAAGAGTTTCAATAAAGGGAAACAACTCTGTAAAAAAGAGGTCCACTGTGGTCAATAAAATCACATAATTTAGTTTGTATAAAAAGAGCAGATATCCCACCAAAGGGACAGTATTTTTTTTAAGTGTTCATTTATACCTCTAAATTCTTTTGTTTAAAACCAAGATTTAATTCTGCACATATGAAATAATGACAATGGTTTTTAGTTTAATATATATAGATTTTTTACACTTTTTAAGTACCGCTAATGACTTAATGGAAATATTTTTTGAAAATTCATTTTAAACACTTTGTTCATTATATTAATACCTTCAATTTTACATAAAATTTGGCAAGATGTGTTAAAGTGGTTGTTTCAATATTTTAGAAAATTGCCTGATTCTTAGAAATACCATTACTTAAATGATTCACGTTTGATCTTATTAACTAAGTTTCTCTGCATCCTATATTCCTCCCATGATTTATTATCTCTATATCTTTTGTAATTATTATGAAGCATTCTTTTTTTGTAAACAGCTTTCCTTAACATACTATTCATGAAAGGTGCAGGTGTCCTAACAACATTTCTACATTTTACGGGTACATGTTTATTAAATACTTCCATAAAGTTTTTATTAAAAGATTCATATGATTGATTGACATCTGTAATATCTTCAGTCTGAAAGTCTATATTTCTTGGATCTTCCAGCAAATTTTCAGTATTAAAATGTTAAAACTTCTAAATTTCTTTTGTTTATTAATTAAATGTGGAGTATCACATTTGAATTGTACTGCAATAAGGTTGTGGCAGTCACTTAAACCAGTACCAAAATTACATGTGGTATTACAAAAATTTGGTTTATTGGTAAGGATGACATCTACTAAACTTGGGGCAGAGTCTTTACAAAAACATGTAGGGTCTTTAATTAAATTTGTCATGTCAAAAATATCACATATATCTTTCAAGGTACTATATCTCTCTAAATTTAGAAAATCATAATAACATAAAATTATCATAAATACATTAAGGTCTACAATAGTTGCTATCAGTGAGAAGTTGTGTAATTGCTTCCTGTAGGAGTTATTGCCCTTTAATAACGATTTTTGACAAATTTTTTGGTATTTACGATATAACTTGAAAACTATAAGAGCTAGAGTGAAACTGTAAATAGCAAAAATGATCAGCAATAAAAGCCCTATAATTCACTTGATTGGTCTGAAATTGTCAGATGACTCCTTATATGAATTATTGCCCTTAAATGACAATTTTTTAATGATTTTTTTTTGTTTTTATCCTGTAACTTAAAAACTATAACAGCTAGAGTGAAACTATAAAAGGCAAAAATGATAAGCAATAAAACCCCTACAATTCACTTAAATGGTCTGACATTGTCATACGACTCCTTATATGAGTTACTGCCCTTAAATGGCAATTTTTTATGAATTTTTTTGTTTTTATCCTGTAACTTAAAAACTGTAACAGCTAAGGTGAAACTCTAAAAGGAGAAAATGATAAGCAATAGAAGTGATAAGCAATTCACTTATTGGTCTGAAATTGTCAGATGACTCCTTATAGGAGTTATTGCCCTTAAATGACAATTTTTTATGAGATTTTTCGTTTTTGTCCTTTAATGAGATTGATTGGATGTCTGCTTTACGTCCAGCGAGCAGTATTTCAGCTATATTCAGGACGGTCCTGTAATTTGAAAACCATAACAGCTAGAGTAAAACTGTAAATGGCAAAAATGATCACCAGTACAAGCCTTACAACTCTCTTAATTGTCAGATGACTCCTTATAGGTGTTATTATCCATTAAATGACAATTTGTTATGCAATTTTCCATTTTTAACCTGTAATTTATAAACTAACCGCTAAATTGAAACAGTGAATTGCACAAATGATCAGCAAAGCAAGGCCTACAAATGATTGCTTAGTCCAAAATTGCAAGATGAATCTTTATAGCAATTGTTGCCCTTGAATTACGAATTTGGACAAATAATCAGTTTTTGTGTTATAAATTAGTCTATAACACACCTACAGTAAAACTGTAAATTACTTAATTACCATAAAGGACAAGGCCTAATAATCATTTAATTTTCAGAAAAATGTCTGATGGCACCTTATAGGAGTTATTGTACATAAACAAAATTTGACCCGTTTAGTTTTTGCAAGCTATAACGACTAGACTAAAACTGTAAATTGCTAAAATTTTAATATAGTTGAAGTAATTTGGGTTCTAGGTGAGCGATTACAGGCTCCTGGGAGCCTCTAGTTACTGTTTTTGTTTTCCTTGGGTTTTGCACTTCAGGTAGTTTCGGATATTTATTCAAGTTGTATACATACCAATAATGTTTGAAACAACTTCTCAAAAGTACACAAACATGCTCTCCACATTTGGTGGTTTGTTTTGTGTTTCACAGGTGTCGATTAGAAGCAGCACTGCTTACTTGAGCAGAGCACCTGGTTGTACCCATGGTTTTAATTGGGTTTGGATTACTCCCTTTCCATGTTTGATTTGTTTTGTGTTTGACAAGTGTAAATTAGAAGCAGCACTGTTTATTTGAGCAGAGCACCTGGTTGCACCCATGGTTTTAATTGGGTTTGGATTACTCACTTTCCATGTTTGGTTTGTTTTGTGTTTGACAGGTGTCAATTAGAAGCAGATCTGCTTATATGAGCAGAGCACCTGGTTGCATCCATGGTTTTAATTGGGTTTGGATTACTCTCTTTCCATGTTTGGTTTGTTTTGTGTTTGACAAGTGTAAATTAGAAGCAGCACTGTTTATTTGAGCAGAGCAACTGGTTGCATCCATGGTTTTAATTGGGTTTGGGTTACTCTCTTTCCATGTTTGGTTTGTTTTATGTTTGACAGAAGTCAAATAGAAGGAGCACTGCTTACTTGAGCAGAGCAACTGGTTGCATCCATGGTTTTAATTGTTTTTGGATTACTCTCTTTCCATGTTTGGTTTGTTTTGTGTTTGACAGGTGTCAATTAGAAGCAGCATTGCTTACTGGAGCAGAGAATATGGTTGCACCCATGGGTTTAAATTACTCCCATTACATGTTTGGTTTTTGTCTCAATCCAGATTTTTAATTGTGGACTTATGGCTCTTGATGGTTGATTTTCTTGACTATTTTTACTGAAAATGGATGCAAGTTATAGTGTATAAAGCTACATGCTATACCAAATTACTGTAACATATAACATTCATCCTATGTACACATGTGGCCTTTCATAAGTAATACATGTATCAAAACACATTTTGAAAATTGATTTATTGTTGAAAACAAAATGGGCAAACCAGTATAGTATATGAGGGAACACTAATTTATAATGAAAATTAATACAAAACTATGTTTAACAATGAAGGCCCAAATATAATTAAAAAAATGATTCTTTTATAGAATATAATCAAAAGTCTTGCCTAAGAATTATACCACGATAACATCAGGGATATACACAAACTTTTTTATAATGGTTGCCACCTGGTCTCCTAACTTAAAAAATTTTGGCGCCCAGTGAAAAAGTTAGGCGTCCACATTTTTTCATATCTTTTATAATAAACAAGAATACACTCCCATAAATTAAAACTGTTCAATAAAATGATAGGATAGAACCAGAAGTAAAAAAAAGACCATTGTGAAACAAATAATATTATGTAGTTAACAAAAAAATGCACTATTAAAAGTATTTAATGATTTAAATTTACTTTTTTGAAAGTTACTGCCAAAGTACTAATTTGTATTATGTATAAATCATTGCAATACTCATTCAACACTAGCCGCATCGCAATTGCAATCTCCGGCCCGGAGTTCATACCCAATCCGGAAATTTTCGTATATTCTTTCGCTTGAACTGGTTTCCGGTATTATTATTACTACGCTTTATGTACAAAGTAAAAGCCAGAAGGGACCAGCTAACACTGTGTGGCGCGTAAACAGAATAAACAATGACGCAGAAAGAAAAATATTTAAGATTTTTTACCAATATTGAAATAAAATCAGGGGTTAAAAAATGTTGCTGAGCTTTAGTGGTCCAGGACTTGTGGACCACATAATTTCACTAGTCCTGATAAAATTTGCAGTGGTCCGACTATTCGATTCTTGTTTTAATTATGTCATTTAGTCGATTCTGAATACAGATCATGCCAGATCACAGTATGTGATCATAATGACATTTTGCTTCAAATAAAAATATATCAAATATCAATAATTGACTAGTTTCAATAAATGACCATCTGGTAAAATGCTATATAAATTTAAGCCGGAAATTGAATAAATATTTTACTAACCATTGCTTCATAAATTATTAAAGGCCTAGGGATAATAAATAGATTATTTGTTTTAAATTTTTAATATAAAATATCTAAGTAAAAAGATAATCAAGAAATTGTAAATAAATTCAATATATAAAACTTGTATTTTAGTGGCTTTTAAAATGATAAAAACTATCATCAATTCAACTTTAATTTTTACTGAAGCCTTCATACATCAATGAGGTCATCGGTTTCACTTTTTTTCAGCAGCTTTTCTTTAAAAAGTTCACTTCAGTTTATTTTGGTCATAGTGTTTATCTTTCGATATTTTTGGACTTGACTTGGTTTGTCAACATTTGGGGCTGCATTTTGTCTGACTTTGAGTTCGAATTTTTGACCGGAATGACGGGTCATGTTTTCATCGATGTTTCCAACACGCTTACATCAACAATAATTAATTCTTACCACTGCCAAACGCAGAAAAAACGTAGATAAAACAGGTCTTTGATGCGCTTGATTCTAAACTGATTTACTTTGTCTGTATCAAGCATATTACAGATCCCGAACAAATAGAGAAAAGCAACGACGAAACATAATTGAATAAAATAAAATCTCTTTTTTAACTGGTCCGTCGGACTCGGTCTCTGCGACGATGCTTAGGTCCGATATGCAAATCGACAGGTCCCGGACCTCGGACCAGTGGATTTTTTAACCTCTGTTAAAATTGAAAGGAGACATACCACGACTGCTCAGAATGACAGGGCAAAATTCGTGGAAATGGATATCAACCAAATCATCACAGATCGCCACCTGGACGATCGAAAAGCAAACTTTACTCGCCCATTCAAATATTTAGTCGCCTTGGGCGACTGGGCGACTGTTAGTGTAAATCCCTGTAACATTTCTCATGCAAAAAATATTACTTATATCCAATAAAAAAATATCACAATAATGAGGAAACGTGTCAATCTTCATTGGATTTAAAAGTGATGCTAAAATCTCTCATCAGTTGTGTATTTTTGATTACAGATCACATGATCAGCCTGGATGAGTATTACACACATAAAGATTATTAGGTCAAAGTTAAATAGAATCACTTGTAAGAATATTTGTTTTGTTTGTTTGAATGGTGTTTTAACGCCACTTTCAGCAATTTTTCAGCTATTTCATGGCGTCCAGTTTTTATTGGGGGAGGAAGCCGGAGTACCCGGAGAGAACCCCCGACCTGCGGTAGGAAAACTGGCAATCCTTGTCAATTAAGATTGGAGTCGAGTACACCCTGCCTGCAGTGAGAATCGAACCCGCAATCTCAGTGTTGACAGACCACGTGATCAATAGTAAACGAACTACCTTGACCACTCGGCCACCGAGGCCCCTCTTGTAAGAATATTGGCATACTTCGATTCGTCCAACTCGAGTAATCCGGGTTGAATTTTATACCCGATCGGCGCATGCGTCAAAAGCTACTCAGTCGAAGTGGCAACTCGACAAACTAGTAACTCTCGTATATTGTTGACAGTAGCAACTGAACGATGGAGGAGTTTACAGTACTACAACAAATGTTTGATAACGATGATCTAGTTGCAATTGACTTGATAGAATCGAATAGATTGATAATTGAATTATTATACTCGTTAATAATGCCTAGAGATGCGGTTCCTCGCATAAGGTATTTTGCAGAAGAGACTGTGCCAAGCTTTTCCCAGATCTACAATGTGCATCCAGTGTTATATCAGTATAAGCAGGGGACCTAAGCAGTGAGTGAATATTGGGTCTATTTTTTACTCGATCAGCCAGGTGCTCAATTTTTCTGCGATATAGGTATAAACTGGAATCTAGTTATTTTTATCCCGGTGTAAAAGTTGAAATTTACTATTATGTATTAAATTTTAAAAAATTCCAAGCACTTTCCAATCAGGAATTTACATTTTAGTTTTAGACGTTCCAGTTCCAATTAATCAAATCGATTATTCTCGCTAAAAAAGTGTAAATATTCATGAAATATACATAAACAGTACTGTTTCAATTTATTTAAGTTCAAAAACATGTTTCTATAATTATTTTTTTCGAAACAACTCAAAATATTCTAATATTTCAATGAAATGTATTTCTAAAAACTGCTTACATTTCTCTTGACGCCATCTTGCAACTCGATTAAACCTGGTCAGGGGCAGGGTTGAAATCGAGTTAACTCGGGTTGGATTCAAAAGTCAAACTCGGGTAGTTCGATTGCAACTCGAGTAACCAGATTTACTCGAGTTGGACGAATCGAAGTAGGCCATTGATTGGATGTGTACAATACATCATTATTTTACACGAATAATTACTGTTGATTATAAATAAAACCAGATACTCTCAACAGCCTGCATTGCTCACCTGGATTTATATAGGCTATGAAGATGGCATTTCCCCATGTTAAACTAAGTCTCCCTGATATTATTCCAAGTCCTGTATTTTCAATTTTCTGCTGGTGTGAATAAGACCATCCAATGACTCTTTCTGTATAGTTTCAAGTAGATCAGATGGGAAGCTATTTTTAACATTTTCCTATATGTATCTAAATTAATTCCTACAATAATTGCAATGGTTTCAGAGGAGAAGCCTTAACATTTTTTTCTATAGGGTCCTGTGGTGGTGGCCATTTTATTTTCCCCACTGGCATATAACAACAAAAGCCTTATAGAGGACAATACTGGAGATAAGTTTTGTTTTAATTAATTGGTTAAGTGGTTTCAGAGAAGATGCCTTTTTAAACTTATTTCCCATACAGTCCTATGTTAAACTTAGTCATGCAGTGGCAAGCATATTGAATTTCTGATTGGCATAAAAACATAAAATTTATAGTGGACCATCCAAAGAATATTGCTAGTAAGTTTTGTTTCCATTGGTTAACTTCTTTCAGAGAAGAAGCTTTTTAAAAAAATGTTCCCATTGGGTCATATGTTAAATTAAGTCCTGCAGTGGCAACAATTTTGAATTTCTGATTGGCATACAAACATAAATTTTATAGACGACCATCCAAACAATATTGGTATTGTAGTAAGTTATTTTTACACTGGTTAACAGGTTTCAGAGAAGCCTTTTAAACAGTTTTCACATAGGGTCCTTTATTGCTATTTTGCAGTATTTTCCTTTGATCTTTATGTGCGGTATTCCATCTCACTCTACTAGCGTGGGATGGGCCCATCTCAGCTCGCTGTCAAGACGTCGTTATGTACACACTGTGACGTCACAATGTTACAAAACAGCGATAAACAGATTATTCACGTTTTTTGAAACTCGATGCACTTTCTCGCCATCTCATCTCAGGGCTGTCGCCCTTCGATGAGATACGACGAGAAAATGCATCTCGTTTCAAAAAACGTAAATAATCTATAAATATTAAACTAAGTCCTGCAGTAATGATTTTTGAATTTACGATTGACATAAAAAAATTAACTTAATAGAGGACCATCAAAACAATATTGCCAGTAAGTTTGTTTTGATTGTTAACCAGCCTTTTTTCCCACAGGGTTCTATGTTAAACTAAGTCCTGCGGTGGTGGCCATTTTGAATTTCCCATTGTCATAAAAAACCACTTTGTAGAGGACCATCCAATATTGCTTGAAAGATATGTTTTGATTTGTTTACCAGTTTCAGAGAAGAAGCATTTTAAAACTTTTTCCCATTGGGTCCTAAATACACTAAGTCATGCGGTGATGGCCATTTTGAATACCTGATTGGCATAAAAAACCAAAATTTTAAAGACCATCCAAACAATATTGGAAGTAAATTTGGTTTTGATCGGTTAATCGGTTTCACAGAAGCAGCCTTTTTAATATTTTTACAAGAGTCATATGTGAAACTAAATCCTGCAGTGGTGGCAAAATTTGTTAACCAATCAAAATAATAAAAAAAAAACAAACTTTGTAAAGATTCAACCAATGATTTTCTGACCAAGTTTGATTTCAGAGAAAAAGATTGAAATGTAAAAAAATTATGACTGCCACCGCTAACAACAACGGACACAAAGTGATGACAATAGCCCTTCAGGTAAGATGAGATAAAAAAAAATCTATTTGGTAGTAGCAATTATAAATGTGAGTATATATAAAAACTTATTATGAACAATATTTCTCAAGTCTTGGAAAAATTTGTTCAAATCTACATTTTGGAAAGAAAATTTCCAAGAAGTGCAGTCAATACCTTACTTGGCACTTCACTGGGTTAATGCAGAGCAATTTAAATCTTTGACCAATGTCTCAGAAGTAGGATGAAAAAAACTGAAGTTTTTTGTATTATAACACGCCTGTTTCTGCTTTTAAGTTCTCTCCTTAGAAACTAGTTTTTTTTCAAAGATCAGTTCTTGGAATAAAACATTGATTTTAAAGAACTATTTCCATGAAGAAAGCAAAGATTTACTTTTTCAAAGAACCATTCCGATTTAAAAATAAATCATTATACATGTCATGCTCATTATAATGATATATATTATTGTTGAATTTGAATTAAAAGGACATTTTTTAATATCCCTGTAATTGAGAAGAAGATACAATGTATATACAATGTGTACCAACAACATTATAAGCGCTTCTATTCACAAAGTCTGTTACAAAACTAAACTAGAGGTTAGAAAAATTTTGAAGTCAAAAGCAATTGTATACAAAATCAAAGACAAAAGCTTATATTGGAAAAATGTTCGAAGACGAATGCAGAGATTTTAAGGTTTGCTAAGATCATGTCATTGGATGAGGAAATAAAATTAAGACAATTTTCTAGTATTATGTAGCAAATACATTTATTTGGTCTTCAGAAAAGACAACTAGAAAAAGTTGATCTAGTGATCACTTAGTCCGAGAATTCTCTGCCGTCCAGCATTGGACAGCAGTCTCGGACTAGTGATCACAGATACCCAGCTTAAACTTTGACATACAACACTCAAAGTAGCACAAAACTTATACTTATTGGTTCAAAATTTGAAAAGACAAACAAATTCCCAACCTTTCAACTGTGACTTATTGTCCCGAAATGCTGTTTTGTTCGAAAATTATGAACATTTTCTAGCTACTGTGACCTTGACCAGACCCGAATTTCTCCAAAATAGAAAAACTTCTTACCCACCTGATATGTTACATTATCTTAAAGTCTCATTAAACTCATGCAAACTTTGTGAGTTTTGTAAAAATACCCAATGTTTTTTGGGACTGTAATTTTGAAATCGGAGGGAATTTAAAAAAAAAACAAAAAAGAAAAACAATCTGCTACTGATCCACCAAATATGAAATAACATAAAAAGAATAATCAAAAGTTTCATTGAAATCAAATGTGTACTTTTAATTATTGTCAGGAAACATCTATTTTTAAAAAGTAGTTTATAACACTTTTTGTTGACTGTGACCTTGATCTTTGAAGGAATTCCTCCACCATCTATAGGCTTCTTACCCATCTGATATGTAACAATATCCCATAGTTTCAGTGAAATTGGATGCAAGCTTTTTGAATTATCATCCAGAAACCAAATTTGGACAAACAAACGCACTAATGGACTAACGAACAGACTTTCGTGGAGCAGGGGAATAAAAACCTAGTGCTAAAGTTAACATAAATTAGTTGGTATCTCTGCATTTTACATAAGCTTTGATGTTATGTTAGGACTAATCCTCACTTTATACTATTCTACCTAAATAGTTACTCTGGAAATTGGAAGGCTTAGAAAACAGAACAACTTAAAACATTGTACTTGTCCTGACTTACAAACTCTTCTCTATGGCAACAAAATTTAATTAAAGATAAATACATGCTTTAGTTTATATTACATGTACATGTACAATAAATAAAACATGCAAAATCTATTCAATGATTAAGATTTTATTTTCATATACTAAAATGTTTATAAAATTGTCAAAACTGTTTACTAGGTTCAATAAAAGTACAAAACAAAACAACAACTTATCAGAATAAACAAAATCCCCTAAATAAATAACACAGTGTGTCTGCATTATATAAAGAGACATAATCTCACTTGTTTCTCATTAATTTTCTCTGCTAAGTTTTGTATCCGCACTAGTCTTACTTGGTCTGGGTTGCATGCATTGAAGATTCGATACACATGGAATCTTTCTTTGTGCTCTTGTGCAAATTTTATTTGTGGGTATGAGATCTCAAATACTTCTTTTGTGTTTGATAAAGTACTTTTGACTTCAATGTAAACTGTAAATGTTCCATTCTCTGTGACTACTCCCACTTCAAAGTCGTAAGGTTGGCCTAATTCTTTATCTTCATTGCACCAATTCACAAATTCTACACTCGGGTTCTCATCCATTTCTTTAAGCAGATACTGGTAGACAGTAAGTTCTCCTAACCTTCCAATCTCTGGCATATCCTCTGATTTACCACTGTCAAACATCATTCCCATGGGCAATTTGAGCTTATCTCCACTTGCTAGTTCCTCTTCTTCGTATTCACCCAACTCCTTTTCCCAAACTGGCATTCCTGAAAGTGGAAATAAATCCCATCACACCTGTTTTAATCAGATTTTTCCACCATATTGTTTTATTGTCAGAAGACTATTCGGTAATTAAAGTTTTCATATATTAATCAAAATGGATTCAAAACAGTGCTGTACGAAAAGTTGTGATTATTTGTGATACAAATGAAGCCATAGTTACAGCAAATGTAACTGCTAGAACTGCATATTAAACAAAATTGGAAAATGAAATGAAATAATACTGAAACTGATTCTAGTGATCAAAATTGGTCATGTTTGCTGGAAAAACCATGATTCAGTCTGGTCTAAAGCTAGTTACTTAATTTTGTTATAAGTTATGAGTCATATTTTAATATTGGTAAAAGATTCATTCCTCATGCTAAAAACTGGGAGGGTCCTAGACTTAAAGAGCTGCCTAGCATGTCACCAGATGGCAGAGTTGAGTGTCACCCTCCATACTTGTTATTTCTACATGTCCATAGAGTAGACACATTGTACATTCCCCATTTCTACCCTACTTCCCAACTTAATAACTTTTTGGTTGGCATTAAAAAATTTCTATTCTAATGATTCATTCCATTTCCTTACTGTTTAATTTTTTATTTAATAGTTTTTGTCTTTTTTATTTCAGAAATATTGATTGCAGGATGTAACCGGTAAGAGGTATTAAATCAATAAATTATTATCATAAAAAGTTATCACACTGAAAAATCACAAATTAGAATAGTTGTGTACTAATTTATATTCTGATTTTAATTTTTTGTTGTTGGTGTATTTCATTGTTTCTTACTTCGAATCATATTTGAATTTTCTAAAATACAATTTTTTCGAATAAAAGTCGGTTACAACATCTTACCTGGAAGCTCAGCATAAACATTCCCATTTTATTTAAATATAAATGTAATGAGTAAAAAAACCCATGCAACTCTACAAGACAGCGTGAAAGCAAGTGTAGCAAAAATGATATGATAAATGCATAACTGAAAAACAAAGTTACTACAGGGGAGGAAAAAACAGAAATATCTATCGGAATAATTATAACAAAGGGCTATAACTCAATTAAATGATTCACTAAAAATAATAAATTGCTCTGCTCAGCGTGGAATTCTGCCTCACCAAAAAATAAGGCTATTTACGTACTTGATTTTCAATTATTTAGTATTAATACTAGAAATTAAACTACCCATCCCCAACAGCAATTAGTGCCTTTCTTAGTTGTATTTGTTGTAATGGACTAGGACTTGATACATAGGTGACATGTTGTTATATATGTTATATAATTATTCTAAAATTTAAGTTTTTACAGCGGTTGAAAATTCCTAAAGCCCAACGCCGGGGCTTAAAAAATTGAAACCTTGGGCTTGCTGATTTTCTATGAAAAAAGCCCGTCAGGCTCCATCTTTCTTCCAAAAATAAAATGTTGTTTTTATTTTCAATGTTTCTTACAGTGTATACAGTCAAAATTTCCTATAAATACTCACAAATGTAATTTAAGATCCTAAAACAAATCGATATTGATTTTCTATTTATGACACATCTTAATCTTTTTTGCACTTTAGCATTGTTGATCAATAACAATTCAAGTTTGCTTCCTTTCCCTGTACAAAATATCCCCCAAGTAATGTTGGTTACGAATTCCAGAAATGTCGCTGTTAAACTTTAACTTTACGGTTAAGAAAATTTTAGGGCTTGGTAAATTAATGTTGGGGCTTAGGGTTTCAAAATTAAAAAAGCCCAGGGCTTAGACTTGCCCAAAAAAAATTTCAACCCCTGTATTACCATAGTCCCCACGGAGTACACAGTTAATAGCAACCTACATGTTATCCTAGACACTACTGTCCCAGTTGAAGCTGTAGATATAGTTGTCATGTTGAGCTTGTACAATTAGAGTACACAGTCATGAAGTATTTTATTTAATTCAACATTTGTTTTAGCATTTCCATTGTATCTTTTATTTATTACATTGACAGCGATGAAAAACCAAGAATTCTCAGTGAAATAAATTCTGGTAAATCACATTTGAAATAAATTGAGTTCTTTCACTCCCTGGAAGGGATTTCACAATGAATGTCATTAATGTCGCTAGTAAACATTGCAAGAATGGTCATTCAAAACAAAGTTCCTCTAATATTTTTGCCATATATTAAATATTCGTCAATGTAATGAACAAGATAATCAATAACGCATCATGAATATTGAAAATATGATCACTCATGCTGAAACGCATTCAGATTAAACTCGTCCGCGGTACAGTTCTGCACACTTGTTTAATCTGATGCATTCTATGACACATTATATTTTTCAATATTCACTCTTCGCAATTGCTTATCCAATAAGTACATAATCCTTCTGTGCAGGGGTCTGGAAGTTTTCCCTGTCCATTTCGGTCATTTTTCCCCCTAAGAAATTACCGAATTCCATGGTAGTGAATATTGGTCTCGGGTCGTTTCCTACCGAAACTTGTTTGCACGTCTGGTCGATTCACCACAATAATGTGAATAAGTGGGTTGTACCATGGAATTTGGGATGGATCCTACGATGTATACATCATGTGAAAAAGAAAATATATGTTTCGATACATTCTCCTGCCTAAAAAGTCTTTATTGGAAAATGACATGGTCTATGAAACAAAAAAATGGGAAACCGCATTATTTTGATTTATATCCCGGCGAGTTTTTCATTAACCGGAAATAGGAAGTTGTCACCTAATTGCCACAAGTTCGGACCTGAATTGAATTTATACGTCATTAAGCGATCAATGCTCTTTACACGTTTTTATTATTAAATGAAATAATCATTTTTGTTCTCATTATTTTCAATGAATTTTTATTCAAATTGGTTTTCTCTTGATTTATGTAATGTTAAGTCACATTGACGCTTGCGTAGTGTACAATGTTTTTCATTTAAGTTGCACGTGTACTGTAAAGTTGTCTTATTTTTTTAGCAATGTGATATAGAAACTATATCACATTGATCTATTATATTCAATCTCTGTTGCTTAAAAATGTTGTTGCAATAGTATGTTTACGATATGGATGAAACAGATCTGTCACCTGTTGACCTTATTACGTAATCACCGGTTGGTGGTCAATAAACACGTGTCAGCGTCAGGAAATAGCCTTAAGGTTGATTTATAATACAAATTGAAGGGATTAAATCCAACAATGATTATTGCATGTAAAATATTACTTTTTAGATGTCCGATTTGAGCAAATCTTAGTCGGTCATGTTAGTGTAAATTTCGGTCATGTCCGGCAAATATGACCGTTTCCAGACCCATGCTTCTGTGTAATATTGTCAACAAACCACTTCACCATGAGTAAATAATTCAGCAAGCAAGGGTATGGTAGCTGGTGATTAAAACCCTTGAAGCTCCTGGAATGTGTGAATACAAAATAATCATCAGTTAGAAGTGACAATTTCACAAATTTTAGATATTTTTTTTATGTACCCCCACCCTGGGTCAGTGACTATGTGCTGAGAAATAAGTTAAAGCATTATGGCATCTGAAAAAACAAGATATGTCAAAATCATAAGGCAGACAATAGTCTAGTTAACTATCAGTAGCTACAATAATGTAGATCCTTTTTTTTATATCTTGGCGAAGCTACAAAGAGGTCCCATTACTTGTAATGGTGCAAAAACACCCTTCAGATTTATACATATTAGCAGCTATTAAACTGCTGTCTTGGTTTAATAAACAATTTTTCCTTTCTCCACAGTTCACCTGACATTTCTACAATGTCTAATTAAATAATTATATAACTTTTTCATAATCATGGCATTGTTAACAAAATTGAAATTGAGTAGTGTAGAATTTCGGAATTGTATCGGTAAAAATGGTATCGAGGATAGTGCAATGAATCTAAAAATGATCCGGAATGATATTTTTTTTACCAAATTGATTCTGAAATTATGCACTTCCAGAATTCAAATTTTGTCAACAATTACATGATTATGAATAAAGTGTCAAAACTTGTAGAAATATCAGTTAAATTGCATAAAAAAAGTATGTAGCAAACCAGGGAAACAGTTTAATAGCTGATAAATATACATAAAACCCCAGGTTGTGAATCCCTTCAGGGCTGCTCCATTAAGAGTAAAAGCACCTCGTTGTAGCTATGCCAAGACAAAAAAAAGGAGCTACATTTTTGTAGCTAAACCATGAGCAACAGTCAATATGAGAAAGTCTTATGAGTAGAAATGAGACAAAAAAAACTAAGTTAATTGCAGAAGACATGACACCCATGTATTATGAAAGATATGATAAAGTATGTAATTAAATATTAAAAATACATGAAAACAGTCATTTTCTTGCAGTGTTCTGATTATAATGCATGTGTAAGCAAATAAAGATTATCAGCAAAAAAGGACTAAGATGCAAACATTTAAATGGGAATGTTGAATGCAATTAAGCCAAGCAATACCTAATCTTAGGGCAGGCCTCTTGGCAGTGGGCTGGGACATGTTGTCACTACCTCCAGATACATGACGACGCTTTCCACCATGGGTACCATCTTTATCCATCTGTTCATCATGATGTCTACCATGTGTATAATGCGTGCCACCATCTTCCTGTGCTCTGTGTGTATAATCTTCCCTGTTTCCTGTGCTCACAGTGCTATGTGTATTGCTATGTCCTTGACCTGTATTGTAATCGGAAGATCTGTTGTCATGACCAAGTTGAAGAGTTGAAGGCCGGTCATCATCTTCCGTTGACTGACCTTCATTAAAACTTATGTAGGAGTCTGAAGGTCGACCATCTTTACCTAACAGTGGAATGATAGGCCGTCCATCTTCGCCAACTGGTAATGGTTTGTTTGTCTCATTAAACTTATTACCAAGTTGTTGTTCCTCACTGTTAACTTGGCGCTCTCCTGAAAGGAATAATACATATAATTTCCAGACATTTATAAATTTATACAATGGTAAAGGTCCTCAAAAGCCTGTACCACTACTGTGAAATACTTTTTATTCGTCGGGTATCAATTTTCGTGGTTTTCGTGGCGGCCTTGGACCACGAAATTAAAAATCCAACGAAGAATAAAACTTCATTAACAGATGGAACTTCGGAACAACGATCTGAAAATGTCCGAGATCGGACATTTATTTGTAAATGTAATATATGATTTTGTGGTTCGATCCATTACTAATGTTCAGCTCAAAATCCATCTTAATGATTATGTTACAGGTTTCATGTTCGAATTGTGTTTTTATTAAATGTAGGCATCATTTAATTGTAAAGCGTACGAAGAAACATCGACTTCCGGTAAAGGTGGGGATATATGAGGTGTTCATTTTCGATGTTAAAAAGTAACAAATTAATATCGGAATTATGAATTTGGTTGCTCCTTTGAACATAAATTAAAATAACAAATACAATATTTAAAAGAAAAGCTATACTTTATCTTTATTAGTGCATATCAATGACACGCTATATTAAATCGATGTGATAATACCGATCGTGGCACAAATGACATTAAGTTACACCTTTGTATTTATTGCTACTCAACACATGAAGTGACAAATGCCCTTCGGCTAGGAATACTTCTATAGATAACAATTAGAGAATTAAATAGACTCAAAGTAGTTTTTATTGCAATTAATCAATTAATTAATACATTACCGTGTTTATAATTAGCTATTGATTTCCGTGTTGTTAATTTTACATTCGTTACCACGCGCGTAAACAACATCATGTAATGAAACTGTTTTGTCTTCTTTATATGTTGATGTTTATTATCAGCAGCGAAAATGATCTGCTGTAATCATATATTTTGATCGCTACCTCACTTTTTGCATTTTCGGAAACCGTCAGTCCACGAATTTAAGAACCCACGAACATGTAAAATTTCACCAAACCACGAAAATTGATACCCACGAATTTAAGTACTTTCACAGTATCTGATTTATTTATGCAACTTGAGGAGGGCCATCCAAAGACGAAGTTTGGTCCAAACAGCAAAGTGGTTTAAGAGGATGACAATGTCAATGTGGACAATAGACCTATAATAGCTCACGTGAATCTTCATGTTAGGTGAGCTCAATACAATTTTTGACACAAATGATTGCCAATAAGAGTGTCTTTCTCACATTAGCATGTCTATCCATACATTGAAATCTCCAATAACTTAACATAAGTTGATAACTGAATTGTATAAAAAGACAAAATGAATTGTTGTCAGATTGTTTATCTAAACTGGACCTGTTTTTTTCTGTCTTCAGCTAGCTATAGAATTAATGTCAAAAGAACATCTTGATTATAATTAGGGAACCAACATATGTGCATTTTACAACTGACTGAATTGTAGTATCTATCTAAGCAAGTTTTTAAAAAACACAATTACATTTAAATAGCAAAACTTAAATGCTGGGAAAACAGTTGAAATCATTTTGCACTTTAGGGGCATAACTCAGACAAATATAAAATACTTTAATTACATGTACAATTTTAATTTCCAATAATTTCCATTTTGGTATTTGAATCACATGATATCAGCACTGCAAAAATGTTAAACTCTTAAATACAGCTAAATTTGTTTTTTTGTCTATTAGCAGAAGTTAAAATACAATAATGTTCTATAAAAAAATGTTGTATTTCAATTTGCTGTATGCACGTTTATATTTCTCTTTCGCTGGGATATTTATTGATCAATTATAATACCACCGTCTAATGACAGTTGGTGTGATATATTTATATTGTTATACCTGAGTGATTTTTGTGGGGGCACTCATGTCAGTGACAATTAAGTACTAGGTGGATGTTAAAATTGTGTTTTATGAAAACAACTACGGGTTTTTTGTAGAATATAGATAACGAGGAGAGTATTTATGGCTAATTAATCTTTTAATCATAACAATAATAATGTTGGTTTTCTGTGAAGGAGTGGATGAATCCACTTTTTTCTCAAAGCCGTTGTCCTTAATATTATTCAGTAAGATGTTACCAAACAAAGGTATAGTTTGTTAAATTTTTTTTTATACCATTCCAATTGAAAACTTCCTGCTTATCAAAATGGCACATTTTCTTGTTGGAAGTCTGTGCGTTTTATATATAGGAACTTGACTTTTTTTCAAAATTCACCAGATGGAAAAGAGGGTGCACATAATACATAAACACGCATTTTACAATCCAAAAAAAACCCCAGCAAATTTAAAACTAGAGGCTCCCAGGAGCCTGTATCGCTCACCTGAACCTGAAACCAAACAACCCTTTTTTATCCAGCTTTTCTTTTCTATAAGGAATTGCCCAACACTTCTGCAAAAATCATTAATTTCGACCTTTTAAGGGAAATAACTCCTATAAGGAAGAGCTTTTGATGCTTAGAGGGAGAAGGGAAGTTCACTTCAAATTTGCTGTACCTGTTGTACTTTTTTAACTATCAGTCGAAAACTCTCTCGACACCCCCCCCCCGCCCCGCCTTTTTTCATTGTTTCTATTTAAAGCCAACGTAGCTATATAGGTAGTCAGGTGGTAGAGGACGTCCTAAAGATGATGTGTGCAATGTTTCAAAGCAGTCCTTTCATTGGTTAAAGAGGAGAAGATTTTTTAAAATCTAGTAACATTGATTAAAAAAATTTTCAAGGAGAATAATTCCTAAACGGTTAATCAGACAATCTTGACCCTAAAGTCATTTTTGTAGCCCTCATAGAGCAAAACAATTAAGCAATGCTAACTTTTTCTCTAGTTCTAATAATTTTCAAGATTTTGAGGCAAAAATGTCAAAAATAATCAATTTCGACAATTAAAGGGCAATAACTCCTATAAGGAGTCATCATACAACTTCAACCCAATGGAGTGTTTTGTAGAGCTTTTGATGCAGATGAAGGCATGTCTCTTCGGTTTACCTGTATCTGTTACACTTTTTTAAATATAAGCCAAAAACTGTATTTTACCCACCCCCCCCCACCGTCCTATTTTTAGCAATGGTGGCCATGTTGGTTAATCTGCAGCCATGGTTGGTGCATACTTGGTTGAGGACATTGGACGGATGATGTGTACAAAGTTTCAAAGCAGTACTTTCAGTTGTTTCAGAGGAGAATATTTTAAAAAATCAATTAAAACAAATTAAAAAAAACAGTTCAAGGGGAATAACTCTTAAACGATTAATCAGACAATCTTGACCCTAAAGTCATTTTTGTAGCCCTCATAGAGCAGAACAATTAAGCAATGCTAACTTTTTCTCTAGTTCTAATAATTTTCAAGATTTTGAGGCAAAAATGGCAAAAATCATCAATTTTGACAATTAAAGGGCAATAACTCCTACAAGGCGTCATCATACAACTTTGACCCAATGGAGTGTTTTGTAGAGCTTTAGATGCTGAAGAAGGAAGGTCTGTTCGGTTTTCCTATATCTGTTATACTTTTTGAACTATAAGCAAAAAACTGTATTTTGACCCCCCTGTTCTATTTTTAGCCATGGCGGCCATGTTGGTTGGTCTGAGGCCATGATTTGAGCAAACTTGGTAGAGGACATTTTACTGATGATATGTGCAAAGTTTCAAAGCAATCCCTTCAGTGGTTTTGGAGGAGAAGATTTTTGAAGAAAAGTTAACGACGACGACGACGACGATGACGACGACCACGGACGACGACGGACGCCAAGTGATGGCAATAGCTCACATGACCCTTCGGGTCAGGTGAGCTAAAAAAAAGAGTTCTATTTACAAATTTGCTATGATTTTTCATTTAACCTAAATTCAATGTTATGCCTATGAACTTACCTTTTTTTTTTTTAAACAAGTCTTTTTCTAAAATTTTGGCAACTCTGCATCTACAATAATACCTGTGTATGTCTGTCCTGAATCAGTTCTATGATAAATCACAGTGTGATACTGGGACATTCCCTCCTTTGATTCCTGTTTATTTTCATCGTCTACTACTTTTACACCTGCTGGAAGGTCCTTCACACTTTTCATGTAATCAGGGGCCTTTGGTGGTGGCCACACTTTAGATTCTCCTTGATCCTCCCTCTTTACTAAAAAGTCACAATAAATGTTATATATAAAAATAGCCTCTTCTAGTCTTGTAATGAAGTAAAATGAACCTTTTAATAATTCGGTACTTCACATGCTTACTTGAACTTTATTAATGCTTGGAAAATATCACATGCATCAATAGGAATAATACACACACAGAGAAACATGATTTGTGCATGCATTCAGTGAAACTTAACAAATATATAGAGCATTGATTACAAAATCCAAGGATCAATCACTTACTTTTTCTAGGTGGGAAACCTTTGTCTATGGCATCTGACATTGGCGGCCATGACTTCATTGCCTGGGGTTCATTCTCCTGGTTTCCTTCATTTTCACCCACAAAAATAACATCTTCTTCTGGTGGTTCTATTTCAGGTTCAACTACAATTCAGTAAATTAATCAAACATATACTTTTGTTTCATGATGTTGTGTTACTGATTTGGCATGGCCATTTCGAAGTGGCAACAATTGTACTGAATCAAGAAATTCCAACAAATTATGATCTACAAAAATACTGACATCATAAAAAGAGTAAATGTCATGTTCTTTCAAAAAAAAATATGTAGTACAATGCCATTCAAATCCAGACCCCCAAATATCACAATGTACTGTTTACACAGCAACATCATATATGAAAGAAAATTGTGTTGTATACCATAGTCAAATCAAGTCAGTTCTATTTCAAATTAGGAAGAATAATACAGAATAACTAAAACAATTTTCTGGAAGGCATGACGACTCCAATATACTTTGTATCTGGTTTATATAATTAATATGGAGTAGGCATTGCCAAAATGCGAGCACAAACAATATAGACTTTTATTAATTTTTTTTGCACACAATTCTTTTTTTACTTTGTTCATTAAATTAGGGATTACACTATTTAACTATCATGTATTCATGTAGTTATAGCATCAACAAGAAGTAACTCGAATAATTAATCTATCTTTTAAGTTATACAAGAATTTTGGTAAGATGCATATGCCTGTAGGTCATACAGAACCTAAAACATTTTTGGACATACTGTCACATCCCTTTCTTTTCTATTGAAACAATGCACCTCATTTTGTTAAGAGCTATCCCTCTTTGGTCAGTGTTAGCTATCTTGATCCCCATTACCCTTATTTGGAACCACCTTTTCAAATGACCAATGAAAATTAAGGGCCATGACCTCTTTGGTCAGTGTTAGCTATCCTGATCCCCATTACCCTTATTTAGAACCAACTTTTCAAATGACCAATGAAAATTAAGGGCCATGACCTCTTTCGTCAGTGTTAGCTATCCTGATCCCCATTACCCTTATTTGGAACCACCTTTTCAAACGACCAATGAAAATTAAGGGCCATGACCTAAAATTGTGACATTGACATGACATAATGCACAATGTGCATTGGTGGAAAATATCAAAATGTTTTATATTAAGATGTTTTAGAATTTTATCAGTCACGAAGTCCATAATCTGATTAGCACGAGTTCCATGGAGAAATAACATATTAGTAATTATTCGTTTGTTTTTATGGATCACTTCCAGTCACTGTGGAATGTTTTATGTTGGAGGGCATATTATGCCATTTGACGATATTTGATTTGGAAGAGTTACATTTTTAGTTTACTTGTTCTATTTTGTTTGTTGTATTGTGTTTTAAATAATGCATATTTTATTCTATGTTGCATTTGATTGAACACAGGACCTGACACTGTGTAGTGTTACTACTGTGCAGCTGTGGAACCGTACTATCACGCTACTTAACTTTTTTTCTTCAAATAAATCAGATCCCAAACAGCGTTCAATAAAATTTTTGTTGACAATATTATCATTGCAACAGGACATTAAATTACTTATTTTTATTACATGAATAGAATTTTGCATGTTTTTGATTGGTCTTAAAAAAAACTTTCGGGTCATGATGAATTGCAACAGTACTATAATTACATACAATGTTTGTTCGCTGCACAATTCCGCTGCATAGTAGTCAAGCGGAAACTGATATCGACCTGGGTTTTATGTTTTAGCCGATCAGAATAGCAGTCTTATTAAATTCCTTTGTCCAATCAAATCGATTGTAAATTGTATTGTACACAATTCATTGACCTCTGCTACACATACATCGTGTGTGTCAACAACAAATGAGTGAAATGTCGGCTCTGCATTATTTGATTCATTTATACTATTCTCAATATTTGGAACTGGAATTTCAGGATTACAGTAGTCCCCCTCTTATAGGATCCCTTCTCCAGTGACCACCCACTTTATCCGGCCAAAACACTGATGCATTAAGTGTTTCTAACTTAAAATTACCTCTCGCGTACGACCACCCCTCATACGCGACCAGTGACCACATTTGTCGACACAACAACGTAAATTCCCCTCACGAATGACCATTTTCACCGACCGGATGTTTAGTTTGGAAGTCTCGAATAGAAAGAGATTTGGTTTTATTATCGTAAACCAGTTTGGAAACAGTTCAACAACCGGTAAACAAAATGTCAAAATCGCGTTAAAGAACGATTTTTAAGCTGGAATAAAGATGAAAACAAGTAGTGTATTGTAGACCAGTTTAATTTTACTTTGGCTTTACAGAAATCGGGTTTATTACAAGAAGACTGAAATATTCAACATGGAGATAATAGTACAATGTACCAACATAATCATAAATAAAAATTTACAACAAACGATGTCAAAATTGACAAAAACTTCGGAAAATGGAAACAGAGAAAAACCAATGAAATCGATTGTAAATTGCATTGTACACAATTCATTGACGTCTGCTACACATACATCGTGCGTGTCAACAACAAATGAGTGAAATGTTGGCTCTGCATTATTTGATTCTTTTATACTATTCTCAATATTTGGAACTGGAATTTCAGGATTACAGTAGTCCCCCTCTTATACGATCCCTTCTCCAGCGACCACCCACTTTATCCGGCCAAAACACTGATGCATTAAGTGTTTCTAACTTAAAATTACCTCTCGCATACGACCACCCCTCATACGCGACCAGTGACCACATTTTTGCGACACAACAACGTAAATTCCCCTCACGAACGACCATTTTCACTGACCGGATGTTTAGTTTGGAAGTCTCGAATAGAAAGAGATTTGGTTTTTTTATGGTAAACCAGTTTGGATACAGTTCAACAACTGGTAAATAAAATGTCAAAATCGCGTTAAAGAACGATTTTTAAGCTGGAATAAAGATGAAAACAAGTAGTATTGTAGACCAGTTTAATTTGACTTCGGCTTTACAGAAATCGGGTTTATTACAAGAAGACTGAACTATTCAACATGGAGATAATAGTACAATGTACCAACATATTCATAAATCAAAATTTACAACAAACGATGTCAAAATTGACAAAAACTTCGGAAAATGGAAACGGAGAAAACGGGGATTTTTCCAAACTAAACGGAACCTTAATAAACTACGAAGTGGAACCTGGGCAGACAATAAAAGTGATAAAACAATGATAATGCAGATGAAACAGGAACAGAAACATTCACTGTTAAGAAGACTTGGAATTGTTATATTATCATTACACATTTTTAACAGATAAAAACTGCATGAATTCTTTTTGTTTTTATTTATACTGAATAATAAAATACAAATATTTATTTTGTGTGATTCTTGATAAATTCACAGTTCTTGCTGTTAATCAACATACCAAGTTCTACAAACCTGTATATACATGTATCCCCTGAAGAAAGACCACCCCATTATAAGACCACTTTCATGACTCAGATGGGGTGGTCTTATAAGAGGGGGACTACTGTATCAGCAAATGGATATCAAAATGCAGAATTAAATAAAAAATAGAAAAGGTAGCAACAATTACAAAATGTAAGTAGGGGCTCCGAAAAGGCGAACTCTGTTTTTCTGATCAAGGGAGATGGTGGTTTTATTCATGTAATAAAACAATTAATGACTTTGACATACAGTCGATAACAGGATTTATCAAAAATATTTTCTCTGGCTGATAAATCCTGATAGTGACCTATATCAGTCAGTAATTGTATACTAATGTTCACATCACATTTAATATTGACATTATTTCCAGACACCCTATAACAGTGCTTCTAAATTCCAGTTGTCACATGACGTCTTTCTGTGTAATGGTGACGTCACATGAATGTCATATGATGGTCCGTTTTTAAATAGAGCAATTAAGAGATTACAAAAAAAATTGTATGTAATTTTTGTTGTTATTTTTAAACAGAACATTTATTTTTTATAAATGTCAAATTTATTTTAAGTCTACCTTACGATATCAATTTCCGGACAAAAAAAAATCAATATCAAGATTAAGCAGATTTTGATCATGTGACACATAATTGCAGTAGAAAGCTGCCTGTTGCCTGCTGTGCTTGTTATAATTTTTGTAAACACTGGGTTTGATTTAACCATCGTTCTTCTTAAATTTATATCATACCAACTGGCTCAGGTTCTGGAATGATGGGGGCCGGAACACTCCATACTTCCTCTGTATCAGCTGGTATATGTATTGCATTGTACCTCTTCAAACAGTTATCCATTGTCTCAATTGACTGGCGATTTAAACAACCCAGGATATCTGTCAGAAAATTTCTAGGAAAGAAAATATTCCAAAAAATTAATTTTCAAAGACTGTCTCCATAGGCAAATCCGAATAAATATTTTTTGATAGACCAGACAGTACACTCTAATTTGCTTCATTTAATGCGGTCTTCATTTAAAAAGAGGTAAATGTTAATAATGTGAATAAAGTAATGTTTTGAACATTTAAAACTTTATGTTTAGGAAAAAAAAAGACATTTTTAAGAGATTGACTTATGGACATAATACACATTGACCATTGCAAAAAAGTTTAAACCAACTGAATGCAGATGCAAAGTAAAGTTAAATCAAGGTGTACACAAATAAGTATTTGGCTAGTTAAATTTTTGTCCCATGTTGAGTCATCTTCCTTTCAACTTGTAGAATGTCAAATTTTTTATGTCTCCAACATATATTTGGAAACTGAGATAACACAATTCAAATATTATATACATGTTCCAGTTAGTGAAATACTTACCATAAGAGGAAAACATAAGTACTCTGTGGAGTTGACAAATTTTGAAACTTTTATCTATTCACATAAAGATACATAGTAGTGCATACTGACCTTACATAAAGGTAATTAGTGAAGTGTGCTGACCTTACTCCACATAAAGGTAGTTAGTGCAGTGTGCTGACCTTACTCCACATAAAGGTAATAAGTGGTGTGTAATGACCTCAATCCACATAAAGATATATAGTGTTGTGTACTGACCTTAATCTACATAAAGGTAATTAGTGTAGTGTGCTGACCTTACTCCACATAAAGGTAATTAGTGTAGTGTGCTGACCTTACTCCACATAAAGGTAATAAGTGGTGTGTAATGACCTCAATCCACATAAAGATATATAGTGTTGTGTACTGACCTTAATCTACATAAAGGTAATTAGTGGTGTGTGCTTACCTTACTCTACATAAAGATAATTAGTGGTGTGTGCTGACCTTAATCCACATAAAGGTAACTAGTGGTGTGTACTGACCTTAATCCACATAAAGGTAATAAGTGGTGTGTGCTGACCTTACTCCACATAAAGGTAATTAGTGGTGTGAACTGACCTTAATCCACATAAAGGTAATAAGTGGTGTGTGCTGACCTTACTCCACATAAAGGTAATTAGTGGTGTGTACTGACCTTAATCCACATAAAGGTAATTAGTGGTGTGTACTGACCTTAATCCACATAAAGGTAATAAGTGGTGTGTACAGACCTTAATCCACATAAAGGTAATTAGTGGTGTGTACTGACCTTACTCCACACAAAGGTTATAAGTGGTGTGTACTGACCTTACTCCACATAAAGGTAATAAGTGGTGTGTGCTGACCTTACTCCACACAAAGGTAATTAGTGGTGTGTGCTGACCTTACTCCACATAAAGGTAATTTGTGGTGTGTGCTGACCTTAATCCACATAAAGATATATAGTGTTGTGTACTGACCTTAATCTACATAAAGGTAATTAGTGGTGTGTGCTGCCCTTACTCCACATAAAGATAATTGGTGGTGTGTGCTGCCCTTACTCCACATAAAGGTAATCAGTGGTGTGTACTGACCTTACTCCACATAAAGGTTATAAGTGGTGTGTACTGACCTTACTCCACATAAAGGTAATTAGTGGTGTACAATACAAATGATTTTATTGAAAATGCATCAATAGATACAATGTTCAAAAGGGATTACACAGCAGGCACAGCCTATATAGGTGTTCTCCCATAAATTAAAGTGGACATCAAGGTAAATACAATATATAGACAGTATAGGCAATATAAACAATATAAACTATAATAAATATAGAATTATGTACAACATGTATTTTTGTCCATATAGACATTTTAATTATAAATGAATTTTGTAAATTATCAATTTAAATTTCGTAATTACATATAAGGGGAAAGGAATGTAATAGATTGGTACGCTAATAAAAAGAGTCCATTCAAATACTATTAATAATATTAAAGAAGGTTATGCTATTTTTTAAATCGTTTTGTTTCTTGTATGAAGTTAAGTACTGCATTGGTTATTTCTATGTTATCATCTTTAGATATATTAGGGGAGCCCATAAGTAGAATATTGATGTTAAGAGTATCAGTGAATCTTCTTAATTTAAAAAACAGGTTATATCTTTGTCTTAGAAATAATGGGCAGACGTAAAAATAATGAAAATTATCTTCAATGTCATCCCCACAGATACACTGTGAGCTGTCAGACAGATGAGATAAAAATTTATGATGATTTAGATTACTAGCTAAGTTGCGCAACTGACATAGTATGATATTAAGTGGTCTTGAGCCATAATAAAAGTGGGAGTGAGGGGAAGTGATATTTTTCCTTATTTTCTTTTTAAACATTACTATACTCTGCAAGTTCTGGGTGTCACTATCAAGTTTGTTCCATTCTTCTAGTACACTGGGGTAAAAACTATTTTTATAAGCTGACGTGCGACATTTTGGGGGTTTGAAAGGATGACTATTTCTCAAGTTGTAATTTGGAGATTTGTTAATAAATGGTAAGATTTCATCCAATAGATATTCGGGTGTTTCACCATTTAGTGATTTCCCGTAGCTGGAGATTCCGACCTGTGCTCGGAATTCCGCACTGTTTTGCTCGGAATTCCGCAATTTTGTGCGGAATTAGCTCGGAAATTTGGACTTTGTCATTTTTTTAGCTTGGAAAATGCACGGAAAATTGGACTTTGATATATTTTAGCACGGAATTAGCTCGGAATTTTGGACTTTGTCATTTTTTTAGCTTGGAAAATGCGCAGAAATTTGGACTTTAATATATTTTAGCACGGAATTAGCTCGGAATTTTGGACTTTGTCATTTTTTTAGCTCGGAAAATGCGCGGAAAGTTGGACTTTAATATTTTTCAGCACGGAATTAGCTCGGAATTTTGGACTTTGTCAATTTTTAGCTTGGAAAATGCGCGGAAAGTTGGACTTTAATATTTTTCATCACAGAAGTAGCTCGGAAATGTGGACTTTGTAATTTTTTAGCTTGGAAAATGTGCATTATGTTGGACTTTAATATTTTTCAGCACGGAATTAGCTAGGAAATTTGGACTCTGTCATTTTTTTAGCTTGGAAAAGTTGGACTTTAAATATTTTTGCTCAATGATATGGGGATTTAAAATTGCATAAAATATGTTAGAATTTCACTAGAATATCTTTTTGGTTAAAAAAAAAAATTATGCTGAAAATATATATACATTGGTCACCAAACAGCAATTATTGTTTATTAAAAACTCTGACAGTTACATGTTAAAATATTAGCATTCAATTTATCAGAGACATATAATTACATATGTCATGTATGTAATTATATGTCTCTGAATTTATTAATTAAACTAGTTTACATGTATAAGCTCTGAAAAACTAAAGATCTTCAGAGTTTTACAAGTGCATAAATTGCAATAATTATTTGCTATCAATACAAAAACACTAAATTAAATTTGTAATCAATCATAAAATTAACATTTAATTTTTAAAAAATATTTCCATGTTCTATTAGTGAAGTATTCTTTAAGTAAAATCTATTTAATATAGAAGTAAAATGTTTTTAAAGCAGTGGCTTGTTTTATTTCTAAAATAAATGTTTTATTATTCAATAGAATTTTAAATGATTTTTTTCTGAAATGCTTATTTTTTTTAATACAACTCAAATTTGGTTTTTGATTAATCAGTTTTCAAATATTGACCAATGAAAATGGAGAATCATTAGCCAATCAAAAAATTTGGCACATTTTTCAAATGGATGTTGAGGAGGAAACCTTAATGGAATTTGTTTACATTTTTAAAACCTAAGATAAGGTATGTGTTTTATATTAAATTTCCTGAAATTAATTTATAAAAATAATAAATTTATAGAACACTGCTACAAATTTTGATCCAATAATATGTCGGGTACAAGACAACTCGGCCCGGAGACAACTCGGACCGTCCACATTTCAGACAACTCGGACCGTAAACAAGACAACTCGGACCGTACTTCTGAGACAACTCGGACCGTATCTGAGCATGTAATTGTGACTAGTTCAGGTTAATCATTACATAGTTATTTGTGTTGGTCACTCTTGCTTTAGAATTACGCTATCAATATACAAAGTATTAGGGGTCAAAATATCAACGCCTAGTAAGTTAATAAATTTATTAGCAGTCAATCAAAACAAGTTATTATAAGCACTAATAACAACAATCATATTTTTACGATGTTATTACAATGTTGGTAGGTAATATAAACAATGGTCTACTAAAAATAACAAAATCAGTTTATCAATTAATCCAGTCATAATTAGCACTATTAACAATAGTTTGATAATGTTATTACAAAGGAGTTACAAAGTCGGTCCATAAATGCTGGCACACTTCTTTAGTAGTCTGGACACGGAGATCTCTTTATTACTGTACTGTGTCCAAATTGAGAAAAGTCGGCCCTGTGTCAGTAATGTCTTTTTCCTTTGGTATCTCCGCAACTTTCCTTCACTTACCATCTTTACATGTAAAGGTACAGATTTAGACTCCTTGTACAGAAGGATCAACAGAACGTAGAAAGGGAGGTTACCTTTCTTCGCCTTTCTATTTAGCCTATGGTGCCATCCCTCTACATCATTGTTGGTTCTGATGCTGCGTCCGAACACACTCCACGAACTGACAGACCATACAGTGCTCTGCATCCATGTGTGTTCTATGTAAGTCATTATGGCCTGTAGTTGTGGAGTTGATGCCTTTTCCTGTAGCTTAGCGAACGAATTGGGTATATCTACAGCCGGTAAAAAAGGCAAGGCAAGTACTTGTCGAAGGAGCTTGTAGACATCATCTCTTTGTGTGTACGCAGTCTGAAAATTAAATATAAACTTAAAAATTGCACAATTTTAATCACAAAATAAAAAGATAAATTGAGATAAAATTTACGTTTATGTAAAATAAGGTATATTA
The DNA here is from genome assembly GCA_944474755.1 of Limnoperna fortunei. NCBI lineage: Eukaryota > Metazoa > Mollusca > Bivalvia > Mytilida > Modiolidae > Limnoperna > Limnoperna fortunei. The sequence continues at coordinate 58,244,882 of OX104112.1, read as the reverse complement.
TTAAATATAGCGATTTTATTTGTTTGAATTATTTATAATTAATTAATAATAAATAATTTACTTTTTAACATTTGTATTAGATCGATTTCAATATAATGCATACCTGTAAACCAACTTCCTGGATTTTCCGCCAAACTGCCTGGCCCCAGTGGAAAGCACAACCCTGTATTTCAGTGTTACTAAATGTACTCTGTACGGCACGCCATAAACCACTTTCGAAGTCTGCAACAATTAATTGAACATCTGGGTCAACGGGTAACATATCTTTGATCGCCTTTAGAACCTGTGATAAAGAATAAAACACATTTAAGTATTGGAACAATAAAGACAAAAATCATAAATACACAAAATGAAGAATGCTTTAAACCATAAATACATATAAAGACGTCGTCTGACGAATGCTTTAAACCCGAAGAGGCAGAGTACCTTGTTACGGTTAAAAAATACGATAAATAAATCAATCAATCATAGTTAAAAATAACTGTTTAATGTTCAAATATGTTTCAATATTTGTCCAAAATCCTACTTTAAACATTCAAAATATATATACCTTCTTGTAGTCCTTCTTTGATTTACCAGCCATGACGCAGTAGACAAGGGGTATCTGTTTCATGTCTTGGCCTGATTTAATGAATGCGTGGATTGTGAGTAGTTGGTAAAACGGCTCTTTTACTACTTTAAACGTTCCGTCCATGTACCAAGTTTTCGCCTTCCGTAAAATATCTAGCTGTGTGTCTGTACAGAAGATCAAATGTCTTCGATCTTTAACTTTGACATCTTTTCTGAAGAATGGCGTGTTCTCTGTGATGTTGTCTATGAAGTCAGTATCTATATCAAAGTCCATGTTGACTGGATCTTTCGGTCTAAGTTGTTGACGCACACGGTTGACTGTGCGGGTCATGTTGTTGTATCTGGGTCTAGCTGCATCGGGATCTCGGGTATCGGCATGTTCATTAAGAATATCATCAACCAGTGTGGGTGCCGGCTCAAACAAGTCAATACGGGCTTTTTCTTTGATCTGCAACGAAATTTTATAATAATTAAAAAAGCAGATTACAATCTAAAAAAGATTGTCATATTGTCGTAATCAGGACGGGGAAACATTAAACCATCAAAAGTATAGAAAAAATAAGATGAACTACTATGAACATGTATGTTATACTATCATGTCATACCTCTTTCGGATACAGTAAAATGGGAGATGAATTGATAACTGAAATTATTAAACACCTAAGGTTATAATTTTTCGCTTTTTTCTAGATACTACTATAATAATGTAATAAAAAAGCAAAAACTTGTCAGCTGAAATTATTAAAAGCTATAGTAATTTCGATTTTACTGTTATGTCTTACCTCCTTCTGAATGATAACTGCAGTTAGAATTCCTGGTTTTGCTGCGTGAAGATGGTCTTTGTTTAGAGTAAATGTTGGTCCATTCTGGGTTACTGTTGCAGGACATGTCACAGTTTTATTGCGCACGCTACATCTCCATTCAGTTGTAGTCAAGTTCTGGCGTTTAAAGGTAAAAGTGTAGCCGTCGCTGGACACAAGTTTCCTTTTAGACCGTTGGGTGCCAGTCTCAACAAGTTGAAAGGTAACCTCTGCCTCAAATGTGTCAATAGACTCAATGGCATCTTGAGTGATGGAACTGAAACACAATAAAACACAATAAAAATCTTGTTAATAATAGTGGGTTACATGTAAATAAATAAAATAAAATAAATAAAATATTATACACTCTTAATTATCGTTTATAATTAATTTTCAAATGTAAACTTTGCCTCAATGGGCAATATAAAATATAAATTCACGAATATTATACACTCTTTATTATCGTTTCTAACTAATTTTCAAATTAATCAACGGATTTTTGTAATTTTGTGACTTGGGTTAAGAAAACAAAAGCAAAGTAAGTACTTTTCGCTCAACTGATCCGGAAGCTGAAATGATTGTCTATCTGTTAGGTCGAACGACGAATGGTTCTGGAACACAGTAGTTTCCGTGTATGGTAGGGTTGGTTCACCAGACAGCGTGGTATTGGTAGATCCAACTGTGACAGGTTGTAAATCAGTAACTGATTCAGCATCTGTGTAAGGTAGAGTTGTCTGATCTGTTAATCTGGTACTCTCAGCGGCAGGTGGGGTAATGCAGTCTGTACAAATAAACTGAAGTGTACATTTCTCCTTAATTGCCTGTCTATATTGTTCACGGCTGATGCTTGTGTTGCATACTCGATGTTGCAGTCGTCTACACTGTGTACAAGTAACAATCTCTTGTCGCGGCTTCAAAGTCTGGTTACAATCTAGACAGTATTCTGACATTTTGATAAGTGAAACAAAAATGTGTTCGGCGAGTATTTATGCCAACTGCGAAGAGCTTGTAAAAGCTACTCATAAAGTGACAGATTGCTCAAAGCTAACCAAAAGCCGAGTAAATCCCTTTGTCGGCAGTTTTGTTAATTATTATGTTTATTATTTTACTAATGATGATTAAACACTGATGATTAGCTTGCCATAGCCAATTAATTTTTAATCAAATTCATAAATATTATATTACTATCACACTTTATTTAATTAAATATTTAATTAATTTAATTTCATTTAATTTCTTTTATACTTTTTATCTTGCCGGTATTTACTATTCAGTCCCACACATTATTTAGTATACGGTCCGAGTTGTCTCGTGCTCCGGTCCGAGTTGTCTTATTTCCCGGTCCGAGTAGTCCGATCCGAGTTGTCTCCGGGCCGAGTTGTCTCGAATTCAATATGTCTAAGTAGTTCACAAAGGAAATATTGTCAGTAAATTTTTCAATATTGATTATATGAAGTCGGCCATTTTGAAAAAAAATTATCTTTCATTTTCACACTGGTTTCAAACATATTTATCATAACAAAAATAAAGGTAATAGATATTTAAGGTAATTGTTAAACATTTTATTTAGTATAAAATGGTGCACATTGTCTATTTATGTTTGTATGCCCATAAAGTTCATTAATAATTACATAAAGCGTGTAATCAAAACAAGTGCATGCATTTATTTCTTTAGGCAATTTACCTATGACAACATACAAGCTAACTGAAAATGATCAACTTGTTTAATAGTTAGTGTTTCTTTTGTTATGAACACAGTAAAATTGCATGTGCAAAAAACAGTAGCTTTGTTGTGTTTGCAGATGTTTTAAACAAACTGATTACTACTTATAGAAATTTTAAAGTTCTAATTAATATACATGTAATAGCAATATTTGTTAATTTTTCTGTAAATAAAATAATAAATTAAATAAAAATAAAATAAAATAAAATGTGTGTGAACATTTTAAGCATTAGAAAATCATCTATTTATTGACCTTAATAATTTTGACTGATTCATCTTTTACTCTGGAAGTATGTTATTGTTTAATTTTATTTTCTTCCAGGATAACATTAATAAGCAAAAATGGAAAATGGACATGTGAATATGATCATGATGATATCAGGCTTCTATGTAAAGCAGAAGCAACAAGAACTTGACAAGTATCCCTTGCTGTCAGAATGATGGGGAAAACAAATAATATTAATTTATTAATGTTATATTGAATTTTAAATACCGGTATTTATTATGCTAGAATGCAGTTAGTGCTTACCCTTTTGAAATAAGAAATAAATTATAGAATCTTATTAACAATTGTTTTACTTTTCAGAAAACTCCGTGGCACTTGTACAGATTTTACATGCAATCCTCCACTAAAAATGATCTAGCTATGAGCATTGATGAGATCAACTATGATTAGCTGGCATAAAATCAGACTAAGCAAGAGACAAAATTTTGACATCCCAGGAACCAAAATATAAGACCCCAAGGAAAAAATTTCCAAGCCCCTCGGAGAAAAATTCCACCATAACTTTCCAAGCTAAATTTCCGACATGCATGGAAAAAAATTCCGAGCTTATTTCCAACATAGTGCGGAGTATTCGGAATTTTCCAAGCTAATTTCCGAGCTATTTTCCGACATAGCACGGAATATTAGGAATTTTCCAAGCCAATTTCCGAGCTATTTTCCGACATAGCACGGAGTACTCGGAAAATTCTAAGCAATTTTCCGACCTAGTGCGGAGTATTCGGACAAATTCCAAGCTATTTTCCGACTAAGCGCGGAGTATTCGGACTTTTCCGAGCTATTTCCGAGCTTAGCTTGGAATTTTGTAACAAATTCCGTGCTAATGTAGGAAAATCTGTCGGAAATGTGTACATTTTCCGACCAAATTTCCAACATAGCTCGGAAAAGTGTGTTTTTTTCAGGGTTTGTAGACGAAAATTTTTTTTTTTTTTAGCGCGGAGTCCGAATACTCCGCGCTCAAATTTTCCGTGCTAAAATGCGGAATCTCCAGCTACGGGTTGTGTATTATACATAGTTTACTTATCCTACGACGTTCATTAAGTGAATCCCAACCCAATTCATTGTACAATTTTTCAGGGTATGTACCCTTTCTTAGCCCAGTGATTATTCTTGCTGCATCCAGCTGAACATTTTCTAACATATCAGATTCCTCTTGACTACAGTTATCCCACACCACTCCCCCATATTCCAAGATAGGCCGAATGAATGCAATATATAATTTTTCAAGAGATTTTCTGTCTAATTTATACTTCATTTGTCTTAATATATTAATTCTTTTACAGGCTTTGCAGTAAATTTCATTTATGTGGTCCTTCCATTTAGCAGATGAGTTAAATGTAATACCTAGGTGTTTATGAGAGTTATAATTTTCTACAATAGTGCCATTAAAATAAAGGGGAGGTACATTTAGATTGTGTTTCCAAGTGAAGACCATGGATTTAGTTTTCTCGGTATTGAAAGTGACTCCCCATTCCTTGGACCATTGGTATATACTATCAAGGTCTTCATTTAAGGATTGTGCTGTTACATCATGATCATCAACAATACAGTAGAGTGATGTATCATCAGCAAACAGTTTAATTTTGTTTAGTACCACATTTTCTATATCATTAATAAATAATAAGAATAAAAAAGGGCCCAAGATGGATCCCTGGGGTACCCCTGCATTGACAGTCTTCCAACTGGAGAAGTAGCCATCAATATTTACTCGTTGTTTCCTATCACATAAGAAGCTATCAATCCACTTAAGTACATTACCGCATATTCCATAATTTCGGAGTTTATAGATGAGGCCTTTATGCCAAACACGATCAAAGGCCTTTGAGATATCACAGAATATGAAACGTATATCTTTGCCACAATCTAAGTTTTGTATTATGGCATTGTATATAACTAATAGTTGGTTCACCGTAGAATCTTTTGTTCTAAAGCCTGATTGGTTATTTGACAAAATATTATTTTGTTGTATATAGTTAAATAAATTTTTGTAAATAATTTTTTCCAAGATTTTTCCAAAACAGTTAGTAATGGATATTGGACGATAGTTAGAGGGGTCATCATGATCACCCTTACCCTTGTATATAGCTGAGACATTTGCACTTTTCCAGTCATTAGGGACTTGTCCATATTGTATCGTTTTGTTAAATAATATTGTAATAGGGACAAACAATGACTGAAAAATACATTTTAGAAATTTAGGTGCAAGCTTATCTGGACCAGCTGGCTTATTAACATTTAAAATCTGGAATTGATCAATAACATCTTGTTTGGAAATAACAATGTCAGACAGCTCACAGGGGGAGAGGGGGGTTAAGTCAGGGAGGTTAGGTTCAAATTGATTAGAAGATATTGAGACAAAGTAATCATTCAAGACATTAGCCTTTTCTTTAGGATGTACAATAATTTTATTGTTAACTTTAAGGGGGCTGTTGTTTGTATTTTTCCTATTAAACTTGCATATTGACTTCGCAATTCTCCACCATTTTGTAGGGGGAAGAGTTTTATCAGTTAGAGTATTTTGAAGTTTTTTTTAATAATTATTTTTTGCTTCCCTAGTCATTGAGATAACTTCATTACGTTTTTGTCTATATATGAGCCAGTGATTTGGACTATTACTGAGTTTAGCCTTTTTGTGGATTCTGTTGCGCTGTCTCATCCCCAATCTTATCTTGCTATTCATCCACGGTTTGTCTTTTGGTCTTACTCTTACAATTTTTTGTGGGATGAATTTATGCATTACATCATTTATTTCATCTTTGATGATCTCATTTATAATATTTGTGTCTTCAGTTTTATCTATTCTGTGTGTCCAGTCTATTAAGTTAAGTTCATTCTTAATGGATTCATAATCTGCATTATTGAAATCCCAGATTGTTTTGGTAAAGGATTTTTCTCGTAGTGATTAGTGGTGTGTACTGACCTTACTCTACATAAAGGTAATAAGTGGTGTGTACTGACCTTAATCCACATAAAGGTAAATAGTGGTGTGTACTGACCTTAATCCACATAAAGGTAATAAGCGGTGTGTGCTGACCTTACTCCACATAAAGACAATTTGTGGTGTGTACTGACATTAATCCACATAAAGGTAAAAAGTGGTGTGTACTGAACTTAATCCACATAAAGGTAATTAGTGGTGTATGCTGACCTTACTCCACATAAAGGTAATTAGTGGTGTGTGCTGACCTTACTCCACATTAAGGTAATTAGTGGTGTGTAATGACCTTAATCCACATAAAGATATATAGTGTTGTGTACTGACAGTAATCCACTTAAAGATAAACAGTGGTGTTTACTGACCTTAATCCACATAAAGGTAATTAGTGGTGTGTACTGACCTTACTCTACATATAGGTAATCAGTGGTGTGTACTGACCTTAATCCACATAAAGGTAAATAGTGGTGTGTACTGACCTTACTCCACATAAAGGTAATTAGTGGTTTGTGCTGACCTTACTCCACATAAAGATAATTTGTGGTGTGTACTGACATTAATCCACATAAAGGTAAAAAGTGGTGTGTACTGACCTTACTCCACATAAAGGTAATTAGTGGTGTGTGCTGACCTTACTCCACATAAACGTAATTAGTGGTGTGTGCTGACCTTACTCCACATAAAGGTAATTAGTGGTGTGAACTGACCTTAATCCACATAAAGGTAATAAGTGGTGTGTACTGACCTTAATCCACATAAAGGTAATAAGTGGTGTGTACTGACCTTAATCCACATAAAGGTAATTAGTGGTGTGTGCTGACCTTACTCCACATAAAGATAATTTGTGGTGTGTACTGACCTTAATCCACATAAAGGTAATAAGTGGTGTGTAATGACCTTAATCCACATAAAGGTAATTAGTGGTGTGTACTGACCTTACTCCACATAAAGATAATTAGTGGTGTGTACTGACCTTACTCCACATAAAGGTAATTAGTGGTGTGTACTGACCCTACTCCACATAAAGGTAATTAGTGGTGTGTACAGACCTAAATCCACATAAAGGTAATTAGTGGTGTGTACTGACCTTACTCCACATAAAGATAATTTGTGGTGTGTACTGACCTTAATCCACATAAAGGTAATAAGTGGTGTGTAATGACCTTAATCCACATAAAGATATATAGTGTTGTATACTGACCTTAATCTACATAAAGGTAATTAGTGGTGTGTGCTGACCTTACTCCACATAAAGGTAATTTGTGGTGTGTACTGACCTTAATCCACATAAAGGTAATAAGTGGTGTGTAATGACCTTAATCCACATAAAGATACATAGTGTTGTATACTGACCTTACTCCACATAAAGATAATTAGTGGTGTGTGCTGAACTTACTCCACATAAAGGTAATAATTGGTGTGTTCTGACCTTAATCCACATAAAGGTAATTAGTGGTGTGTGCTGACCTTACTCCACATAAAGGTAATTAGTGGTGTGTACTGACCTTACTCTATATAAAGGTAATCCGTGGTGGGTACGGACGTTAATCCACATAAAGGTAAATAGTGGTGTGTACTGACCTTAATCCACATAAAGAAAATTAGTGGTGTGTGCTGACCTTACTCCACATAAAGATAATTTGTGGTGTGTACTGACCTTAATCCACATAAAGGTAATAAGTGGTGTGTAATGACCTTAATCCACATAAAGATATATAGTGTTGTATACTGACCTTAATCTACATAAAGGTAATTAGTGGTGTGTGCTGACCAGGGGTCCGGAAGTTTTCCCTGCCCATTTCGGTCATTTTTCCCCCTAAGAAGTTACCATATTCCATGGTAGTGAATATTAGTCTGGGGTCGTTTCGTACGGAAACTTGTTTGCACGTCGGTTGTTTCACCACGATAGTGTGAGTAAGCGAAAATATATGTAGAGATACAATCTCCTGCCTAAAAAATCTTTATTGTAAGATGACATGTTGTCTTTGCAACAAAATAATGGCAAACAACGTTGTTTTGATGAATATCCCGGCGAGATTTTCATTTACCGGAAATAGGAAGTTGTCACCTATAATTGCAACAAGTTCGGCCAGAATTGAATTTATGCGTTAATCTGCGATGGATTCTTTTAACAAGTTTTTTATAATTAAATGAATAATCATTTTTGTTCTCATTATTTTCAAGGAATTTTTCTTCAAATTGGTTTTCTTTTGATTTATGTAACGTTTAGTTACATTGGCGCTTGCGTAGTGTACAATTTTGACCGCACGTGTTTTTCATTAAAGTTGCGTGTACCACTAATACTGTAAAGTTGTCTTTTTTTCTTAGAAATGTGAAATAGAAACAATCTATTATATTCAAAATGTTGTTGCAATAGTATGTTTACGATATGGATGAAACAGATCGGTCACCACCTGTTTACCTATTACGGATCATTACGTAATCACCGGTCGGTGGTCAATAAACACAAGTCAGTGACAGGAAATAGCCTTAGGGTTGATTTTTTAATACAAATATTTCTAGAAGAAATTAAAGGGATTAAGTCCAACAAGTGATTATTATACAATATTACTTTTTTGATGTCCGATTTGAGCAAATCGTAGTCGGTCATTTTAGTATAAATTTCGGTCATGTCCGGCAAATATGACCGTTTCCGGACCCTTGGTGCTGACCTTACTCCACATAAAGGTAATTTGTGGTGTGTACTGACCTTAATCCACATAAAGGTAATAAGTGGTGTGTAATGACCTTAATCCACATAAAGATATATAGTGTTGTATACTGACCTTACTCCACATAAAGATAATTAGTGGTGTGTGCTGAACTTACTCCACATAAAGGTAATAAGTGGTGTGTTCTGACCTTAATCCACATAAAGGTAATTAGTGGTGTGTGCTGACCTTACTCCACATAAAGGTAATTAGTGGTGTGTACTGACCTTACTCTATATAAAGGTAATCCGTGATGTGTACGGACGTTAATCCACATAAAGGTAAATAGTGGTGTGTACTGACCTTAATCCACATAAAGAAAATTAGTGGTGTGTGCTGACCTTACTCCACATAAAGATAATTTGTGGTGTGTACTGACATTAATCCACATAAAGGTAAAAAGTGGTGTGTACTGACCTTAATCCACATAAGGTAATTAGTGGTGTGTGCTGACCTTACTCTACATAAAGGTTAATTAGTGGTGTGTGCTGACCTTACTACACATAAAGGTAATTAGTGGTGTGTACTGACCTTACTCCACATAAAGGTAATTGGTGGTGTGTGCTGACCTTACTCCACATAAAGGTAATTAGTGGTGTGTGCTGACCTTACTCCACATCAAGGTAATTAGTGGTGTGTACTGACCTTACTCCACATAAAGGTAATTAGTGGTGTGTGCTGACCTTACTCCACATAAAGGTAATTAGAGGTGTATAATGACCTTAATCCACATAAAGATATATAGTGTTGTGTACAGATAGTAATCCACTTAAAGATAAACAGTGGTGTTTACTGACCTTAATCCACATAAATATAAATAGTGTCATGTACAGACCTTAATCTACAGAAAGGTAATTATCGGCGTGTACTTACCTTAATCTACTTTAAGGTAATTAGATGTGTGACCTTAATCTACATAAAGGTTAATAGTGTGTGTAGTAACATTGATCCCCTTAATGATAACAGTGGTGGATACTGACCTTAGTTCTCTGTAGCAGGTACGGTCATTGTTACTGAACACTCGAGCAATAACCTTATTGATTTCACCATATGATTCCACAGCGTCCCTGTGAAATATGAACTGCTCCATCTTCAAACTGCAGCTCTCTGGTCGAATAATATAAATATCAGGGTCACACTTTAACCAATATCGTACTTCAAGGCTGTTGGTCTAAAAGAAATACACAGGCATGTGTATCAACAAACAAGTAAAAAATTAAATGCGATGATGCAATTCATAAAACAATTGTAAAAAAAATTTTCTGAGGTTAATATTGTCGTTCCTCATATAAAAGTAAACTCCAAACAATTCCTAAAATATAATAGAATGTACGAAACAATAACTACCTAGATAGTTGACCCTGGGGAACTAGGGCATATAGAGTCTACATATAGAAGCACAGATAAATGTGCAAGATAGGGAATCTCAGACAGAATGTATGATTTCTTATCTTAGACTAGGCTTGCTCAAGTTGGAGATGAAGTGCATGACTCCATAAATGTCCATAGGACAGAGTTGATAAGAGTTCACATGCACTCATCTCTACTTGTTAAGGCATCAAATTAGAAAGGCTGAAAGAAAAACATTGCTATGGTAAGGTTTCAGGCATTCTGATTGGATGCCTTGCTATGGTAAGGTTTCAGGCATTCTGATTGGATGGCTGATATTATGACTAGAGAGTTTATAGAAAACATCAATGTGAAAGATAGTTTATATAAGAAATATGTATTTTTATGGGTGTTTGGACTTGTGATAGAAATGTTTGTCTTCATAAAATTTCTACCACTCTTGGAAGACAACCTGACCAGTCCTAAAAACGTAAATGTTAGATTGTAGGATTTACTGCATTCAAATTTCATTTACTGCATTCAAATTTGAGATGAATATAATCTTTGAATGTTTGATTTCTCGTCTTGGAACATGCTTTCCAATTTAGGATTTAGGCCAAGGATATCCCAAATCCCCATATGATACCTAGAAATTAATTCATGTTTTGATAACTTGTAATACTAATGTAGACTGTATGCACACATAATTCTACATTAGTACTGTCTAATATAACAAACCAACCTGAATACATTGCAGTTTGGACATAGTGGTTACAATTCCTCCTGTGGTGAGACTCTGGTATACTGGATAATAATTGGTATATAAGAACCGCTGTAACAATGGGACACACTCCACCATGTAGGTCTGAAGCTTTGGACAAGGCTGAAACAACTGTGTGATTGTCTCTTCCTCCACAACAGCAGTCAGGTCTTCAATACCAAATAGTTTTAGGATGTCCATAACTGTTTCCTGGTTTGCAGTGTAGGATGTTCCACCTAAAATGAAGCACTTTTTAGCCTTTGAATATTAGTTAGTTTGTTCAGGATTATGTGCCACTTTCAGCCATGTTTTAGCCTATTAGCAGTACCCAGTAAGAAATGTCAACCTGGCAATACTGTTTATGTCTAACACATTTTTCCCCCAAGTCTGGATTAAAGTGGACTACTTATTGTGTTCTTAACTTGCTGTTATTTGTTCACTATGAACTGAAGAAAACAGTTCATTCTACAAGATTTCAAATAATAATGTCATTTTTTAACTATCGTTGAAGATATAGCATTGCCTCAACCACAACCGACTTTGCCCGAAAGGTATCGAACAGGCTGGCCTGCCCCTAGTTTACAGTTCTGTTCTAATTAAGGTCAAAATTTACTATGGAAAATCATCCTATCAAAAAGATAACACTACCACATTTCAAAACTCTGAAAATAATTGTCGATATCAATTTGCACCTTTTTTGGATCTTAAAAGGACCATATGCTCAACAATAAGTGGAAAAATGTCTCGCCTGCATTCCGCATCAGTAACGAAAATAAATTTCGTCATAAGCATTACGTAAATAGCATTAGTTATCAGCAGCAGCCTGTATAAATATTGTCACCATACCATGCATAGTTACAGAGGAACTGTCCTAATACAAAAACATTAACGTAGTCGCTGGACCGTGAAATTGAGGTCAAGGTCAGGTGACACCTACCAGACAGCCATGTACTATTCATCAGCAATGTATATACCAAATATTGTCATCCTACCATGCGTAGTTACAGGGGAACAGTCGTAACCCAAAAACTTTAACATAGTTGCTGGACAGTGAAATTGAGGTCAAGGTCAGGTGACACCTACCAGACAGTCATGTACTAGTCATCAGCACCCTATAAACCAAATATTGTCATCCTACCATGGGTGGTTACAGAGGAACTGTCATAACCCAAAAACTTTAACGTATTCCCTGGGCCGTGAAATTGAGGTCAAGGTCAGGTGACACCTGCAAGACAGTCATGTACTGGTCATCAGCAACCTATATACCAAATATTGTCATCCTACCATGTGTAGTTACAGAGGAACTGTCGTAACCCAAAAACTTTAACGTAGTCGCTGGACCGTGAAATTGAGGTCAAGGTCAGGTGACAGGTGACTGACTGGCAAGTACTCATCATAAGCTTCCTCTGTACCAAATTTGATGGACCTAGGGCTTGGGCTTACAAATATATGAAGCAAGGTGTCAAGTGTTTATGCTGCCGCCGCCAGATTCCCATACATATGTCTCGCCTCCAGCGACTTTCGTGGCAGGCGAGACAAAAATCACCATTTATACCTAAATTTCTCCTATTCTGCCTCCTTTCTCTAATGCTCTCTTCTAGAAGCACAAAATGGACTTTCTGATGCTCATGGAATATTTGTTCATATTCTGTATTATCAGCTATCAGTGGATTACTTTCTAATGAAGTCCAATTTTTCCTCTTTGTTGGGATAATATTCTGCCCTTTAAACAGATTCAATACTTTCTTTTTTTTAGTGTCATTTAGCATTTTTTTGGTTTCAATCTCTGGATCATCATCAGCAATATACATCAACTCGCCAATGACAGAAAATATTTTCATTACATCCTGCAATGTCTCTTGCTCCACTCTGTTTTGCGTAGCTGCTATATGAATCAGCAGCTCTGCATATTCCTCAACATCAGGATGCATCTGAACTTTTCCTGTTTTGAAAAATTCGCCAAGTTCTTCTGATCTAGCATAATAAGACAATATGTGCTTGTTGCCGATATCGGCGTGGATCTCTGTAAGCATGTCATGATGCTTATGGAACAATCCTGTCTGATCTTCCCACCAGACTTCACTTCGACACAGCATCTGGCCAGCAACATCAATATGAAATCGTTTCTTAGGAGGAACGCCAGCCTCACCATAATCAAATCTTTTAATTGGTACTGGCACAAAAATGACTGGGTCCTTTTCTAAAAGATCCTGAATCTGTTTCTTGTTCAACTGTTCACCCAGAAAATTGTAAATCTTTTGAATGTGATCATTTGATGAGGCAAAGAATGAAGGTGAATTATCCTCTGACCTTTGACCCCACTGTTTTAATTTGTTGATGAGATCTTCCAATGAAATATTGAATTTCAGGCCCAGAAACTTAGCAAACTGACTCTTTTCAACATTAAACTGTACATCGACATACACTACAGTGTACGACATTAACTTGACAATGTCTGGAAACGGATAATACAAAGATGAGGGCACCATGTGGTGAATTTCCTCTGAATAATGAATGACTCCATCCTTGCTCATTTTTGCCTTCACTTCAATTGCTGGCAACCAGTCTAAAGTTTTCAACCAGATGCTCAGAGAGGATTCAACCTCCCTTTCTTGTTTTGTGTCTTTCCTGACTAGTTTGGTTTTCGTATATCGTGAGAAATGTGAATCCCAAAATTGGTCAAAGTATTCACATAAAGATTTCATCTGGAGTTCGTAGGTTTGTGGGACTGTGTTAAATTTAAGCAAAGCCCTTATTTCATCACAGCTGAAGTCTTCTATGATGCAACCATTGATAAAATCTTCAGGATATAATTTTTCTAATGGAGCCCATGGACTCTCTTTCTGCAATAAACATAATATAAAATGTATTAATTGTGTGAAAATGTAAAACAAGCAAAATGGTTAAATTCTTATTCTTCTACAGATTATATTTATACCTGATAAATTCATCAAATTTCTGCATATCATCCCCCCAGCCCCTAAGCCCCCACCACTCCTATTTTGATTGACATGTCTACCGCCTATAATTCACTTTCAACCCATTAATAAATATTACAACTTATGTAGTTAAAATGGTGATGCCTCTAACATGTTTGTCAAGAGACATGTTCATTAAAAAATTTGAATCAAATGAATTTATCATTGTATAAACGTAAAAATATGTTTTTATAAAAGGAGAAACAAGTTACCCTGTGTTTTTGCTCCTTGATGATACCACAGATCTAGAGAGAGGTCTGAAATTAAATCCCACAATATGACACGATCATACAACGCTATTGACAAAATTATATTATTGCTGAGAAAAATGTGATGAAAAATGGCTATGGGCAGACACACACTGATGCACAAACAGATCGGAAACAGTATACTGCTATCACATATGGGGAGCTGGGGTATACAAATTACATAGAACTGATGTCTACTGAATGGAAAGGAAGAAAATACAAATCTTTACATTTCTGAGCTGATGCCATGGATACAGTAAGGTGACAAGGAAGTAAATTAATTACAAACCACTGATTCAGAGTCAAATTCTTTGCATTCCTGTCGAACTGTTATAAAATCAGTTACACCAAGTCTGGAGAAGAATTTATGCCACTTCTGTTTATCTGCATTGTTAGTAACGTTCTGTATGTACACACTATCTATCAGACACCAGTCATACCCTGAAAGTGAAAAATGGAAGTACATGTACAACTGTACAACTATCTATCAGACACCAGTCATACCTTGAAAGTAAAAAATGGAAGTACATGTACAACTGTACAACTATCTATCAGACACCAGTCATACCCTGAAAGTAAAAAATGGAAGTACATGTACAACTGTACAACTATCTATCAGACACCAGTCATACCTTGAAAGTAAAAAATGGAAGTACATGTAAAACTGTACAACTATCTATCAGACACCAGTCATACCCTGAAAGTAAAAAATGGAAGTACATGTACAACTGTACAACTATCTATCAGACACTAGTCATACCCTGAAAGTGAAAAATGGAAGTACATGTAAAACTGTACAACTATCTATCAGACACCAGTCATACCCTGAAAGTAAAAAATGGAAGTACCGTATATCTTCGCCTATAAGACGACTTTTTAGGAGGAATTTAAGCTTTCCTGGGAAGGGAGGTCGTCTTATAGGAATGGTCAACCACTTGGGGATAAAATTTTATCAATATCTAAAAAGGTAAGTGGGAAAAATTACGATCTTACCAAGGAATTTTACGATCCTCTTTCCGAAAAATCGTAAAATTTCTCCAAATCAAAACGTCCTATAGTTCTGGATATACGGTATGTTATTAACAGTAATTGTATTTCAATTCATACATGTAATTTGTTCTTGTTTATTGTTTATTTAGTAGTGAATTCAAACATTTTTTTTTTTAAGTGTTGACACTTAGCTTGTTGTGATGTGTTATTTAAGTTGTCCCAATTTAAAAAGATCAATTAGATTAATTAAGTATTAATTTATTTAATACTTGAATTATAGGTGAAAGATATATAATTAGAATTTAAAAAGTTTGATAATCATATGTCTATTCACATCTTGGCATGTTCAGTGTCAAAAGATAATCCGATTATCTCGTGTTAGAGTTGCTCTTGTCATGTCAGAATTTTAATGTTGATCAAAATTTGATAGGGCAATTAAACTAAAAAAATATATACCAATTTGCGTGGACAAGTGTTTTAAATTACTGTAAATAACTTTTTGTTCAAAATAATTACAAAAACAAAGCTGATGTTTATCGATTTAATGAGATGTTCTATTTGTCTTTTATTATCAAAACAGGAAGTAACCTTCTTCAGTTTGAAGGAAGTAGATATTTCCTGCCGTTATAAAGTACGTTTCGCTCCCCCTTTTCCTTAGTATTCCCCTGAAGATAGTCGGGATTAATAACTGTTTGATGATAAATTATTTACGTATTAATAAGTTGTTTTAATGGTGCCAATATTATTTCTAATACAAGGACAAGTTTATTCTTGATAAAGATATAAAGTCTTGTAGATATTTTTCTAATTTGATGGTCGTCTTATAGCAGGATCAAGACGAAAGTACTGAATTGTTTTCATGAAAAAGGGGGGTCGTCTTATTGGCGCCGTAGTCTTATGGGCGAGTATGTACGGTACATGTAAAACTGTACAACTATCTATCAGACACCAGTCATACCCTGAAAGTAAAAAATGGAAGTACATGTAAAACTGTACAACTATCTATCAGACACCAGTCATACCCTGAAAGTAAAAAATGGAAGTACATGTAAAACTGTACAACTATCTATCAGACACCAGTCATACCTTGAAAGTAAAAAATGGAAGTACATGTAAAACTGTACAACTATCTATCAGACACCAGTCATACCCTGAAAGTAAAAAATAGAAGTACATGTACAACTGTACAACTATCTATCAGACACCAGTCATACCCTGAAAGTAAAAAATGGAAGTACATGTAAAACTGTACAACTATCTATCAGACACCAGTCATACCCTGAAAGTAAAAAATGGAAGTACATGTAAAACTGTACAACTATCTATCAGACACCAGTCATACCCTGAAAGTAAAAAATGGAAGTACATGTAAAACTGTACAACTATCTATCTGACACCAGTCATACCCTGAAAGTAAAAAATGGAAGTACATGTAAAACTGTACAACTATCTATCTGACACCAGTCATACCCTGAAAGTAAAAAATGGAAGTACATGTAAAACTGTACAACTATCTATCAGACACTAGTCATACCATGAAAGTAAAAAATGAAAGTACATGTAAAACTGTACAACTATCTATCAGACACCAGTCATACCCTGAAAGTAAAAAATGGAAGTACATGTAAAACTGTACAACTATCTATCAGACACTAGCCATATCTAAAGGGTAAAAACTGTACAGTTTAATGAATCAATATAAGAACTATCAATCAGACACCAGCCATGTCTAAAAAGCTAAAAATGTAACTACATGTCTGCACAACTACATGTATCTATCTGACACCAGCCATATCTAAAAGGTGAAAATTTTTTACAGTTTAATGTATAAATTTAAGAACTATTAATCAGACACCAGCCATGTCTAAAAAGTAAAAAAAATACAGTTACATATAAAAATGTACAAACAATCTAATCTATCAGAAACCAGCCATATCTAAAAGTAAAATGTACCTACATGTAAAATTGTAAAGGCCATTTGACACCAAGGGGTATAACATTACAAGCAAAAATGTAAACACAATCTACAATAGTAACAGACCACAAGAAAGCATTGCACAAGTTTTTGACCAAAACGTTCAAGGTCAAAGGTGACCAACCACGGTATTCGACATGTCTCCTTGATATGATCTACCCACATTCCAAATATTAAAAGCCTAACTCAAAAGATAAAAAAGTTACAGCCCGGACACAATTAGTTTCGGACGATGCACGGACGGACAGACTGATTACTATAGGGTATCTGCCAAAAAGTGGTGGGGCCCTAAAAAACTTTTCTGAACTCTGATTTGACGTAAACAAAGTAGGAAAACTAAAGCTCATTTCAACTATGTCTGCTGCTATATTACCTGGAAATGTTTGTGTTAAGCTTAATCTATTTCCATATACAGGTGTAAAATGAACGTTGTCTCTTTTCGGATTCTTTTCTCCCTGATTGGTCATCACTATAGCAACATTCATCAACTCATCCATGTTAACCAATGAAGCATCTTTTTCAGTTTGTTCCTTAATGTATATCAGGTAGCTGATCAATGTATCTCTATTCTTGGTCTGCAATTTAAATTAGTGGCTAAAGATAAACTTGTCTGTTTCTTTTTTGGGGGGGGCCTTGGTGGCCAAGTGGTTAAACTAGTTAGTCATCTTCTGTCAACATAGAGATTGGGGGTTTGAGTCTAACTGCAACAGGGTGTATTCAACTCAAATCAAGGATTGCCAGTTTTCTTATTGAAGGTTAGAGGTTTTCTCTGGGTACTCCAGCTTTGTCCCAAATAAAAACTGGACTCCACAACAAAGCTGAATAATTGCTGAAAGTGGCATTGAATACCAGACAAGCAAACAAACTATCTTTGGATCTAAATATCTAAAAAAATTATAAAATCTGTTGTGGCCTCGGTGGCAGGTGGTTAAGGTAGTTATTCTACTACTGCCAGTGTTCCTACCAGGTACTCCAGATTCCTCTCCCAATACAACCAAGACGCCATGATATACAATGTAGCTGAAAAATTGCTGAATTTGCGTTAAACACAATTTGAACAAACAAACAAACAATATAAAATCTGTGACACAAAACATACTTTCCACATATCAGATTTAAGTATAGGCAGGATGTGTCTGTTGATGACATCATGTGGCGACAGCTGACAGACGGACAACTTGGTCAATAACTTCTGTACTTGTGAGTTGATCTCATTGTCTGGTAGTGACAGAAACAAAGGGTGTATGGTATTCATGTCTTCTTGTAAATATGTCATTGGATCTGTAACATTACATACAAAATAGGTTATTGGATCTGTAACATTACACAAAATTAGACCTATAACATTATGCACAAAATTTGATCAGTGTTCTTTAATGTACTGATAAGTCAAAATATTTGCAATGATTTTATTATTTTCCAGGAATTTGACTGGATGTGCTCCCAAGAATACGAAAATGAAGGTAATAACAAAATACCAAACACTGAGAAAACTGTCAAAAAAGTCTCTAAACATCCATCCCTTTGTTTTATTTATATGAATTCTTTTATGACATCACATTAATTTAACTTGTGTTTCTGGTCAAAAATTGCAACAATTACAAGCAATAATTTCTAAATTATAGTATTTTTTGTAATTTGTTTTGATCTTGGAGTTATTTATTTTTTGCAGTACAGTTTGTACATGTTTCACTTATCACGTTCAAACTGTCCTACAGAAACTAATGATTTATTATTTATGGGAGAGTAGTATTCAGGCCATCTTTTGAGGCATGCCATGTTGCAAGCAAGTCAGTATAGATAAAATCAATGCTGAACAAGAAATATGTACACATATTTATTCCCAATTCATTAGAACATATTGATTGGATGTTTGCTTATAAATGCCCATCCAGCAATATGACATTTATAATCATGATGACATCAAGTATAAACCAAGCAGCTAAAAAGCTACAACTTAAAGAAGCGATCTGAGTAACAGACACAGTTAGAACATATGTTTAATACAAAAATTTAAATGCAACTTCATTTAGGAGAGGACAAAAACTTGTAGTTACGTCTTTTCTCATATTTAAGGAAAAGAAAAAACTTATAGTATTTCTTACCTCTGTACTGTGACCTTGACCTCTGTTCACTTGAGAGAGGAAAGAAAACTGTACTGTCATCAAGACAGACATACTCTTTGGATGCTAATGGTATAATCTTCATCTTCATCAGTTTGCTGTAAATCTCTTGGTTGTCATGGAACTCATCCAGACTACGATAAACACAGGCTAACCATTTAGCTATCTGGAACACCTTAGAATTTGGCTCTAAAATTGATATCATATCATTAAAATTATCTCTTCTGCCAACAACTGACAGTGATCTTTGTCTAAATAGTTTATTTCATGTACATATACATTACCGCAAACCAATATATTTTTATATTCACATTATAAATCAGGTGTACTTCAGTCCATATTAACAGAATACTTATTTTTTTAACACTCTATAAATCTGTACATACATTCAGCATTCACCAATTCCATTATAATTAATAAAATTCCTTGAAAGAAACTGGTGGAAACATCCATCTTTGAATGTTCTTGATCGTTTGCACTTACAAGGGCCATAAATCTAATTATTTTTTTGGTCTTTGCTTTAATATCAACCAGGTAAACTTTTTCAGAACTTTCTTACCCATTTCATTTTTGCTAATGACTTCCCCTATCTGTAGCAGGTGAGCTGTGGTAAGTGATTCTATTCCGAGACACTGTATCAATGTCGGGTTTAACATGTCTGCCACTTCCCTGTGGAGGTAGAATAAGTCCAGATGGCGTTGTAAAAACTCTGGTGTCACTACCTCACGGACCAGGGAGTCTTTTACAGTGACAACTTGTGTGGGAAGCTTCCATGATACAACACCTAAAATGTGAATTTTACATCTGAATAGTTAATGTTTTACATTAAAAGGAAAATGCAGATTGCATTAACATAACTTGTACACTGATGTAAGATTATCTTTACTGGTGTAAATTAAACAGCAATTGTCTAAAATGTGTTGTTTCTGGATGCAGCCTTTACATTAGTTCTTAGTAAGGACAGTTCCTTCAATACAAAGTATAAAGGCAGTTCTTGGGAAAACAGTGCCATCTGTAAAATGGCTATACCTCAGTAGTTAATAAGACAAATGAAATGTCTAGCTAGACAAGCAATTTTAAAGTGTCATTACATTTCCTGGGTTCTAGAGATGTTAAATTGCACAACCCAAGCATGTAGTGTTTGAAAAGCAAGAAAAGAACGAGATAAAAATAAACTGTTGCAGCACGATTATTGATAACTACCGTAATTAGGGTCGTATTGTCCACGTTTTTTTCTTTTAATTTTAGTTGGAAAGGAATGGTGCGGATTATACATAAATACAGACTCAATCGAGTTTTTTTCGTCCTGTTGATTGTTGTAGTATCATATGCTTCATTTTCGTACTATTCTAACATTATTCTTTTACAAACTTCCATATGTATACGTTGTTATGATATTAATTTTTACTTAAATTATTTTAGTAATATTATATTAATTATATAGGACAAATAAAAATTAAAACAGATACGAAAATAGTAGATGTGTAACCTGTATTGCGTAAAATGCAAATGGCGTCGTTATGTAACCTCAAGTGTTTGAAGATCGATGTTTTGATTGCAATCATTCAGGAATTAAAATAAAACTTGTTATCTTTTTGTTTTCTTTGTTTTGGTTAATGAATCAAAGTTGACAAATTGTTTTGGTTTTGAAATGTGTGATTTTCCGTTTTGACAACGATCAAAATAGACCATATAAGAATGCTCTATTTTTTATTTAATTTATTACAATCACTAGAAATTAATAAAAGTATAAACATAAATGATATTTAAAAAGAGAATAAATTACATATTAAAGTAAAGACTTGTTAAGAAGCGCTGCCAAGTCGGACTTGGATGTCTTCATCTTGAGACGTTTTGTGAAAACTTGTACGTGTGGATCGTACATGCATATAAGAATTTTTCCGCGATTTTCTGGTCCAAGAAAGGGGTGCGGAAAATATGTAAATGCCGACTATACACACCGTTTTACGGTATGTGAAATTCAAATAATTATGATAAACAGCAGGTAAATTGGTTAAGAACTTTTTTTAATTGATAAAACTAGGAACCTGTGAGCTACTGCTCACTCAGTATACCCCCGCTATTCACATCATTGAATTGACTAAGTCAGTAAACAGGAAGTAGATATATGACAGACATTAAGTCAGTACTTGCAATAAAGGACCACATGGTAAGGTCACATATAAAATTTGAAGTGGTTGTGATAAGTAGTTGCTGAGAAAACTCTTACGAAAATTTTCATCCATTGACCACTAATGTTGAAAATAGACTGGTCGCTAAACAGGAAGTAGATATGCCACATACCTGAAATTGGTATTGGCAATATAGAACCACATGGGAAGGTCACATATAAAATTTCAAGTGGTTGTGATGAGTAGTAGCTAGGAAAACTGGTACGAAAATTGTCATCCATTGACCACAAATGTTGAAAATAGACTGGTCGGTAAACAGGAAGTAGATATGCAACAGACCTGACATCATTACTCGCAATATAGGACTATATGGTAAGGTCAAATATAAAATTTCAAGTGGTTGTGATAAGTAGTTGCTGAGAAAACTGTTACGAAAGTTATGTTGCGGACATAGGGATGGAATGACGGAGGGACAGGAGTATACTGGTTTACCCGCCTCTTCGTCGAAGCAGGGGTATAATTAAGATAATCTTTATTACAGAAATCTGAGAATTTAACATAAAGAATATGAGCATGAAACCAGTAACCTTTATTGGGTTGTGTTGGGAGACAAGGTTTAGCTCTGAACTGTTTAAGAATCTGTGTTGACACTGGTCTGAAGAAATCTAATATCTCATCCTCCATAGGGATAAACTGCAGGAAGGCAATCAGAGCTTTCATTCCTTTGAACTCATTGTGGTTCTATAAATACAACAAGAAAACTTCATTAAATAAAATTATAATAAACTGAAATTGACAAAAAGATTTTGAACATATTCTCAAAATATTTAGCTAATCATATTACATTTCCTATGTCAGTGGATATAAGGAACATTTGATATAAAAAACAACTGATTTTGTTCATAATATCTAAAAATGTCATGTTGCAAACAGCATAATAACACATAAGCCAAAAATAATTTTTTTTTTGCTTGACAGATTTTAATATTTAATCTGCTCACCATGGCTAACAAGCTCTGAATGTTTTATTTTACTAAACATGTGTACATTGAAATACATGTATGTGGAAACGAGTGAAGATGGTACATTTGGTATATTAAAGTAACTTAATTGCTATAAAAGATTTACTAATGCATTTTAAAATACAGTAGTCCCCCTCTTATAAGACCACCCCATCTGAGTCGTGAAAGTGGTCTTATAATGGTGGTGGTCTTTCTTGAGGGGATACAATTTATACAGGTTTATAGAGCTTGGTCGGTTGATTAGCAGCAAAAGCTGTGAAGTAATCAAGAATCACACAACATAAATATTTGTATTTTATTATTCATTATAAATAAAAATAAAATAGAATTCATGCAGTTTTTATCTGTTAAAAATGTGTAATGATAATATAACAATTCCAAGTCTTCTTAACAGTGAATGTTTCTGTTCCTGTTTCATCTGCATTATCATTGTTTTTATCACTTTTATTATCTGCCCAGGTTCCACTTCGTAGTTTATTAAAGTTCCGTCTAATTTGAAAAAATCCTGGTTTTTCTCTGTTTCCAATTTCCCAAGTTTTTGACATCGTTTGTTGTAAATTTTGATTTATGATTATGTTGGTAAATTATACTATTATCTCCTTGTTGAATATTTCAGTCTTCTTGTGATAAACCCGATTTCCGTAATGCCGAAATCAAACTGATCTACTGTATCCTACGTGTTTTCCCATTAATCCAGCTTAAAAACCTTTCTATTACACGATTTCGACATTTTGTTTACCGGTTGTTGAACTGTTTCCAAACTGGTTTACGATAATAAAACCAAATCATGTTCTATTCGAGACTTCCAAAATAAACATCCGGTTAGTGAAAATGGTCGTTCGTGAGGGGAATTTACGTTGTTGTGTAAAAAAAACGTGGTCGCTGGTCACGTTTAAGGGGTGGTCATTCGCGAGAGGTAATTTTTTGTTAGAAACACCAAATGCATCAGGGTTTTGGCCGGATAAAGAGGGTGGTCGCTGGCGAAGGGATTGTATAAGAGGGGGACTACTGTACCTATTTTAAAAACCAATTAATTAACCTTTTGGTCAATCAGTTATAAATATTGTCCCAGGGTTAAATGCCACTTAACAGCAATTTATATAATTGGCTCCACTTTATATTACGTGAGGTAGACAGTGTAACTGATGGAAACCCCAGACCTCCTGAAGAGAAACTAGAAATCCTTATCAATTAAAGCAGGAGACAAGCACACCCTGCCTGCAGTAAGGCTTGAACTCAGATCTCAGTGTTGACAGACAAACAGATGACCACTCAGGCACCAAGGCCCTCCTAAATATTGTTTTTATCATGGCATCCAGATTTTATTGAGGATGGAAGCCGGAGTACCCAGTAAAAGCCACACCTTTGGCAAGTAAACTGGCAATCCTTGTCAATTAAGGTTGGATTTGAGCACACCCTGCCACAGTAAGGGTCAGAACATCAAGGTTGACAGGCCATGTGATTAATAGTACGTAACTAACAATATAAACCACTAATCAACCAAATTCCCCTAAATATTGACAAAAGATGTTTAAAAAATAGTCACACATGAGTAGCTTAAATGCCCAGGCTGAAGAGATCTTAATGTATTAGAACTGATGAACCAAGACTGGAAATGGGTCAAAGAGTATTCAAAAACAATATGAACTTTTAAAATTATCTAGCATACTTTGAAAACTTCCAGGGCCTCTATGAAGAGTTTGTGGATTTCATTTCTTATCCACTGATTCCATGCACTGTCCCTATCCACATCTTCTCTACTAGATGGAACATCAAAGTCAGCTGCAAAAAAACAATTAATTCTGCAGTAATAACAAAATAATGAAATAATGATTAACAAGCAAGATTTGTTTGAATGGTGTTTAAATCTACTTTTAGCAATAATTCAGCTATATCATGGCATCAAGTTTTTATTGGGGGAGGAAGCCAGAGTACCCGGATAAAACCCAGACCTTCGGTAGGAAAACTGGCAATCCTTGTGCACCCTGCCAACAGTGAGACTCCAACCCGCAATCACAGTTTTGATAGACCACATGATCAATAGTAGATGAACTACCTTCAGAACTCTGCCACTGAGGCCCCCTTAACAAGCAAGATAAAGATTCTAGATTTTTTTGTAAATTTAACATGAATAACCTTAAACCTGTAATACATTTCCCTGATTATAAGTCTAGACATTTTTAACAGGACTTGTTGTTAAATACAAGGCATGGTCATTGTAGTAATTTTTCTACTTTTAAAAAAGATATAAAAAATGTTATTTTAATTTATATCAAGAGAAGATAATTGTTGTTCATATTTCTCTTTGTTGTGACTTCAATAATTAATAACCATGGTTTATCTTCTTATCTTCTGACTGCACTTTAAGTGGTCAAGTTAACCACGAATACATTTTAACCTATCCAAACTTATTTTTAAACACATAATTTACAAACCTGCATCAAATGTGGTTTTGACTCTCCCTCACTTTTAAAAACAATCATTAGAATCCCCTACCTTGGATAATAAATCTGAATCCATAACTTCTCAAAGGCAAGAAAGCAAACACTGGCTGCTTAGGAGGCATAACCTGTATGAACAGAAATAAAACACAAGGATTATTAAAATTTCAAATCAAATTCTAGGAAAATGAAACCAAATGTAAAATACAGATTTTTTGTCCAAATAAATTCCAACACCAATTTCAAAGATTTTTTATCTATATTGCAGTATCCAATTTTTATCGGGGAGGAAATAGAAAACAGTGAGAATCCCAGACCAACAGCAAGAAAATTAATAAAATCGATCAAAGACAGAAATGGTCGGTTAACAGGAAGTAGGTGAGCAACAGACCTGAAATCGAATACCGCACTATGGGAGTCCATGCTGATGCTGCATACCAAATTTCAAGAGAATCTTAAAATTAGTTGCTGAGAAAACTGTTACGAAATTTTTTTCCCAGCACGCCCAACATTCACCCTACTATAACCCAGATTTTCACTCTGTGAAATCTGGCCAAAAACTGCTAGTTATTGTTTGTTTTTGTTTGAATGGTGTTTTAATGCCACTTTCAGCAATTTTTCAGCTATTTCATGGCGTCCAGTTTTTATAGGGGGAGGAAGCCGGAGTACCCGGAGAGAACCCCCGACCTGCGGTCGGAAAACTGACAATCCTTGTCAATTAAGATTGGAGTCGAGTACACCCTGCCTGCAGTGAGATGCTAGTTATTGTAAATGAAGATTAAAGACAAGAACATAGTAAAGAAAAATTATTTATTGTTTAAAATAATTGAATCTTGACTACTTTCAATAAAATACTGGCAATAACCTTGAACCTACCTTACTCAATAAGAATTGATCAGACAGAGGGAATGCCAGTGCTATTTCTGTCGATTCTACTTCTACACCCGATTTGGCCTGAAAAAACGAAAAGAAAAGTTTAAGTTGTTCAAAAACCAATAACAAAAACAACAAAACCAAATAGAAACCACTTCTCTGATAAAATATGTTTGCTTATTTTCAATTTCTCTCTCATTCTATAATAATTTTCATGCCAAAAGCACCCAAAAAAACTAAAAAAATAAAATCGAAGAATGTGTCCATGGGACACAGATGCCCCAGCTTAATGAAGTCTCAAACAGGAAGTAGTTGTCTGACAGGTCTGAAAGTTGCTTAGTACGAACAACTTGTGATACTGAACCACCCTGCAAAATTTCAATAGTTCTTGTGTACGGTTTCTGAGAAAAGCTCAACAGAAATTCATATGGACGGACATGAGTAAAACTTAATGCCCCTCGACATGTCCTCACAGGGGCATAAAAATAGTCATTAAACATAAATTATTCCTATAAGGCATCAATATAGAATTTCAGTCTGATGAATCCTTTATAGATCCTGATTTGCTGATCATTTAAGCAGTTTACAGTTGTATTTTTCTGCTGTTTAGTGGGACCCCATTGGAAATAAGCTTTTAGCTTTAATGGGTTTATCCCAGGCAATCAGGTTGCATAAGTATATATTGATTGACACTTGTAACATGTAATGTTTTAAATTTATATGTATTCTTATCATGCTATGTATTGTATACTTGATTTTGCCTGAATAAATATTATTATTATTATTTACTGTTTCTCTGTATCTGTATTTCCAACTTATTTTGAAAAACACATACAGGACAGTAAAATTAAACAGCCAAGGGCAATAATTTTGATTAGTTGTCTGACAATACTGGTACCTAATCTTAACATTCTGAGTTGTTGCCGCTTAAAGATTTTTTTTACCTATTTAATGATAGATAATAAACAAGGTAACTCTGTGAGCTAATTCTCACTAGTGATATCCCTGCTTTCACAAAAAGTTTTCAATAAACCGGAAGTGGATGACCAAGGAGCATTAAATCACTATACACCATATGGTACTATAGGATAAAGCCAATACGCAAAATATAAGGCTTCTGCATCCTATAGTTGCTTAGAAAACTGCCAGAGAAACTTTTGTTACAGACGGAGACAAACAAACTGCAAAATAAAGGTAAAACAGTACACTCCCCTATTATTTGCAGTGGAGGTATAACAATTACTTGAATATTACCACTTTGTTCTATTTTAAGCCAAGTTGGTTGATTGGTGGTTACAGATCTACATTTAAAGAAAACACTACAAAGATGATACAGGTCTACTTTGGTTCAAATTGGCTTTGCAGTTTCAGGGGAGATATTTAAAAATATTATTGACACAAGAAAAATGGCAAGTTAAATGATATACCTCCAATAAGGAGTCAGCTAATAATTTCAGTCATGCAGGCTTATTTATAGATCTTGCTGACAATTCATGCAGTTTAGTTTCTATTTATATATTATTACATACTTTAAAAAGTCAAACAAAATGCTCATTAAATAAGAATATTTTATACAATTTTAAGCTATTAGCATAAACAGAGTGCTGACGTCTTGATAAATTGTGTAGCTTTATTTTCATTTGTTCAACAAAACTAACTTGAAGAGATATTTTTGAAGCATCCAACATTTTCTTGACGACCAGCCATCTATCTGTTCCGTCGTTGTGTTCTATTTCTATCACATCGTTGCCCAAATCTTTCCTTCTCATCAACTGAGATGAATTCTCTACCTAAAAATGTACAACTTCTTTCATACAGTTTCTGGATCCAGATCAAAAACAAGTCCTGTCATAAAACTTAGTTTAAGTGTTAGACCATTAAATGATACCTGAATACCAAATTAGGATGTATAAATATTTGACAAAAAAGTGTTCAGAATCTTTCCTTAAGTGTCATTTGTTCAACTGTTAAACTATGCAAATTATGATAATGACCATCCAGAACAAAAAGGGCTTGATACTTAATTTGTCCTCAATAACAAAATTGTAAGTATGAAAATATTTGGTTGATGGGAACAATATACTAGTGGTGATTTTTTCTGAAATTGTTTGTTTGTTTTAATGGTGTTTAACATCAGTCTCACCCAATTTTTCTGCTGCACTGTGCCATCCAGTTTTTATTGGGGAAGGAAGCCAGAATACCAGGAGAAAACCTGCAACCAGTTTGAAAACTGGCAATCCTTTCAATCAAGATTGGATTCAAGTACACCTTTCCAGTAGTGAAACCCCAACATCAGTATTGATATTTCATATGAACATTAGTAGATGACTAACTACCGTGATGACATGGTCACTGAGACCCCATGTTATTCTGGATTATAAACTTAGATTGTCACATTGAGAGAGGTAGTAGGAGACATTTTTAACGAAGTCCAGAAAATATACTAGCATTATTTTTATGGCTATTTTCTACAATGAGCAGTGTTGACATGCCAGTGATCAATTGTAGATGGCCAACTACCTATACCACTCCGCCAACGAGGCCTTTATACAAAATTAGGTTGTTTACTCAGTTGATTAAAATTATTTTTTGTTTGTTTGAATGGTGTTTAATGCGACTTTCAGCAATTTTTCAGCTATATCATGGCGTCCAGTTTTTATTGGGGGAGGAAGCCCGGAGAAAACCCCCAACCGGCATTAGGAAAAGATTGGAGTCGAGTACACCCTTCCCACAGTGATTAAAATTACTACATGTTGATATCTGCAAATACAACATCAGAGATGAAACAGAAATAGGAACAAAATTCTAAGAAATAGAAACCCAATTCTAATAATCATGTATTGCTACATACTCTATTGTCTACAGTGATTTCTCTAAGTCTGTGTAAAAAGAGCAGTAAAGATGGATGGATGTCATTAAATCGGGCAGCAAGTGACCTTGTGTGCACCTTCATCTCTTCCTTTAGTGGAAGGACTATTTTTGTTGTCCAACTGTAATGGAATTCATACAGATGTTAAAATTGACAAAACTGTTTCTTCAATAGAAATTTTACTGCATTATATTCGTAATATTGTTCTAAAAATGCTCTATGTGGCAATGAAATCTCAGCATTCTGACCGCCAAAAATCCCTTTTTTAACGATTGTATAGAAACTGTTATCTTGTTAGCTTGTGAAGAAGATCCTTTCATACTAAGTTGTTCAATGTCATAAGGGATGTAATAATACATGAAAGATTACATGAACAGCCTCTGGCTGTAGGATTAAATGCCCTACTGTTTCTGCTTCTCTACCATGCCTCAGGCCGCTGTAGGGTTGAATGACCTACTTTTCTAAGTGTCTAAGACAAATTTTTTTTTTATAGCTAATGGGTCTATTCCATTCACTTTCTCAAACGACAATTACAAACTTTTATTTATTCATTTGCTTATTGATGTTTTGTCATTCTGAATTTTGCAAAATATTTCATACCTTGTTCGACATGCATCAATATTAGTAGAACATAAGCTAAATTTGTTAATACAAACCCAGTTTCTATTTCCCATTTATCTTCTATCCAGTGGGGCAAAATGTATCCCATAGGTCCACTCTGTACATCAAAACAAATGTGGTAGCCATTAGAATGAACTTCTGGTCGATCAGTCACACGAAACACTGATTTGAACCCAATACCCTTTTGACCTGACAAAAAATAAATGACATTGCCAATGAAAGCACCCAATCATTTTACTAAACAATCATTGCATGTTTGATGAACAGACATGTATTAAACACTAATTTCTGTAACAAAATACAGGTATACAAATAATTCAATTTTAAGATAACTGTACTGTATATGAAAAGAGTCACCAGTAAACTCATTTTGTAAAATGTCTGCAAATCTTCAAATACACTACAGTTTTCTTCATTCTAACACAATGGAAATAATAAAAAATGACTTAAACGAGTACCAGAAATGACATCTGCACTTGTGTTAGTGCCAGACAGCATCAATTGTGTAATTTCGTCCATGAAATAATTCTCACAATCAGGACTGACATGACACCTAGTGTTGCATCTTACTTCAAAACATTCTCCATTTATTTTGTTTGTTTTTTTAATGATGTTTAACGCTACTTTTAGCAATTTTTCAGCTACATCATGGCGTCCAATTTTTTATTGGGGGAGGAAGCTGGGGTACCTAGAAAAAACCCTTGACCTTTGGTGGGAAAACTGGCAATCTTTGTCAATTAAGATTGGAGTTGAGCGCATCCTGCCTGCAGTGAGACTTGAACCAGTAACCTCAGTTTTGACAGACCACGTGATCAATAGTAGACGAACTACTCTGCCAATGAGGATCCTTTCTCCATTTAGATGAATAATACTTATCATGCAGGCTAAAATACATGTGCAATATTATGAATAGTAACTTACCAATATATCCAAATTTGTGTTTTCCTTTAGTACTCCGGCCAACATCACAGAGAGCCCTTATATTCTTTTCCAAGAAACCACTTTCATTGTTCAGAACAATCACTCCATCTGTCTGCATCACAAATTTAACAGAAGCATTCAGGCCATCTTTAGCCAGGGACTCTGGGTAATCATTGTCATCAGCATTCTGAATCAATTCCAGGACAAAATGAGTATCTTTGCTGTACAAATCTTTGGACAAGCGATCCAAACTTCTACCAAGTCGTTCATCCTGTACCTTTTTCAACCTCTGTCCATCTTCATTAAGTTCGATTCCAATTCCAAATTCTTCCCTTCGAATGTTGTTTACAACTTTCTCACATTCCTTTAGAATTCTTTCTTCTTCTGTCATAATTTCCATATCATCTGAATCTGTTTCTTCCTCAATAGCTTCTACTGGTACCGGTTCAGCCACATATTTGGGTTCTTCTGTATCAGGTTCATTTTCACCAACTTCATCCAGTATTTTAAATTCTATAAACATATTAATATATAAACTATCTATATGTGAAATATGACCCAAGAAGCTATTTATTAAAAAAAGCTTCAATGCAAAAGTAACCTGAAATTTTATTTGTACATGTTTTTCTTCCTGTTTCTAATGCTGGTACAAATCAATGTGATAGTTTACTATTATCAACTTATATTGTATATTTATTCCATTATACATGGACATTTAATTTGATTTTACCATGAACATAGGATACATCATCGATAATTATTGATGTAACAGTACCTGTTTTTTCATCATTTTCTGGCTCTGTTTGTGTATCCTCATCCCCAGTTGATAATTCCACAACAACTGGCTCATCTTTCTGTAAATCTTCAGTCTTTATAGCGAGCTGCTCTTCTACAGACACAATCTGGACATCATCATCATCAGACAGAATGGAACTTAGACTAGAGGTCTCAGAGGATGTGTCGCTCTCTTCTTCACTTTCCTATTTATTGAAACAAATCTTACACTTCCCACAAATTATCAGATACACTTCAAAATTAAACAAGTGTGGACTGAGCAAGCTCACAAAGGGAAACCCCCGCTTCGCTTCAAGTCCAATTATCTCCCCTGAATAATATCCAACAGCGACTAAAATTCTTCATGCACATCTACATATGATGTACTTCCTTCATGTAAAGTTTCATCAAAATCTGTCAAGCGGTTTAGGAGGAGAAGCGCTTACAAGGGATGTGGACAGACGGTCAGACAGACAGACAGACAGGGTGATTCCTATATACCCACCCCCCAAACTAGTTTGCGGGGGTTTAAAAAGCGCCTTTAAGTAATTTTTTCACATAAGGTTGTGAGTTTCAGGCAGAGAATACATGACTCCAACGTTTCCAAAAACTACTAAAAGTTGTTCTGCAAAAGGTTGAGGTAATAATCCAGCATAATCCAGCCTCCTCCCTAAATAAAGACTGGATGCTGT
This sequence comes from Limnoperna fortunei, assembly GCA_944474755.1. Lineage (NCBI taxonomy): Eukaryota > Metazoa > Mollusca > Bivalvia > Mytilida > Modiolidae > Limnoperna > Limnoperna fortunei. The sequence goes on along the minus strand of OX104112.1, from coordinate 58,213,112 downwards.
TTAATTGCGGAAAAGTTGCTGAAAGTGTATACAACTTCAAACTTACAAAAAATCATATATAAAATACTTAAACATTAAACTTTAAGTCCCCTATACTATAACAAAATGCTTTTGAAATATTAAGTAATAATGTAAGATCAAACTGTGTTTATTTAATGTTTATTTGCTCTTCTCCAACCCCCCATTTTTTGACTGAGAAGGTAGGTAGGCAAAACATTTTATTTTATACAACATCGCAAATGTCACACTCATCATTTTAAATTCATGAAATGAAATTGGCAAAATGTTAAATAAGATGCTCCAAGGTTAAGCACACCTTTGACATTTAACAGAAATGTCCAATATACATGAGAGAAGGACAGAATTTTAAATACTGTAGGAGTCAAACAAACCTCTATATCATCCAGAACAATCAACTCTGCTTCCTCTTCTGGTACCAGTTCTGTGTCTGCCATCATCACCTGACACTTCTGTTGAATCTGATTGGTCCATTCGCCTACCCCCAACATACAACCTAATTCTTGTAGCCTGTTTGTTTCTTCAGCTGTTTCACAAGCAGCCAACAGTAGAAATTTTGATTTTGATGATCCAACTACTTGTCCTAATGGCTCCAAGAATATCTAATAGGTAATAACAAATGTATAATTACATAATAACCAGCATTATTCTTGACAATGTACTCGATTTGACACAAATAGACTTGGTATGATGCCGGGACTGTATACCAAGTTTTGTTTAAAGATTCATATTAAACTATTCTGGAGGATATTTGTAGATATTTTTTCAAGTGGTTTTATGGTGCTAGGAATTTTCCTTATTAGCCTGTACAATTGTACCTTGTTGTTAGCAAATATGGTTGATACCTTTGTAAGTCTAAACATTTAATATACAGGTGGAGGGAGGGGGGAGGGGGTTAAAATCTGCCAATCCCAAACCAAAGTCTCCTTAACTATTTGTTGCATGTTTTTATCTATTTTGAGGTTAAAAAATGTATGCATTTCCATTGAATTGTTGTTTTAAATAGTTGTTTAAGTTAAATATCATAAACATTTTCCAAAATTGTTCTACAGATTCAGATTTGTTGTAAATGCATGCAATTAATGCAAACAATAACAAGTGTGGACCTTGAGCAAACTCACAAAGAGATACCCCCCACTTCGTTTTCAAGTCCCAATAATCTCCCCTTATCGATAATCGAGGTCAAAAAAATCCTTCATGCACATCTACATATAATGTACTTCCTTTATGCTAAGTTTCATTCAATTTCATCAAGCGGTTTAGGAGTTGCTCTTACAAGGGATGTGGACAGACGGACAGACAGGGTGATTCCTATATACCTCCCCCAAACAAGTTTGCGGGGGGTATAATTAATTCTCATATGACAACATATAAGATGAAAATAATTGAGCACTGCACAGGTGTAAATCTTTACACATATGGAATTTAAAAGTTGCTTAGATAATTATTCTTGTTTTTAAAATTTTCCTCTTTTACCTGATTGGCCAATGACACACAACTTTTGACAGGTAACATAACCAAACACTTAAGGACAAAGTTTACAGCTTCATCTGTTTTGTTTTCTGATGGTGGTGCTCCTAAAATTGAGGAGAAATATATTTATATTTATAAATAAAGTATTACAACTGTACAAATAACTGAAACTTAATCTGATATCATCAATATGAAGACCAACACACTTTATTACAATATATATTTCAGTGCTCAGGTGTTGTCATGTTTAAATACCAAAAATTTATTTAATAGTTAAATAAAAATTATGCCATGCTTTAATTTTAAGGGATATTGCAAGTGTTTAACGTATGATGTGATGTAACTCATTTTGGGTCTGTTTACACTGAATATAAAATGCAAAACAGTTTATGAAAGGTGTAAACAAATATAAAGTAGGCTATGTTAGCATAACATGTTTAAAATCTTTAAATATTTCTTGACAATTTAATTTTCAGAAACAAATCTGTACATTAATATGGGGTTGACATTAAAAGGGAATAGTTTTGCAGAAAACTGTTATATTAATGTATTCTAACTAAGTTCACAGTGATTTTGTTAGCTTGAATTTGCCTCCGAATTTCGGCTGTTTCCCCTGTAGCAAATTTCCCAAATTTTGTGTAAATATTTCTCAATTTATGACAAAAATCCCAACAGAAAACCATAAGAACAGGCAATCAAGGTCTATATTTTTCATGGCTTCCGTTGGAGGTCTACTCGTCGTTCAATTTTGTTAACATTTTAATAAGAAACCTTCTTATTTTTGTCACTCCATGTTTATCGTGTTTACGCGCCATAACAAAACAGTGTAAGTTGATTCCGGTCTGACTTTTACCTTGTACAAACTGCCCAGTGGCAAAATAATACCTGAAACCAGTTCAAGCAAAAGAAGTTTAGAAAAGCGGATATGAACTGTGTGCCGGAAATTGCACAATACGATGCCGCCAGTGTTAAACAAATATTGCACTGATTTAAACATTTAAAAAAAATAATAATTAGTATTTTGGCAGTCATTTCATTTTCTTATTTTAAATATATTTAAATATGTTTTAGTGCTTTTTACATAAAATACATACTATTTTTATAGGATTCAAAGTGTTGAAATTTTTAACTATATCTGTTTCTCATTTATAATTCTAGCAACTTATTTTTTAAAAAGTTATTCTATTGTAATGTATTTTTTTCTGGTTTTTCATTGATACTTTATACTTAATAATTTAAACTGCTCAAAATAAATCCATTTAATTCCAAGCATCTTGATATAAAATCAAACACTAGAGGCTCCCAGGAGCCTGTATCGCTCACCTGAACCTGAAACCAAACAACCCTTTTTTATCCAGCTTTTCTTTGCTATAAGGAATTGCCCAACACTTCTGCAAAAATCATTAATTTTGACCTTTTAAGGGAAATAACTCCTATAAGGAGGATCTTTTGATGGTTAGAGGGAGAAGGGAGGTTCACTTCAAATTTGCTGTACCTGTTATACTTTTTTAACTATCAGTCGAAAACTCTCTCGACCCCCCCCCCCCCCCCCCCCCCTTTTTCATTTTTTTCTATTTTAATCCAACGTAGCTATGTAGGTAGTCAGGTGTCATGATTTGCACAATTTTGGTAGAGGACATCCTAAAGATGATGTGTGCAATGTTTCAAAGCAGTCCTTTCATTGGTTAAAGAGGAGAAGATTTTTTAAAATCAAGTAAAATTGATTAAAAAAATGTTCAAGGAGAATAATTCTTAAACGGTTTATCAGACAGTCTTGACCCTTAAGTCATTTTTGTAGCCCTCATAGAGCAGAACAATTAAGCAATGCTAACTTTTTCTCTAGTTCTAATAATTTTCAAGATTTTGAGGCAAAAATGTCAAAAATAATCAATTTCGACAATTAAAGGGCAATAACTCCTATAAGGAGTCATCATACAACTTCAACCAAATGGAGTGTTTCGTAGAGCTTTTGATGCAGATGAAGGCATGTCTCTTCGGTTTTCCTGTATTTGTTACACTTTTTTAAATATAAGCCAAAAACTGTATTTTACCGCCCCCCCATCCTATTTTTAGTCATGGTGGCCATGTTGGTTAATCTCCAGCCATGGTTGGTGCAAACTTGGTTGAGGACATTTGACAGATGATGTGTACAAAGTTTCAAAGCAGTACTTTCAGTTGTTTCAGAGGAGAAGATTTTAAAAAATCAATTAAAACTGATTAAAAAAACAGTTCAAGGGGAATAACTCTTAAACGGTTAATCAGACAATCTTGACCCTTAAGTCATTTTTGTAGCCCTTATAGAGCAGAACAATTAAGCATTGCTAACTTTTTCTCTAGTTCTTATAATTTTCAAGATTTTGAGGCAAAAATGGCAAAAATCATCAATTTTGACAATTAAAGGGCAATAACTCCTACAAGGAGTCATCATACAACTTTGACCCAATGGAGTGTTTTGTAGAGCTTTAGATGCTGAAGAAGGAAGGTCTCTTCGGTTTTCCTGTATCTGTTATACTTTTTGAACTATAAGCAAAAAACTGTATTTTGACCCCTCTGTTCTATTTTTAGCCATGGCGGCCATGTTGGTTGGTCTGAGGCCATGATTTGGGCAAACTTGGTAGAGGGCATTTTACTGATGATGTATGCAAAGTTTCAAAGCAATCCCTTCAGTGGTTTTGGAGGAGAAGATTTTTGAAGAAAAGTTAACGACGACGACGGACGCCAAGTGATGGCAGTGAACTGATGTTTGAAAATCTCACATAAGTCAAATAAATGTATCTAACAAAAGATCAATTAAGTTATTTTATTGACTGCTTACTGTTGTTTTCCTTTTTTTATATGTGTAAAACCATTGATTTGTTTTTTTTAAAAAGGCAACAAAATCACTGGTTCGTGTTAAAAAATGGCAGCCTTAAGAAATAAATCAGTGGATTAAAACACCACCCAAACAAACAAACAAATAAAAAAATTTTTTACTATAAATTTTGAAATTCCCACTTCCGTGTAGGCAGCTATTAATATGTGATCTGTGACGTCACACATACTATTCCGGTTTTCCTGTCACAGCATCTGCTATTTATAAATAATTTTCCAAAATATTTATAACTGATAACATTGTGATGGAAAAAAAAAAGCAAAACCAGATGAGTCTTGTTCATACCAATGTACTTGTATAAGCCCCCTGAATGGAAGTTTTATAAAGAAAATATATTGAAGATTAAATTACCTACTCTTCAACCGGCCCTGTGGGAAACAGCACAGCGACATTGAGTAACTAACCTGGAAGGTTATCCACTGTATCACTAGCATGCATCTTAAACAATGTAGTCTTCATCTGGTTTGCTAAGAGAGCCAGCGGAGAATTCTTTATTCCTTTATTGCCTACTATCAGAGAGAGCAACTGGCCACAGGTGTCTCTAGGATTTTTTTGGGACAAAGCTTCTTCAAACTGTTCTGTTGATGTATGACTTGTTAGTTTTAGCAGAACCCCTGGCTTTGTTTCCATGGCAGCAATATGATATGTAAATAACCTTTTACCACCTTGAAAAAAATATACAACTGAGATTAAAGTTAATAGCAACTTAAAGAACCTCCAAAATATTGCAAAGTATAAAATTTGCTGATTTAAAATTACTACTCTTCATGTAGGCAAAATAATTAGAATCACATTATAGAAACACCAAATACAACTCCATCTATATAGTGCAACATGTCTCCTTTGCTTGCGACATATTCTGGTATAAATACAACACAATTATATTATTGTATAAATTTACATAACCTTGCAATGTTAAGTAAATTTATAGTATATAATAAATATATATATTTATAATATATAAGAAATGAAAATGCATTGCTTGCAATTTATAATCTTATTTTCTTTTTTTAAAAACTTGCAAAAGTCTGAAATGGCCAAGTGCCTTAATAAATAGGGAATGGATTACAATTAATCATTTTTTGTGAAAAATTAGTAAGTTTCCAAGACAAATCTATTATAGCAGGTGTACAACTTTTGTTTCTGTAAAGTTTTAGGGTTAAAAGCTATAGGAGGAGTTGATTACATCCAACTGATACCTTTTCTACCACCCCCTGCCTGCCCACTTGACTTTAAAATTCTATAAACCAGGTTTGCATTTTGTGCAATCCAGACAAAAATAAAAAATGCCACTTATGATACAAAATCATGCCAAACTTTTACCAATCAGCAAAATGTATACAATTATGACCATTAATTCCGATATTGCATTGTACACTTAAAAAACCTTAAAATCATAAAAAAATAATCTTAACTAAAATCACATGTGACCTTGATTGGAGTTATGTATAAATGGCCAGGTACAATTTGAGAACTTCAGTGGTGTTTGACTAAATTACAGGACCACAAGTTGTAAATTCAGTCACACGAGTGAAAACACGAAAATTAATATTTAACATTTATAAGTGGATTCCTTGCCAGCTAGAAGAAAAGTATGCCACAAGGACAAAAACTAACTTCACAAAGTAATGCCCCCACACTAATTTGACACAGCTGTATTCTAATAGCACTATCGTGGAAATGGTATTGTGCCTGGGAGATACATATACCCATGACAAAGTTGTTATACTCGATAGTGAAGACACACAACATAGAAATGTTTATGTTGTCTAGGAGACACAAATGATGCCTCCCCATGTGTTTTGAGGAGTATCAAATGGTACAGACTAACTATGTGTGCCCTAGAAGCAATAATCTATCTCGGTATATTTGCCTTAATGTACAATAATAACTATGATTTTGAAGAAATTGTTCAAGTCCAAGGCCTATTATTATCATAAAACCAACAGAAAGGAACACTTGTAATCTTGATAGATGTAACTCATGACTTTAACTACATGTAGCATACCAAAAATCAGCTCAATATCTATATTTACCAAAAATCAGCTCAATACCTATATTTACCAAAAAGCCCAGAATATTATAAGTTTGATGAAATTTCTGAAGTCCAAAGTCTGTAATTTCTCTAAAAATCAGAGTAGCAGAACAAAATGTGAACTTGATCTGTAACTTATCACTGTAGACTTACAGGACTTAAGATGAAATAACCTAAGTCCAAGGCCCATAATTTCCGTAAAAATCAGCATAGTTAAACAAAACATCAACTTGACTTGTAACTCATCACTAAAAATACACATATCAAAAACCAGCTCAATATCGTCAAGCGTTTACAAGAAAAAGCCAGGAGAACTATTACTTTGATAAGATTTCAGAAGTCCAAGGCCCGTTATTTCCTGAAAAATCAGCCAAGTGGTATGAAACATAAACTTGATCTGTTCGTTGCGGAGGAATAAAAACAATCACCATGGTCAATAATACTTCCAGATTCACTGCTTAGCTATGTTCTTTTTTTTTCTCTTTTTTCACTTATATATTATATTAGATTTAACATTCCCAATTGTCACTTTAGTGTAACATAATCGATTTTGTCATGCGCCTTTTATTCCAGACAATATATGTAATTTATAGTTATAAGGAAATGGATTTTAATAAGCATGTTGCTTTTTCCGAATCCTTTTGTTTAAATGTTCCACTTACTTAAATTGTAAAATTGTGTGACGTACTTGTACATTTATTCAATAAAATATTGTTTACACTAATAATACTTCCACCCCAAACCATAATATACTCAAAATGTTTCAGACTACCACTGCTGGCAATTTTTCAGAAAGGAAAATCCCCTATGAAGATTTTTAAAAGTTGGCAGAAATGAAATGCAAAAACTATTGCCATCATCAGTATAAACATTAAACAATTATTTACATGTCAATTAATATACCTGTCCTTAATTCTTGGAGACTTAAAAATACGCAAAATGTTGTTCCAAATTTAGCAAACAATTTGTGAAGTACTCAAATTTATCTGCCAGTTAAATTTTACACTAACCATCCACAGGTAATGTGTTGGATCCACCATACTTCTGTATAAAGTCCTTCAGTTTACCAAACTCTGGTTCAAACACTAAGGACCAATGACTCCAAGACCCCATGTCTTCCATCAAAGGACAGTTATGTAGGCAGGCAAGGGCAGTTTCTTTAGTCTGATGTCCTAACATACCTATCTTTGAATCCTGCCTTTTTCTACAAAGATACACTCAAGATGAATATCGTTTGTTTGTTTGTTGGTGTTTAACGCCACTTTCAGCAATTTTTCAGCTATATCATGGCGTCCACTTTTTATTAGGGGAGGAAGCCGGAGTACCCGGAGAAAACAACCCGACCTGCAGTAGGAAAACTGGCAATCCTTGTCAAATAAGATTGGAGTCAAGTACACCCTGCCTGCAGTGAGAATCGAACCCGCAATCTCAGTGTTGACAGACCATGTGATCAATAGTAGTCGAACTACCTTGACCACTCGGCCACCGAGGCCCCTCAAGATGATTATTAGTTGTAAATATTATTTGTTAACCTTGTTAGTACAATGCAACATATTTTGGATTAGACTTATTTTTTTTACTTATTTATATTCAATATTACTCTTGGTTTTGTTTCATTCAGCTTTTTTCAACAAGTTTTGCAGCTATAACATCATTTCCAGTTTGTATATGTTTGTTTAAATGGTGTTTTAACACCACTTTCAGCAATTTTTCAGCTATATCGTGGCGTCCAGTTTTTATTGAGGGAGAAAGCACAAGTAACGGGAGAGAACCCCCGCCCTGGGTTAGGAAATCTGGCAGTCCTTGTCAATTAAGATTGGAGTCGAGTACACCCTGCCTGCAGTGAGAATCGAACCAGCAATCTCCGTGTTGACAGACCATGTGATTTATAGTAGACAAACTACCTTAACCACTCAGCAGTTTATATATCAAAGGAAACCAGAATAAATTATGACTGGTACCTCACCTTGCCTCCATGCACAATTTAGTTTTGACAAGCTGTTGACAAAGGACTATTTAGATTACTTGGCCAATCCAGGACTATTTGATTGATTGATTTAAATGTTGTTTTAACTACACTTTCAGCAATTTTTCAGCTATATCATCATGGCATCCAATTTTTATTGGGGGAGGAAGGAGTAACTGGAGAAAACCCCCGACCTGCGGTAGGAAAATCAAGGACTATTAAGATTACTTGTAAAAATCTAAGTATTTGGTAAACAGGAAGTAGATGACCAAGGCGCATAAAATCCATAAAAACCATATGGTACTATAGAATAAAGCAATATGCAAAATATCAGTCTTCTGCATCCTATAGTTGCTTAGAAAACTGTGATGGAAATGTTTGGAACAGAGGGACAGACCAATGGACAAGGTAAAAACAGTACACCCCCCTCTTCTTCGAAGCGGGGGTATAATAATCTGAAACAAATTTGTTTACACAAACAAGATCATTACCCAGTTTCAGTGCCTACTGCAACTTCAAACACAACAGAGTGTTCTTGATATTGGTGTTGACCTGGTTTCTTTGAATCTGACACCAATTTTGGCATTTTACCATAACCTAAATCTCTGACCTCTTTAACATTAAACTGATTACACAGTGCCGTGTCCAAATCCTCCTCCTACAAAATGAAGGTTTCATTGATTAAAGATATTCACAAGGAGACGAATCTACAAAAAAAATAATTAAACTATTTATGGATATCTAACCCCTCTTAATATTAACTAATCCGTCCGCCTAAGGGCATTAAGTTGTCAGTGTAGGACGTAAAAAACTCCCAAGTCAAGTCATATTAACTAATGTTTTTTTATAAATATAGAATATTGAAAACATCATGAATTTCTTCATATGCTTTTAATTTGCTTTTCACATGCTCACACACTTTTGTTTCATAAATAGCTGCATACATGTAAGTAATATACATTTAACTTAAATACTAGTTCAAAATTTGCAATTTGCAATGAAATATGTAATTATGTTGCATGGTAATTCCTTAAGAAAGGCTACAGGCTAAAACTATAATGCCAATCTGGTAAGTTAAAACTCTCAAAACTTCAAAAATTTGAAATAAAAGTGGTCTTTGCCCTGTACTAGTGTATCCTACTGCATTGCCCTGGGCACAAGTGGAGATCTGTTCAATCTCTGATGTATCAAACTTGAATGTACATGCTCTTTGTATGTGGACTAGCTGATACTGAACCAACAAATATACTACAGTAGTCCCCATCTTGAAAGACCACCCTATTTGCAACTTAAAAGTGGTCTTACAAAAGAGGTGGTCTCTCAAATGGAATTAGTTATGATTAGATTGTAATTACATGTACATGCATTAATATTATAATCATTAACTTGTTTTTATCTTGTTGTGTCCAGGATGACATCTTTATAACTAATTTTTACCACATTTCACAAAAAATATGTTTGATATTATGTGTATTAACAATTGTTATTGGTTTTTTTGTAGGTACAGGTGTTATCATACTTAAGATTTACATAATTTATCTGTCCTCTGATTATCAATAAAGTTTTATTTATATTGGTCCTAATAAAACTGTCTTCTTTCCCAATATCGTACATACGATGTGTAGTGAAACCTTAAATTCATTCAGTCCATGTGCTTTAGAAATGTTTAATTTGCGTACAAATCTCGAAATTCACTTCACAAAGCTAACTAAATTATTAATTGCAAATTTTAACTGCCTGATTGAATTTTTTATTCTCAGAAAACCCATTTTCAAAATGATAAACATAAATGTAAACAGTTCGGACAATTAAATCTTAAAATAACTCGGTATGTTGGCCGATTGACGCGGTCTTCCACTTGATCAAATTAAATTATAAAAATTAATGGAAGAATCAAACACATTTTCTTTATTGAAAAGAAATAATATAGTAGTAATGACAGTTCATGTAACATTATTAGGTCACGAGGCCAAGATTATAATCAAAATGGCATCGTCCAAATTTTGTTTACTAGCGTATGCAAATGTAGTACAGGTCATGTGAAGATATTGGGACATCAACATTTTTCAATTCAATACTCGATATAAAAACCACAAATAAACAAACACAGATTCTTGTATAATTTTATTAATACCAATAATAAACAATAGGCATTTCATTCAAAATCTTTCATCTGTTAAAAATCAATGATGAACTTCCGGTTGATTTACCGAACTTAAAATTGAACTTCCGGCATCTTTCTAGCAGGAACCTATAAATCAACGGGACTGGAATCTAACGATATCGTATAATTTTCCTCGTCGCGCCAATACTTAATTTGCAAACAAGTATCGACACGGATATGACTGTATTTACTGCTTTTGTACGATACAATCTGTTCGAGGCTCAAGCAAGTTACGTGTTATATATCAATACATTGATGCATTTAATAACAAAAGTTAAACAAATTAGAAAAAACACAACACACACATAAAAAAAACAAAGAAAAAAACAAAACAAAACCAGAAAGAAAAAAAACATACAGAACAAACAAACAAACAAAAAACAAAAAGAAAAGTTTTGACTAATTCTAAAATTCGATTTGTTGTACTAGTCCCAGTGAATTAAAATCAAAGCCGCCTTGTATGATTTTCTTTGATGTTTATGGTTTTCACCAATTAGACAAATTATGATGACACAGGTTTTAGCTACCTAGGGTGTACCCTCAGACAACTTTTGACACTGTTGTTTATTGAACCATTTGTTCACCACACCTGTGATTACATAACAAATGCAACAGGTGTACGCCAAATTAAAAGAGAATGGGTTGTAAAAAATACTTATTCCAATTCTGAAATTTTTTATCATTTGCATTAAAAATAAGGAGTTTCTTGTAAAATAGTTCTAAGATGAAAATACGTTACAGGATGGAGATGTCCTCGTGGAAAAAATGTGTTTGAAAAAAGGTAAAACAAGTGTGGACTCAGAAAAACGTCTCGCCTGAATTCCGCATCAGTAAAGAAAATAAATTTCGTCATAAGCATTACGTAAATAGCATTAATTATGAGCAGCGGCCTGTATACCAATTATTGTCACCATACTATGCATAGTTACAGAGGAACTGTCCTAATACAAAAACTTTAACGAAGTCGCTGAACCGTTAAATTGAGGTCAAGGTCAGGTGACACCTACCAGACAATCATTTACTATTCATCAGCAACCTATATACCAAATATTGTCATCCTACCATGCTTGGTTACAGGGGAACAGCAGTAACCTAAAAACTTTAACGTAGTCACTGGACCGTGAAATTGAGGTCAAGGTCAAATGGCACCTACCAGACAGTCATGTACTATTCATCAGCAACCTATATACCAAATATTGTCATCCTACCATGTGTAGTTACAGAGGAACTGTCGTAACCCAAAAACTTTAATGTAGTCACTGGACCGTGAAATTGAGGTCAAGGTCAGGTGACACCTACCAGACAGTTATGTACTAGTCATCAGCAACCTATACACCAAATATTGTCATCCTACCATGTGTAGTTACAGAGGAACTGTCATAACCCAAAAACTTTAACGTAGTCGCTGGACCATGAAATTGAGGTCAAGGTCAGGTGACACCTACCAGACAGTCATGTACTAGTCATCAGCAACCTATACACCAAATATTGTCATCCTACCATGCGTAGTTACAGAGGAACTGTCGTAACCCAAAAACTTTAACGTAGTCGCTGGACCGTGAAATTGAGGTCAAGGTCAGGTGACAGGTGACTCACTGGCAAGTACTCATCATAAGCTACCTCTGGACCAAATTTGATGGACCTAGGGCTTGGGCTTACAAAGATATGAAGCAAGATGTCAAGTGTTTACGCCGCCGCCGGATTCCCATACATATGTCTCGCCTCCAGCGACTTTCGTCGCAGGCGAGACAAAAAGTGTGCTTATTAATAGTGTTATCAATTATGACCTATTTTGTGCATTTTTAAAACATCATTTCTTAAGAATGTGAAAGAAAAAGGAATGTTCATTATAAAGGCGTGGATTGGTTTTATTTAAAGGGACCGTTTAAAAATTTGCGCCCTCTTCCCGAAAACGTTCTAATATTTCATGCTATGTAATCCGATAATAACGGGTGATTCACAACAAAAATAAAATATGCTGCAACGCGACAAAAAAGACGAATTAGTTGGTCTATACCTTTTAAATTTGTAATTTTGCATTACGATGATATATGGTCTGAAAGTATAAAGTTCGTAAAAATGACATACAAAAATGGCAACCGTTAAAAAAAGCTCAGGATTTTCGCTGATTTCAATATTTTTTTTAATGATAAAACATTGTCGCGATAATACAATGAGGCAAATGAAACACTTAAATTAACAAGTGTGGACACAGAAAACCGTCTCGCCTGCATTCCGCATCAGTAACGAAAATAAATTTCGTCATAAGCATTACGTAAATAGCATTAAATATTAGCAGTGGCCTGTATACGAAATATTGTCACCATACGCTGCATAGTTACAGGGGAACAGCCGTAACCCAAAACCTTTAACATAGTCGCTGGACCGTGAAATTGAGGTCAAGGTCAGGTGGAACCTACCAGACAGTCATGTACTATTCATCAGCAACCTATATACCAAATATTGTCATCCTACCATGCATAGTTACAGAGAAACTGCCGTAACCCAAAAACTTTAATGTAGTTGCAGGACCGTGAAATTGAGGTCAAGGTCAGGTGACACCTACCAGACAGTCATGCACTAGTCATCAGCAACCTATATACCAAATATTGTCATCGTATCATGTGTGGTTATAGAGGAACTGTCGTAACCCAAAAACTTTTACGTAGTCGCTGGACCGTGAAATTGAGGTCAAGGTCAGGTGGAACTAACAGACAGTCATGTACTAGTCATCAGCAACCTATATACTAAATATTGTCATCCTACCATGAGTGGGAACACACTAACTGCTGTAACCCAAAAACTTTAACGTAGTCACTGGACCGTGAAATTGAGGTCAAGGTCAGGTGACACCTACCAGACAGTCATGTACTAGTCTTCAGCAACTTATAAACCAAATATCGTCATCCTACCATGCGTGGTTACAGAGGAACTGTCGTAACCCAAAAACTTTAAAGTAGTCACAGGACCGTGAAATTGAGGTCAAGGTCAGGTGACACCTACCAGACAGTCATGTACTAGTCATCAGCAACCTATACACCAAATATTGTCATCCTACCATGCGTAGTTACAGAGGAACTGTCGTAACCCAAAAACTTTAACATAGTCGCTGGACCGTGAAATTGAGGTCAAGGTCAGGTGACACCTACCAGACAGTCATGTACTAGTCATCAGCAACCTATATACCAAATATTGTCATCCTACCATGCGTGGTTACAGAGGAACTGTCGTAACCCAAAAACTTGAACGTAGTCGCTGGACCGTGAAATTGAGGTCAAGGTCAGGTGACTGACTGGCAAGTACTAATCATAAGCTACCTATGGACAAAATTTGATGGACCTAGGGCTTGGGCTTACAAATATATGAAGCAAGATGTCAAGTGTTTACGCCGCCGCCGCCACCGGATTCCCATACATATGTCTCGCCTCCAGTGACTTTCGTCGCAGGCGAGACAAAAATAATAAAAAAATATTTACTGTCACAAGATAATTGCACAAATTTTAACTGTAATATTAGTATCGTATTGTACTGTAGATGCTGTCATTTCTGCGTTCACGTTTAATCTCGTTCCGGTCTCGCGCCACAAAGAAATCATACTTTTTAAACTGAAGACTTAGCGAGTGTCCAATCCCGTTAGTTATACTAGTCCCAGTTTCTAGTAAACATAAACATAATGTGGTCGTTCATGAGGGGGGATGGCACAGGTTTTTATAACTATAGGGCGATCGCTGGTCGCGTTAAAGGGGTGGTCTTCTAAAAGAGGTAAATTTGTACAGAAATGAGTTAATGCAAGAGGAAAGTGGTCGGGACAAAGGGATGGTCGTTCAAACGAGGGGTCGATCGAGAGGGGGACTACTGTACCACATTCCTCCCCATTCTGTAATTACCTGTTCTTTACCACACTGAATACACTGATGTATAAAACTAAGGATGTCTGTATGTGTAGGTCTATATCCACTTCCTGTATCTGTACTGGATGAACCTGAACCAACAGACATTCCACCACATTCTTCAAGTAGCTATCAAAACAGAGAAACATTTAATATGAGCATACAATTTTTTTCTTATCAACAAAATGCAATTTTTCATTGATGGAAAACATGATTGTATATGTCTAAGTAAATTTCTAAGATTTCTAACCAGTATACTAATATTAATTCAGTGTGGGAAACGATTTTATTTTCCAGCTCGCCATCCTGGCCAGTACCAAAACAATAGTACTTGCCGAATTTATGATCTACTAGCCTAAGTTGGTGAGTAGCTTTTCAATTACTTGACAACATACAATATTGATAAAAATGAAATAACAAAAACAACCATGTTGAGAGTGAGAGCTAGTTAGTTTTCTCTTCCTTTGAGATGAATCTGTAATTCTTTCTTTTGTTTTTGGATTGATTAAAAACTTTTCCATATTTGAGTTTAAATTTTGGCACCCATAGCACTTTTTGCCATAAAAAAATAAGTACCACTTTTCCGACCTTGTGCCCATTAATGAAATTGGTCTATTAACTTCATTTCCTTTAATTCTTTAATAATTTTAATTTCTAACATCATATTTCACCTAGGATTAGTGGAAAATCTAGATATTTCGGTAATATAAATTGTTTTAGATACAGAAATTAAAAAATAAAATTACGATTATGGCAATCTGAGATAGGGATCACCGCAAAGTTTTTAGCACTACCGGTGTAAAAACCGGAAGTTAAAACAAGTTTATGGTGGTCAAAAATTGTGTTTTGTTTATATTTAAACTGAAGTTAATTACTCTTAAAAACAAAGAGAAACATCGCGAATAACATTGTTAACGCTCAGTTATGGTACATTTATCATAAAGTAAGCCTGAATTGTTACATTTTCTTAGAACACGCCAGAGAATTTCAGCTCGCCAAACTGACGAGTAGCGATTGATCTGAGCTCCCCAAAAATCTTCTCTACTCGCATTGCGTGTGTTGGCGAGCGGTTGTTTCCCACACTGATTAATTTGTGTTTACAGGCATAAATATACTAGGAAAGCAGATTAATTTAATAATTTTTCATGATTCAGTAGCAATGAACAATTCACCTATCTGAGCAATTTATAAGCATCTTTACATGGTTTTTACATGTTTCATTGTAATTCAGATGAATTTTTGTTTGTTTTTTTGAATGGTGTTTTAACGCCACTTTCAGCAATTTTTCAGCTATATCATGGCGTCCAGTTTTTATTGGGGGAGGAAGCCGGAGTACCCGGAGAGAACCCCCGACCTGCGGTAGGAAAACTGGCAATCCTTGTCAATTAAGATTGGAGTCGAGTACACCTGCCTGCAGTGAGAATCGAACCGTAATTCAGATGATTAAAAAGACAATAACAGATTATAACTTTGACATCCTTTCATGATAAACTTTTTAATATATGTATAATTCTAATATTTTCTGTCTCTTCTAGATATTTTGTCTACACAACTTAGTATTATGGCACTTCAAATGAATAATTGTAACCTTACCTTTTTGCGAAAAATGTATGAATTTTTAATCAAACAAATCAAAGTTCTTTTTTTTATTTGCTACATTAATGAAACTCAATTCTGCCATAAATTCACAAAACTAAAAGTGAGTTATAACAGCAGTAAAATTTGGCCTATACTACACTGTAACACAGCATATTAAACAATAAACAGCTGCAACATGAGCACATCATATGTCTGTCTGAATTTAAGGACATGAGCTATACACTTCATGGATGCAAAATTCTAACTGCACTGAAGAGACTTAATAACTTTTAACAATAATAACAATGCACCAAAATTTCAAGATTCTTGAGTTGTGTACTGAGAGCTGATAGGAAAGGCCCTCTAGTTGAGGGTTGTCAGGTTAAAATATAGAAAGACTGACTGTGGATCATACTGGGTGACAGGTTTTCTACGCTCTTTGCAAAATAAAGACCCCTTATGTAGTTTAGGAAAAAAAAAGAGTATTCAGATTGTAGCTACAAGAGGATAAATAACTATACCACACTTTTCCAGTGCCAGTAACAATTTTATCCTAATTAGTGAATGGCATTTCCAGAATGCATTTAATGTTTAACTTGTTCCTGTTCTGTACATAGCAAAAACACTGCCCTCTCTCAATCAATCCAAGATAAAGGCTAAAATATCACCTCTAATGTGCTGTAACTATCAATGTTAAAAACTAATATTCTAAATGGAAATTTTAAAAGTACAAACCTCTTTAGCCTCCTGCATCACAAATTGAAGAAATCTTCCATATCCTATTGCAGCAAAAGATGGGAAATTTGACTCTTCTGCTAGCTTTTCTTCAATTTTGTCAAGTAATGACAGATTTAATGTTGCACGTTGTAGGCATCGTTCAAGGTACTTTTTCAGGGAGGCAATCAAAGTCTCTGTAAAAAAAAAAATTTTGAACAATTTTATTGAGTTACGTGTATGAGATAAACGAAAAAAAAAATCATTATATTTTGCAAACAACACAGTTTTTTGAAATGAAAATTAAATTATACATGTATCAGAACATCTGTTTCTATCTAATTTTATTCTATAGCTGAAAAATTGCTGAAAGCATCGTCGGAGACCCATGTCCGGTTGTGTTCTCGCTTTGCTACCACCTACCGGCCGTGGGAACACTTGTAGATATTTTCTCGTTTTCATGAATATTTAATGTCCTATTTTGATTGGTCGCGTGTACTTCCGGCGAAGTGCTACAACTAATCAAACAAGACATAACATACATAGTTTCAGTAAATAAATATTTTATCCAATAAACGTCATTCCAATTGGCTAATTAAATTTAATGAATATTCATAAAAACGAGAAAATATCTCCAAGTGTGCCCACAGTCGGTAAGTTGTAGCAAAGCCAGAACTTTACCGGATGTGGGTTTCCAACTATATCATTCACACAAACAAACACACACCGCAATTCGACATCACCAGCCATTTTTCAACATCACAATATTAATGGCTGAATTTAGAAATTTTGATTTAAAAGTCAATAAATATGGTATATCGAGGGCTCATTATGGTAAAATATTCAATGTTGTCACATTTCACCTACTGGTAATATATTCATGGTTATTTAAGTGTTACCTTTAGTGGGTTTGACTCTCTCTTGTGTATTTTCTTCCAATTTGTCCTCAATCACTGAAGGAGATAATAAATCCATAGCCGATTCTTCCAGTACAGTATTACTGACACAAATAGCAAGATGGAACAATGTTTTAGCCATGGTGTCTTCTTTGACACTGTCAAGAAAACTACTAACAGCTGACAGTATCTTTTGATGTTTCTTCTTCGCAGCCTTTGTTGATGGTTCATCCATAGACATAATCAGATTAAACTTTTGAAAAATTTCTGAAATGGCAGTCTCTGGTTGAAGCTTCAAGTAATGGTTTCTGACTTCCCATGTCCCATCTGACGTGGTATGGATCACAGATGTTCTAAATTTCTGGAAAACTGTCTCTATGTCTTTTCGTAACTGTTCCTTGAATCCTTCTGTAACACCTCGTCTGACCATTCCAGTATCTCTCTGTGCTTTCTTCAAAACCTGAAATGGAATATGTATTAGTTCTTTAATAGACAAAACTAACTTTTTTCAGTTAAAATCCTCACATGCACAGACAATTAACCATAAAAAAATTAAGGTAATCATATATTCAGCCTATAATCAATGTGGTTACATTTTAAATATGATGTAAATGATCTCAATAACGGTTTTATAACCAAGATGTTTATCTTTTTACCCAGCATAGCGGTTTTATTTCTGTTTTATTTGCAGTATTTCCAGTTTTGTTATACTCTGAAACTCAGCAATATACAATGAACTGTTACTATTTTCCAACTCTTGATAAAAATCTGTTTATACTACCTATAATGTCTAACCTGTACACCTAATTGCAAACTTCTAATTCTCACTTACCTGTACACCAAATGGCAAACTTTTAACAAGTGTGGACTGTGAGCAAGCTCACAAAGGGATACACCCCCCTTTTGCTTTCAAGTCCAATTATCTCCCCTGAATAATATTCGATAGCAACAAAAATTCTTCATACACATTTACATATGATGTATTTCCTTCACGTAAAGTTTCATCAAAATCTGTCAAACGGTTTAGAAGGAGTTGCCCTTACGAGTTCTCCCACTGAATACTGTATTTAAAAAGTCTAAGTCCAATTATCTCCCCTGAATAATACCAGACAGCGACGAAAATTCTTCATGCACATCCACATATGATGTACTTCCTTCATGTAAAGTTTCATTAAAATCTGTCAGGGGGTTAAGGAGGAGAAGCGCTTACAAGGGATGTGGACAGGCGGTCATACAGGGTGATTCCTATATACCCCCAAACAAGTTTGCGGGGGGTATAATTATCACTTACCTATACAACCTAATGGCAAACTTCTAATCCTCTTTTTCCTATACAAACAAGTGTGGACTGTGAGCACGCTCACAAAGGAATACCCCCCACTTCGCTTCAAGTCCAATTATCTCCCCTGAATAATATCCGAAAGTGACGAAAATTCTTCATGCACATCTTCATATGATGTACTTCCTTCAAGTAAAGTTTCATCAAAATCTGTCAAGCGGTTAAGGAGGAGAAGCGCTTACAAGGGATGTGGACAGACGGACAGAAAGACTGACAGGGTGATTCCTATATACCCCCCAAACTAGTTTGCAGGGGGTATAAAAATGGCAAACTTTTCATCATCACTTACCTTAAAACCTAATGGCAAACGTCTAATCCTCTTTTAGCTGTACAAATAATGGCACACTTTTAATCATCACTTACCTTAAAACCTAATGGCAAACGTCTAATCCTCTTTTAGCTGTACAAATAATGGCACACTTTTAATCATCACTTACCTGTACACCTAATGGCAAACTTCTAATCCTTACTCCAAGTTGGAAGGCATCATCTGCATCATACATTTCTACCAAATACTCCATAAAGTCTTGAAGGTCAAGTCTTTCAGTCCACTTGTTTTTTTTGGTTAAGTAATTTCTCAGATGTTCTAACACATCTAGTGTTGTAATTTCTGGAATTTCCTCGAAGTCAGTGGGAAATTTAAACATTTGGTAAACTATTGGCAATCTTTGTAGGGGACCAATATTCAGTTTTGAAAAGTCATCTTTTCCAGGTGAATATTCTTTCAAACATTCTTTCAATTCATATAATGTACAAATGGTCCTCACTTTCACAAAAGCCTGAACATAGGCATTGACCTTGGCTGTCAGCCGATTATGTTCATTAACACATCCTATCTGATCAATGTAACGAGGTCCTAATTCCACAAGGTTTCTTGTTTGAAATCTCTGTAGTAGAAGCTTTTCAATACGTTCACATGATACATAGCAGTTAGATTCAGACAAGATTTCTATGCATTCCTGGGCAGCATGCTCCAATTGGTCCTTTGTTGGTCTGGCATTGCGATTTGCTCTCCTTACTGGTGCAACATTTAATTCTCGCTCCTCTATCTTCTTCTTATTAATAGGTTTACTATTGGCATGAAGACTTTCATATGGTGCTGGTGCATTAGGTAACATAGCTGTCTGAAAATGCTGTTGACCTTGGTATGACCTCTGACTGTCTGCTGAATGATCTCTTTGTACCTTGGTCTGAACAGTAGAAATGGGCTTAAGAGAAGAATTCATTTCCAGAGATATAAAGTTTAAGTCTTCTTTCCTTCTGGCATCAGTATGAGAACTTGTAGATGAATTGAGTGAATCCTGCCCAAGGGAGATAAAACTCGTCTCTGCTGTTAAATCAATAACGCTGTCACTAGTCAAGTCAATTACAGACTCCTGGCCTTTTGAAGTATCTGATGATGAGGATAAAGAATGCTGACGACTTGTAGATTGACCAACACCCTGTCCCCACTGCTGAACTGGGTATTTCTTTTGTATGTAAGATGGTTTAACTCTTATCTTATTTTTAGCATTTTTAGAGTTTGGATTTGACTTAAATCGCTCAATGGCATCAGATAACCTTTTAAGGATAACTGAGAATGAACATCCAGAATGATCCTTTAAAGATACCTTGTGCCTTTTTTTGTATTCTTGCAAGAGTCTTTTTTGTTTTAACGGTCCTGTTTCCATCAATATCTCGACTATACGATTCTTTAACAAAAATTGAGAAAGTTTTCTGTCAGATGTTTCTCCATCATCATTATCATCATCATCATCATCATCATCAAAATCTTCAGACTCAGATGAATCATTGCTGCTTAGTTCCTGAGATTGTGTTACGGTTTTAGCTGTAGTTCCTGATTGGTTTGTCTGTGGTACAGGATACATAGTACCTGGAACAGGAAGCAGACTTGGAATTGGCCCAGATGTTCTAAATCCAGGCATTCTATGTGTTGGCATCATACTTTGTGTTGCGGCTGTTATCTGTTGAGCAAAGAAAGCATCAGATCTCACTTGTGGAGCTAGACGTATTGGCACAATTGGTGTGGCAAGGTGTGGCCAGGATAACATGTCTAGCTTCATTGGTCCAGTACTAGCACTAGCTTGCCTAGCTGCTGGTGCACCAAGAAGTGAAGAAGCTGCACCATGAATTGAAGGAGGAGCACCAAGACGTGATTGATTTGATGACTTTAAGCCCCTTAGTTGTAAATCTGAGTTTGATTCCCACGAAAAATGCTGATTTAAGCAAATAAACGTTTTACCATCCCGTTTTTCTTCATGTATCATATCCTCAAATAATTTAAATGCTGCATCCATAGAACCTATCCTGAATGCAGAATTTGATATCTTTAAATTGGACTTTGTTTTTAACAAAGCCCAAACATTGACTTTTAAGATGCCATCAGGATACTGCAGAAGAAGATTGAAGAGATCTTTCTTCAACTGCCCTCTCAGTATTTCTACACCTTGTGGTATGTTAGACATTTTAAACTTGTATCAACCTGAAAGAAAAAAAGGTTTCATTGGAAGGTTAATTTGAGCTTCATAAATATAATCAGAGTTCAAATTTCCAAACTGTTTTATCAAAACAAAATATACCGGTATTTGACTAGTGAAGTCACATTCCTAATGTATATAATGAATGGTAATCTTCTTATAGATGGTTAACAATATTATTTATCAAATTACCTTATTAAAAAAAACAACATATAAAAATAATATTTAAAATATTATGTTTTTCCCCTTTTTTCAAGGCCCTCTGAGCTATAATACCTAATATCAATCCCAACCTTTAATTTGCAAAGATATTATTAAGACATTACAACGATTGGTCAAGGTCTAGTAGATTGTAGTCGTAAAACAATGCTGTCTTAGGATTCAAATCATCTGATCACACAAAAATGTTATATAAAATTTTTTTGATGGCTACAATTTACTACAAAAAAGTCACATATTGCAAAATAGTTCTTGAGTAAATTATGTAACATGTACATCCTGGTTATATATTTGGGACAAAACAAACAATGTACTTCCTTTTTGTTTTAAGCATTTGTTATATGATTTCCTGCTTTGTTCTCAACAGTTAAGAATTTATTATATAAATTTGAAATAACTTACCTGTCATAACTTAATTTTGATGTTAGCTTTAAGTTTTACATCTCTCTGTCCAATTTCAACCTAAAGGAAATATGTACATGTAGTATAATTAAATGACAATTTTCAGAAATTCTACTTTTACTTTCATTTTTACAACAATCATTTATTATGTGATATGGCAGTAGTATAGTGCACAGTTAATGTGGTAATAAAAGAAATTATATAACAATAACAATAACAATAAAAATACTTCCTTCTTTATATTTCTTTAAAAAAACCTTACAAGTATCCATAAGCATGTATACAGTATTTTGTACATGTATTTAAAATTTCTAAGAAATACTGCTACCAAATTAGAAGCAATATTTCTTAGAAATTTTGAAATATAACATACTAGTACATAACTTATTCCTATTTTTAGCTAATTAATTCATGTAATCATCAAATAAGATCAAATCACTTTCGGAAAACTTTGAATTCAATCAGTACTGATGCATGACTCAGTGGGTCAAAAGTAGGGAAACAACATTACCTTTATTTATGCTGGCAGTAAGACTGACAAAGAAATGACCATATAACTAAATACGAAAATATGTAAGGCCAAACAAAAAAATGTGTGTTTCCGGTTACATAGACTTAAAAAATAGGTAGGTAGGTCATTTTTTTTTAAATTTTTTAATTTTTTTTTTTTTTGGGAATCGTGAATCGTGTTGCTTAAATTAGTATTAATTTTGACCTTTATCTTTTATACCTTTGTAAGTTTCAAGAATTTACTATAAAGCCTTTAAAAGTCTAGACTAATACAGTCATTAAAGGAGCTATCAATTTCGTTACAAGCGTATATTTTTACATTTAGCCACCATGTTGGGGCAGAAGTATGAAAATAGAGAATTCTAGACGATCCGTCCCCTAGTCGATCCGTCCCCAAGTCGATACGTCCCAGGTCGATTTGTCCCCTGGTCGTTCCGTCCCCAGGTCGATCCGGCGCCAGTAAAACCAAAGTAAGGTAAAATAAATAAAGAAGGTAGGTAAAATAAAAAAAAAAACATTCATAAGTAGTATTTCTAAGTATGGTAAATATGGTATTACACGGGAATTCACTATTTTTAATGCCGAGTATGCATGCAAATTTTGTGACCATGATACAGATAATGGTTGCTTTAATTTATAGTCTTCTGAGGAATATTATAAAGACTTTTTTCATTATGTGGACTTGTAATTGTAGAACCAAGAGTAGGTAAAATAAATATAGCAGGTAGGTATAAATATCTAGAAAAGTCGTATTTTTAATTATGCCGATTATGCATGCGAATATGTTAACATGATTTAGGATGATTTTTTCTTTATTTTTACGTATTAGGATTTTTTAATTTAATGATTAAATTTGATTGATTTTTCTATAACTGGCCTATTATAAGACATTATTAATTTTTTTTTTACCCCTACCTCCCAAGCCGTGCGTCCTTGATATTGTGGGCAGTGAGTACAAAATGTAATTGAAAATATTGTAAAATATACAAATGTATGGTTTAAGAGTAAATGTTCAGATAAACATTTAACAATATGAAAATTATTATGGCTGAAATAATATTTATTTTTTTAGGTAAAGTAGTGCTTAACATTTTCAAATAACAAATTTAAATAACAAATTTGAACAAATTATAATTTGTTTTGTATTGTGAGCTTCTTAAATTTCAATAACTCATAACTAATTGTTATACAAAACAAAAAATTGTTTTAAAATATACTTTTTAAAAGTGTTGGGACCATTTTAAAAGTGTTGGGACCAATTGTCCAAAAGTGGGACCAATTGGCAAAGACTTGGGACGAATTGGCTGGGACCAATTTGCATGTGGGACCAATTGACCAGACACATTTTTGATACTCCATTTTCAGAATGAACATAGATGCTGCAAACCATTTTATATATCCAACGATATGGAGTCCCGATTAATATTTTCTCTTTGAGAAATTCTTTGAGCTCAATGAATGTTTTCTTTAAAATTTTTGATGTTCAGCATTAATAAATTGTCGTATTTTGTGTAACCTTTAATGTTAAAGTAAGCTTGGATGCAGAGTAAATCATACAAAGCATAGCCTACAGTTGTTATGCAAACAATTTAAAAATAATCAAAGGGTAATTACGTCTATGTGCACTGATCAGAACTGTTATCATCATTTAATTAATTAAAAACACTATATTTTGTTTATTTAATTATTAAACTAATTTTAATCAACACTTTTTCACTTTTTACAGTTAAAAACAGTTAAAATAAAATTAAATGTAGTAATATACTTATAAATTTTTTATTGGGGACGGATCGACTAGGGGACGGCTCGTCTGGGGCCGAATCGACTGGGGCCGGATTGACCTGGGGACAGAACGACCTGCTACCAAAATAGAACTAGAACCCAGAACAATACCTGGAGTTTTCTGGTTCAAAGTAACCTCTGTTAAAAACGCAAAAAAAATTTAGGGTCGGCTTCAAAAAAATAGGTAGGGTCGGGTAACCGGAAACACACATATTTTTTGTGTGGCCTAAACTGTAAAAGTCTTATAATCTTAAACCAAGACTTTGTTCACTAATTCTATGTTCCTGAGGACATTGTGCAGTGTACATTTTTTATTTATTTTCACAATTTGTATATTTAGAACAGACAGACATTAATTATTATGCAAAGAAAGGCTCAGAATTATATGAGTACATGAAAGATTACTAGTACATGACATTAGTATTATTTACTACAACTGTTGCAGTCATTTTTACCTCAAAAAAACTGGAGAAGGTTAACAAATGAATAACAAAAGTTCTAAGTTGACTAAGATGGGAGGGCAACTGAAATTTTAATTTTGATAAGGAAAAATGTGATGTATAAGGTAGGACAGCAACCCATACATGGCTTAATCATTAGTGGTATCTAAATGCACCTACCTCTCCTGACAGACATGTTTTTTTTACATTTTCTGAGTTTTTTTTTTTTTATTTCCTTCCCGATTTTGTTCCATCTCACCAACATGCTTTAAGTTATTTTGGGTAATATAGGTATTTCTGTCATTTTGGAAAGAATAATGTCAGATAAAAACAAACTTTTAGACCTGGAAGGAGATCTTCTTCTCAATGAACAGGTTACACTTAACTATGTAAAATTCATCATTGATATTCCAGTACACTTGCATTTTTGCGATGAAAATGTCTTGCGCTGTGTGTTGTTAAACAGCCTTTAAACGGATGGTAATTTGGTTGAAATACATATTTTATTATTGAGAAATCAATTGTTTGAGAAATAAAAAATGCAAGATATTTTAATGGTATACTTTGCTAAGGATTCGCTCTTTTCATTACTAAATGAAGGATAAACATAGAATATTGAGTGTGAAAACATTTCCACCAAACCAGCTGGGGCAGAAAGAAATGCTCTGGATGTTCTCTAGCCAGAATTGTCAAGTCACAAATATAGTGCACGTGGCATCTGCCGTAGAAACAGTAAAATCATTGTAAATCCCAAAAAGGCATAAAATACTTAATTATCACCAATATCATCAAAATTAAAAGTGCAAGTAAAATTGGCACATTACATTTTGAAAAAATGAATATTTATACCAAGAATCCTTTAACAAAGCTGCTAGTCGACCTTGAAAAAATAAGTAATAGTGTAAGAAAAATTAGCACTAGAAAAAAAACCTTCCCTAACATCATGTCAGGCCCTCAGCATAAAGGTTTTTCTGAAAACAAATGACTGAATCATTTTTTTTTGACATAGTAAACATGGTAAAACTTATTTCTAATTTTTTTTAAAGGAAATTATAAGAAACGGTAACAAGATTTTCCTTAACAACTTTCAGACAGCAATGTTTTTTGCAAATGATTTATGAAAATAATAAAATATTATTGTAAATAAAATGCTTTATGTTGGCGACAAAAATTATTTGTGAGTAAAGGAAAACATAAGAATTCTGATAACCTGTTTGTGTACACAATTAATTAAATTGTTTAGCTTGGAAATTATGTAACCATTGAATAGATTTGTAATTAAGTAACCATCAACGACCAATCAAATTTCAGATGTCACGTGACCATCAGATGCTAACTGTTTTCTGTTGTGAAAAGGTCACGTTTTTGCTTCGGGTCAATTAATTTGGATTAAATTCAAGTGCAGTTTCCTTTCGATACCTAGGATTTTTCGTTCCGTTTTGGTATATATATACCTTGTGGATTTATTTAAGACAGTGAGTATTAACAATTTTTATCAATCTTCTCAGACGATTGATGATGTAGAGACGCTTTTCTAAATTTAAACAGTGATGTATGGATTCACCTGAATATGCATGTGCAAAATTTTGGTAGTTTTTCCTCTAGATTGTTTTAAGGGCCAACCCCTTTTTGTTTCAGGGGTAAATATACTAGCAGATTGACAGGTAGTGTTTTTGACATATTATGTTGATATTGATCATTTACTGTTTTTGAGGAAACCTTGTATAACACTCCCTGTTTGTATGTTTATATTTTAACTTTCGTCCTTTCCTGGAATTTCAAGTTTGTATTTATCCTTAACTACCCTGAGATAAAAAACAAGTGGATTAATCATGTTAATTGCTCTAGATTAATATGCCATTTGATATTGGACTAGAAACTTTGGAAGGAAGATTGTGTCAGCATACATGCCCATGCTCCGGATTTTGCCCGGTACCTACAGAATTTGTAACCCTTGTCATGCCTACCGGGTTGGTTTTTGGAATCTCTGTGATTTCTTCTTTTTTCAGGAGACTCTCTCAAATTCCATAGAAATACTATAAAATCGTTTTCGTCCGGGGGTCTTTGCCCCTTATGACCACCCCAAGGATTTCCCTAAGACCAACTGGGGACTTTTAGCAGTCCCCATACCCCTTGGTGAAATTATCAGGAATTCTTCCAAAAATTTGTTGGCAAGTATGTGTCAGTAACAAATTGTTTTGACTGCTGCTTGTAGTTGTAAATAGGGTAGTTTATAATATAACAAGGATTCATACATAAAGTCCAACATAAATTAAATTGACTACTTTCCAATTTACATGATGCTAATAAAAGGTAGAACCCCCAGCTGTTTTATATCTTGATTAAACAAATTTACCAGTGACATCCCTGTTCAAAGATTCAAACTCACCTGTTGCCTATGGCTATAGTAACATTCTGTCATGATGTTAATTAGATGAAAATTTAAGTTGGTCTAGTCAAACAATAAAAAAAAAAAAAATACAAAATCTTTATTTCAAATATCATATTTCTTTAGTGATGATAGCCGCAGTTTTTTTAACAGGAAATAAAAGGGAAGATAAATCATGTAAAACTGGAAATGGGTCAATTGACGACTTTCCAATTTAAAAAATTCCACCTAGTGTCCATTTCCGGTACTAAAAACTGCGGCTATAGCCGCAGTTTGTCCTGTTGAAACCTTTTGAAATGGACAATTGTCTTTGATAAATTTTCACGCTTCAGTTGAATGACAGGTGTCAATATCTGAGTGAGGAAGGTTATTAAAACCGCCTGCTGTGTAAACATGATCGTTAATTAATTAATCTATTTTCATTATCCTATTTACCTGATGTTAATTGAAGGAAGAACCCCAGCTGTTTTATAGCTTAAATAAACAAGGTTACCAGTGACATCCGTGTTGTATTCAAACTCACCTGTTGCCTTTGGCTATAGTAACATCTACTTATAAGGTTAATTAGATGAAAAATTTAATTGGCATAGACAAACAAAATTAAAACAATCCAAAATCTTTATTTCAATATCATAGTCTTTTAGTAATGATAGCCGTAGTTTTTTTAACAGAAAGTAAAAGGGGAGATAAATCATGTAAAACTGGAAATGGGTCAATTATTTGAAAGTTCACCAACGTCATCTATATTCATCAGCCATCAACCTGAGAGTAAGTTATGTTGATGATGTCATCCACCATTGATCAGAAAAATCACTCCTGTGGGTGGCTTCATCTGATCATAGATGAAAAGTCTAATATTTCAGGACCTACTTCAATCTGAGTCTCAAATATATATTAACATTGAATCTGTTACTATTTGGACACTACACTTACCAAACTTTGCTCATGGCTTGAAAAAATATATGTGAAAAGAACTTAAAAAGGGTTCTTGGACTATTGTGGTGTCAGACCACTGGGATGTCTGATCGCGACTATTGGGGCGTCAGACTATCACAGGCCTGCTGACTCTGTCTCTGGTTAAAGGCTACTTGTTGATCAAAATATGAATAAATCATAAAAACATAATAAAGAAATAGGGTTAAAACCAACGAATTGGTTAAAATACAAATATATATTTACTTAGCACATATTTTCAGATAACAAGGCCCTTCTTCTGATCGTGAGTTAAAAATACCAATTTTCTTACGCGATACCTTTTTTTGACTGCTGTCGTGCTGACGGTATCGTAACGACTCGCCCCACTCTCGAGTCGCCCCATCACGAGTCGCCCCATATTAATAACGAGTCGCCCCACATTTAATAACGAGTCGCCCCACAAATGTAAAATATATAATATAAGTTTATAAATTTAATATTTTAAAATATATTTAATTAAATTTATAGTATAAATTTTTAAATTTGCATATATTTTATTGCTAGAACTTTTTTTTTAATTGGCTGTGGATCACTTGAGATTAAAGTGAACTCGTGTTCACTTCTTTAATTAATTGTGATAATTATAATTGAATATTTGCTTGTTTACAATCGCGATTAACTTTGATGGGATTAACAGTTTTAAAGGATGAAAAGTTAACCGACGTAGTTAATATTATAATGAAGTAATTAATTGTCTTAAATGTCAAATTGTCTGAGATTGGCATATGCTGTACAGATACTGGTTTTTGAACAAGATTATCGTAGCATGTACCTTCACTTTCAAAACGGTGTAAAACCTAATTATTTATTACGAAAATGTTACCATAATAAAGTTTTTAACAATAACAAAAACGTAGTTTTGTAGAAGTCTTGTATGAGAGGGCGGACAGGGTAGTGGGAGACAGGGAGAGAAGGGGAGGGAGAAAGGAGAACCGGGGAGGGAGAAAGGAGAAAGGATGAGAAAGAAAGGAAAAAATAAAAACGAGGGAGGCAGTACTAGTACAAATTATTCTTTAATTCGTACCTGAAAATCATTTAATAAGTGTCAATTCATTGATTTAATGAAAAAAGACTAAAATTATGTACATAAAAATCCAGTAAAAAGATATTTTGCATCCAAAATGATCAGAATTTTTACTGCTAGTATGCAGTAAGGTGTTTTCCTAAAGCGTATGTCTGTCCCCTTTACATATCAACTACAATGGTTGTTTTATGGTCTCTTGTTAGCGGTCTCGGTGTAGTTTGAATAAGCAAGCACGTTAGAAATTTTTTAACAATAAGAAAACCTAATTGTATTTTTTAACTTTTAGAAACCTGTTTTCAATAGTATGTAAGATTAACAGTATTCTACACAGTTTACAAGCAGCATTTAATAGTTTTACATTTAGAGTACAATTTCGATTAATTAAAACACAGAGCAGTACAATATACCCAAATTAAAAAATTTATATTATCAATGCATTTATTTATATTATAAAGTATTAAATATATAAATTTCTATTAGTAAGTAAAGTAAGTAATATTTATTTATAGTCGGGTTATACATATAAACAAGTAACATAAGCTCTCAAGAGCTTTTATGCCGACTTAATATTATAAATTTTTTATTTTGCATATGTGGGGCGAATCGTTATTGAGTGGGGCGACTCGTTATTAAATGTGGGGCGACTCGTTATTAATATGGGGCGACTCGTGATGGGGCGACTCGAGAGTGGGGCGAGTCGTTATATATTCGTGCTGACCATGTGCGTTTAATTTTTTATCGACATTTGACAGTATTTATTCACACTATAAACATTTGCATGCTATGACAAATTTACTTACCTTTAGACTTTTTCTTCCAGAAAATATTTCGAACATATACACTTGTTTCAACTTAGTTTCTGTCTTCAATAGTTTCACTTTCTCTTTTCATTCACAAGACAGTTGAATAGTACAAAATGTATTTTTCCCGCTACTCTAAATACAAGGATAAAATCCGATGATTATCGAAAAAAACCAGACTGGTTTCTCTCAACTGGTTCATTTAAGTATCCGTGCAAAAGTAGACGTTTTATATAAAAAAAAATCTTTCTTTCACTTAAAACTTCAAATACGGGGCATTACAATCATAAGAAAAATTTCATACAAAATATGGGAAAAATATATAATAATAGTAATAAATGCGTTTAATCGCAATATTATTGCGTTTAATCGAAATAATTGCGTTTTAAAATCGCAATATTATTGCGTTTAATCGAAATAATTGCGTTTAAACGCAATAAGTTTTTGCATTAGAAACGCAAAGTATTGCGTTTAATCGCAAAAGTACTTCATAAAGAGAAACAACCATAATGACACCTTTTAGTAAAGCAAAAAAAAGCCTGGTGGGAGGACCACGTGCAGTAGGGGACGCGTTTAGAAAGTGCCATTGTTCTTGCACGTTAAGGATCATTTGTCAAAATTTTCAGAAGGAACTTGTTGCAGCCATTACAAATGACGAAAGTCTCTGTCTCAAGACCCCATGCCGTTAAAATCGGATTTTGTTTTTGTATTTTTTTCTCATTAAGCATATATGCGCGGATTATTATTTGTTCTATCCCTACCAAACTCCCATATACATTCCTAATGGCACTGAATAAAATATATTGCGCAATATTCTTCTAACAAATTTGAGAAATATTGCAATATGGAATCGGATCTCCTGTACTTGGCAGCCATAAATTAATCGCGAAAATTGGGAGTGTGTGTTTTAGTTTCAGATAGAACTGTGTCAATTCAGAGACCGTATTCTATACTAACTGTATAGACTGTCCCTGGTCTATTATAGGACATTACAGAAAGTGAACAAAATTAAAGCTAGCTTAATTCGATTCTCATAACAGTTCTAGAAGTAATAATTAACACATCTATACCATCGATCCATGAACTTATCGTTCATTTCGATAACAGAACAGAACAGAACAGATTTTTATTTACCAATTAAAGGTGCCCGTTAGAGGCAGAATCAATTACAATTTAATCTAAGAAGGAAACATAAGCACAAATCATAATAAATAAACAAAAGTTTCATTTTAACATAATTGTATACATTATAAGAACATAGAACTGAGCATGACTGCATCTTTGTGTATGTTGTCTAATTAGAGGCAGTGCCTGCCTACTCGTCGGGGCACCCGAGTGCACCCATGGTTTTTAGTGGGTTCGGTTTATTCTTTTTTGGGGTGTGTTTTTGGTTTTTGTTTTGCGTTATTTATGTTTGTCTATATCCAGATATGTAAGTGACCCGGACCTTTCGGTCAGTTTCCTTTGCTATTTTTTCTTTCTGCATTCACAGTAGACGATAGTAACCTTTCATCTCTACCTTCTCTAAGTGACTGCTGATTTGTTTGATGTTCCACCTAGTGAAAACCCATCATTCTCTCTTTGGTTATCTACCAAGTGCTTAGCGAAGCGTGTTTTCCAACCTGTGCTAGTTCACAGCCGACTTTATTTTACTCTCCTTGATCTAAATTAAATAACATAGGACTAGTATAGAACCATTTTGTCAACGGTGACCCCAAACCTTCTCAAAATGCAATAACGGTGCAGTAGTTGTGGAGTTGTGCAACGAACCAAATGAACAGCTGCGTCAGAAGAGTATGATACGCCCATCTGAAGACAAGGATAAGAGCTTATGTAAACTTCTATCAGTGGTCGTTCATGTCACAGTTCATGTCACAGTTGCGATGTTTCTATCGGCTTGAATTTTTCTACTTGTTAAAAGTATCGCGATACTTATCGAAAGCATCGCGACACTTAATAAAAGCATCGCGATACTTGTTTTAAAGCATCGCGATGGACAAAACTTTATGCATAGTGTAAACATCAGTAGCCGTTCATGTTACAATTGTGATGTTTCTTTCGGGCTGCATTTATCTATCACGATACTTGTTAAAAGCATCGCGATGAAAAAACTTCATGCATAGTGTAAAAAGTATCTGCTTACTTTTAAAAAGCATTTGCTTTGGGTTTTTTTTTCATCTACCTGACCGATTGTGTCACACTTGTGATTCTTCTATCGGCTTTCTTTTTCTTATTAAAAGCATCGCGATACTTATTAAAAGCAACGCAATACTTGTTAAAAAAAGCATTGCGATGCTTTTAAAAAGTAACGCGATGTTTTTTTTATTTCATGCATGATGTTTTTTCACCGCGATGCTTTTAAAAAGTACCGACTTTTACATTATGCATAAAGTTGTTCTCCTTCGCGATGTTTTTTATAAGTATCGCGATGCTTTAAACATGTATCGTGATGATTTTAGCAAGTATCGCGATGCTTCTTTATTTCATCCATGATGTTTTTTCATCGCAATGCTTTTCAAAAGTATCGCGAAGAAATGGCAGAACCAAAATAAAAGGATTTGTGCGTACTTTATATGCCACCTCGGAGTCTTCTTAATTTACCTATTGTCCGTCCGTCCGGATTGGGGTTCATGGCCTGTCTGGCTATTTTCTACAGTTTCAGGGCTACAACATTTATTTTTGCGGGATATTTGTACACACTGAAATTGTGCAGGACTAAAGATTTTGATTTCCACTTTTCTTAAAATGAGGGAATATTACACCTATGTCAGTTTGCACGCATATAGGGGTACAGCTATCTTCATGTACAGCTATTAGAACACATAATGACAGATGCGGATCCAGAGGGGACGCCCCCTAAAAAGGGACAAGAAAAAGAAAGTGAACGAAAAAAGGAGACCGACAGAGAGCGAAAAGAAAGAACGAGCGAGAGTGTGTTAAAAATGTTAAAATTTATATTGCTTAAATCTCACCAGCTTCTGGAGGCTACCTACTCACCCCCCCCCCCAGACCACTTGCCCGAATTTCGTCCCCAGCCCGATTTTCTAGATCCGCCCCTGTAATGGCGGCGTGTAGGGCCAAAAGATTTTGGTTTTTGTGAAAAAGTTTTTAAACTAGAGTTAGTTTGCAGACCAGATAGCAGATATAAGGTACCGTACGTTTTGTCCGGCTGCTTTCTCCAACATTTAAGAGATACATCATTAATATGTAGTAAGACTACACATAACGAAGGTGTGCAGGACCAAAGAATTTTGCTTTTTATCAAATTTCTTACAATACCCGCCTGTTGCAACACACCCGTCATGTTGCTAGTAATGCTGGGGCATCATTTGTGTCTTACAAACTTTACTTTCTAACAAAAACGTTGCCTCTATCTTGTTGATGCCTACTCTTCAATCAAGCTAATGAACTTTTTCTACCCGATCCTATCAATTTCTATTGATACGCGGCGACAAGTAAGGGGAGCAAGCGAAATATATTAAATTTTAATGAGATTGCCCCTCAATGTTATATCAGATCATTAAAAAATGTATTACAGCTCTGTCAAGCTTTTCAATTCTAGTCTAAAAATTAAAAATAAAAACCTTTTTTAGGAAAAAACCCATCCCCTTCCCCCCCCCCCAAAAAAAAAACTTTAATGAGCAAGAAAATATGTCTCAGGGACACTGACGTCTAGCTTGATATATATTGGTAAATACCTGACTTATTCTCAAGTTCACACAAGCAAAAAATATTTGGCATAGCAACAGAATTTTGCCATTGATGAGATCTCTTGTTAAAACTGTGTATCAAGTTTCCTGAAGATGTCACAATTCCCAAACTCTTGTTCTGACACACAATTGTAAACCTATCTTAACCCCTTTGATTATTATCGTAAATTTAAGGAAGTTTATGGTTATGTAAGAGTCATTGAATAACCAATATGTGTTATTTAAAATGTTGCTTTATATATGTGTAGTTTTATTTGCAGATTTGATTAAACTGCTAAACTGTAAAAGCATTTAAAAAAGATTGATTTGTTAAATTATCTTGTGTAACATGTAAATAAAAACAAAAATTGACGATGTTTTAGTTAACAGAGCTTATTTTTTACACCTTTAGGAGTAATTTGAAAAAGAATGCTTTTTATAAAGGCTATTATAAGTTCTGTTAAAAAATCATAGAACGAATAATCGCACCCGATTTTTTTTGGTCACAAATCATAAAACTAACTTCCGATTAAAACGGCAGTAAAATTCAGCATCAGTAACGAAAATAAATTTCGTCATAATCATTACGTAAATAGCATTAATTATGAGCAGCGGCCTGTATACCAATTATTGTCACCATACTATGCATAGTTACAGAGGAACTGTCCTAATACAAAAACTTTAACGAAGTCGCTGAACCGTTAAATTGAGGTCAAGGTCAGGTGACACCTACCAGACAATCATTTACTATTCATCAGCAACCTATATACCAAATATTGTCATCCTACCATGCTTGGTTACAGGGGAACAGCAGTAACCTAAAAACTTTAACATAGTCACTGGACCGTGAAATTGAGGTCAAGGTCAAATGGCACCTACCAGACAGTCATGTACTATTCATCAGTAACCTATATACCAAATATCGTCATCCTACCATGTGTCATCCTCACAAGTCAGGGTTTCTGTGTCCACATGTGTCCACGAACCCCTGACAAAATTAGCTAGGAAATTCCTGGGCTCATAGTCACTATTTTGATTGGCTACATCATACCTTGATGTAGCCAATCAAAAGCTCGCTTTCATTCGTGGCCTGGTTAGGGGATATCCCGATGTCGATTGTAAATAAACCAAAATGGGTGTGTTGCATAGACCATGTAAAAGACAGTGCATTTTGTACAGTAGTGTTAATAGTTTTTTATTACCGCGTTATTTATTAGTTGCGTTACGTTTTCTTCCCACTCAAGAATGAGTAAGAATGACTTCTGCCAAACACTTGCTTCTTTCAAGCAATTTCATTGGTTGATATTTTGAAGGTTTGACGTCATACGAAAATCCTCTAGCCCGGGAATATCCTAGCTAAGTTTGTCAGGGGTTCGTGGACACATGTGCACACAAAACCCCCGACTTGTGAGGATGACCATGTGTAGTTACAGAGGAACTGTCGTAACCCAAAAACTTTAACGTAGTCCCTGGACCGTGAAATTGAGGTCAAGGTCAGGCGACACCTACCAGACAGTCATGTACTAGTCATCAGCAACCTATACACCAAATATTGTCATCCTACCATGCGTAGTTACAGAGGAACTGTCGTAACCCAAAAACTTTAACGTAGTCGCTGGACCGTGAAATTGAGGTCAAGGTCAGGTGACACCTACCAGACAGTCATGTACTAGTCATCAGCAACCTATACACCAAATATTGTCATCCTACCATGCGTAGTTACAGAGGAACTGTCGTAACCCAAAAACTTTAACGTAGTCGCTGGACCGTGAAATTGAGGTCAAGGTCAGGTGACAGGTGACTGACTGGCAAGTACTCATCATAAGCTACCTCTGGACCAAATTTGATGGACCTAGGGCTTGGGCTTACAAAGATATGAAGCAAGATGTCAAGTGTTTACACCGCTGCCGCCGGATTCCCATACATATGTCTTGCCTCCAGTGACTTTCGTCGCAGGCGAGACAAAAACCAGCTGAAATATTTCCATATATACATACAGGCAATATAAGGTATAATAACATATCTTATTGCCAACTAAATTTTATTATGTTTTAAAAGGTATATGTCACTAAGTTTCTGTTATATACCTATATCCGATTTTTTTTAAGTTTTACGCTGCATCCAGCAATTTGGCGAACTAATGTCCAATCTGGATTTGAAATTTCCTTTCAATTTCAGCTTCATGGTTCAGCATTTATCGGGTAAAAAGCCAGTGCCCAGTGAAAACCCACAACCCGAATGTTGACACGCCAATGATCAACTGACAGTGACTTACTAACCTGACCACTCTGTCAAAGGCCCTCTTGGTGGTTTGCTCTAATCGACTCAGAGCAAGTATTACTGTGAGCTAATACTCCCTGCTCTGTAACTTCATACAATCAGGGAGACGGACAGGTCTGTAAATGAATCCCACAAAATGTCATAATCATACAAAACTTTTAACAATATTTCAGTCTTGTATCAATTATAATTGCTTTGAAAAATAGAATATGGTCATGAATGGCTGAAATTTGACTAAGTCTGTAAACAGGAAGTAGGAGTTAGAGAGGTCTGAAAGTGAATCTCACACTATTGCATGATCATACAAAGCAACTGACAAAATGTCAGTCCTGTATTATTAATCATTTGCTGAGAAAAATGTTACCAAACAATATTTAGAGTGCTGATAATTGACTATATGGGAAAACAGGAAGTAGGTGTCACAGAGGTCTTAAAATAAATCACACAATATGACATGATCAAAGAAAGTCAATAACAAAATTACATTATTGTATCATTTATCTCTGCTAAGAAAAATGTGGCAAAAAAGGGGTTGTGTGCACACACACATTCACCAACACATAGATCGAAACAGTATACTCCCATCCCCAAATGAAGAGTGAGGGTATAATAAACAAATTGAATAGAAACAATTATAAGATGTTTCAGCCATTAGACAAAATGTGAACGCATTTGACCACAAATTAAAAAGAATTATAATAAATATTAAGTAAAATTAGTATTTGTATGTTTTTTTATTTAACACTCTCTTTAAGAGCTTTTCTGGCATTTTCTAAAATTTGTTTTTTCCATTGTTCATAGTCTGTTTTGATATCTTCTTCCTCTTCTTTTGGTTTCTTTGGAGATGACACTTGTTCTGAAAAAGAAATTTACAGCTTTAATTTTGAATTCTGAAAGCAATTAATATATGAAATTCGAACAAATATTACTTTTTGTTGTGTTGTTTATGTTTCAGATAATAAATAAGTAATTTACACAAACAGCTGAATTTTATTAAGGTATCCCACCCACAATTGAAGTTACTGTTTAATTTTATTTGTCGACCAAGAAATACAGCTTAAATGTATTGCTAATTAATGATAAAAATAAAATACATTATATAACTTGAGTCAATGTTCACAATTTTGAGGAAAAAAATTTAGTTACTCAAATAGTATTTCCGATGTTTGCTGAACATTACCGAAGTCTGCTCCGTTGAAAAACAATGGACATCTGGGACACCAAATATGATCATGTGGTTAATTATGGTCCAGATACCTTAACATGTTTCCAGAAGACCTTCTAGTGTTCTACCCAAATAAAAACTGAACACTGTGATAATGCTGAAAATTGTGTAAAGTAACTCGAGTAAATAACTTGTAACAACAAAAAATACACAAAATGTTTGTAGCTGTACTTTGTAATTGGCAACAAATCTTCAACCTTTTCATTGACCATAGTAACGAAGTACCCTGTACACTTTGGCTTAACAAACTATAATCTATCATGATGGGTGTCTGGGGGTTTACATAACAAGGTCTATAACGACAGGGTAGAAACTTCCAACTGAAAAACCCACAAATGCAGAAAATCTTAGCAAAAAACTATTATTTTTAGTGAGGCAGAATTTCAGTGTAAAAATTATTGGCAAGAGATCTGGGGGCTGCTTAAGGCTCCCAAAAGCTCTGGGGTTTATGGTGCAAAATACTGCATTCTTGGCATTTTCTGAGAGCCTGACACCATTGAATCAAGGAGTGTGGAAATCATATGTGTGTCAACAGCCTCACTTGCCTCAATGGTAGTTACAGTGTTGATGATAGTTATGCATTATACTTAGCCTGATACTTCACCAAATTTTACTAACACGAATGGACAGATTTCAATATATAGTGAAACGACCTATTATCGATGTTTGCTTATTACCGATGCATTTGTTAACTTCTAAAATACATACGAGTATAATGTATAGCAGACAATTTGCTTAGACATTTGTTAGACATTTTTGCATTTACCCTAAACGGAACAAATTTTCTCACTAATACTAAAAGGTAATTTCCTGTTGCTCCTGTGCATGCCTGTTACAAAAATAATCCAAATTTTCTGAAGTGGGTGGAGCCATCTAAAACAAATTTTATTAAAAACAAAAAATCAGGTCATGACCATTCATGTGTGTCAACATACACAAAATTTCGGGCCGATCGATACAGCAGAGCATCCTTAAGTTTCACACGGCAATAAGACTATGTTCGGTGTTTTCTTAATAAATAAATGAAATGATAAATTATACAAGAATAAAACAAAGATGTTTAATCAAAAGTAATTCTATTTTGAAAGTGTTGGTACTTGTGTGGTATTGTTTAAATTGCTGTCGGCGTGCAAGTTGAAAGCTTTCTGCACATTCAAAAGTTACAGTTTTTCGCTTACATAGCAGATTTTTTATGTCCCATCAGGATGCAACTAGAAAGTTATAAAAATATTTTAACATTTATAATTAACAAAGTTGGAATAAATTATATTTTTATCATTTATATATTTCTAGTTTAAAACAAATGATTGCCATGTGCTTAAGTTTCTTACCAGAGTTATTTTTAGAAGATTTACAAAAAACATCGATCAAGGTATTTTTTCTCTCAATGATTTTGAAAGCTGGAAAGGACAAGAAATAAATCAGTAACCATTACGAGAACTTAAAAAATCTTTACACTGTAGTAAAGTAGAAATATACATATTTAAATTTAGGGTGATACTTATTTCAGTTAATTTTGGGGAGAAATTTATTTTTAACAAAAATTGTAAATACATCAGTAATAGGTTGTAGGTAGTAGGCTCAATCAGTATACCCCAGCTATTCATATCATTGAATTGACAGTCGGTAACAGGAAGTAGATATGACAGACCTGAAATCAGTACTCATAATATAGGACCACATATAAAATTTCAAGTGGTTGTGATAAGTAGTTGCTGAGAAAACTGTTACGAAAGTTATGTGAAGGACAGACAGACAGAGGTAAACCAGTATACCCCCTCAAAATGGGGGGGGGGGGGGGTTAATAATAATCTACTTTACCAATACATGTATACCTTGACTAAGTCTTTCAATTTCATCTACAATTGTATTTTTCTTCTTTTCTTGTACAACTTTCTTATTGCCTGTGAAAGAAAAAAATCTAGAAACTGGATGTTTGCTTTTTCTTGGCATACATGTACAGGACTGCAACTACACTCTTTCTTTGAAAATTGCAAACAATAACACATTATTTCATTACTCATATTTTAAAATATCTCCACAAGTTCTGTTATTATATATTACTTATTAATTAGTAATTTATGTGTCATTCAATTGGGTAGTAAAGATATTTTATATTTCCTGATAAAAATAATTCTGCTTTATTATAACTATGTATGCCATAATACCTAGTATCTGTGTAGCTATTTTCTCTAGATCTGTACTCAGCTTGTCAAATGTATTTCTTTTCACACTGCAGACTTCAATAAGTTTTGATCTGTCCACTTTAATCTTGAGTACTCTAGACAGAAATATTAAAGGTAGTATATATAACAGATTTAAATTTCTGTTCAAAATAAGATTAATTTCACAATGAAAAGTCTTTATAATTCCAGAGTTTTATTATTAAAAAATGTTACCAAAGTTTTGTACATTTACTTACACCTTTAATGTCACTTTCATCACTGTCTGAGGATTCTATGTGAGAAAAAAAAGTTAAGAACATTGTATTGGCATAAATATCAACATCATTAAGACTAACGCCAGTTAAATAATTCATAACCAAAGTCCCATTAAATCTGGCTTGTAATTTGACAGTATTGTTTTTATGACAGGAGCTACTAGTTTACAAATGTTATAAATAAAAAAACCCTGCTGAAAATCTGTGCTTGTTATTTGATCTTGTAGTTATGACAGGAGCTACTGGACCATGAATTGAGGTCAAATTAGGTGACCCCCCACTAGACTGTCATATACTATTCACAAGCACCCAATATACCAAATATTGTCATCTTATCATGCTTGGTTCCAGAAGAACTGTACTAAAGTAAAAAAAACAATAACATCGTAAACAGACTATGAAATTGTCACCAAGGTCAGGTGGCGTCTACTGGACCTGTCATGAGTAATCTATATACCATATATAGTAATAGGGACATAAGAAATTCAAATACCAATGGACTTTTGAAATTGAGGTCAAGGCCATGTGACACCTACCAGACCATCATGTACCATTCACCTGCAACCTATGCACCAAATTTTGTCACCCTACCATGCATGGTTACAGTGGAACTGACCTAATCCAAAAACTTTAACATAGTCGCTGGACTGTGAAATTGAGGACTAGGTCAGGTGACACCAACTTGACAGACCGTCACAGTCATGTACTTTTCACCTGCAACTTGTGCACCAAATTTTTGTCATGATCCTACTCTGCATGGTTAAAGTGAAACTGAGCTAATCCAACAACTTTCATATCACAGGCAAGACAATGAAATTGAGGAATTGTTTAAATTTAACTTACTTGCAAGCAGCATACAGCGAGGCAGCCATAAACATGGTACCTGAGAAGTCCATATCTGCTCCATTAAATTGGCTTTCATACCTGAACATAAAGATAAAAGCAAAGACTTCTTAAGGTATCAGAACACAATTGATCACATGACCATAAGTAGTGTCCTGGATGTCCATTGATATTAATATTGGACAAAAACCGGAAAAACAATATAGCTATAAACTTTTACACTCAAAACTACATTTTGTAGTTGAAAATTGACTCAAATTAAAACAATATATTTTGTATCATTAACAATCAATTGATTTAATACAGCTGTATTTCTTGGTCAAAATATAAATTTAAACGGTAACTTTGGATACCTTAATTTAGCATATTTATACTTAATGCTTGATATCAGCCATTAAATGAATTCTGACCTATGACCTCATCATGAAGATAAATACTACTCCTCAATGCATTTATATTTGCTACAATATTTGAACAATAACAAGTATATGTTACCAAATTCATCTATTCATATTTAATACTCAATATAAACAAACATCGATCAAAGACAGAAATGGCAGGATTTCGTTAAAAATTAACTGAGTACAGTTAACAGAAATTAGGTGAGTGACAGACCTAAAATCAAATCCCACCTTATGGGAGGCCATGCTGATGGTGCATTCCAAATTTCAAGAGAATGTGATTAGTAGTTGCTGAAAAAACTGTTACGAAAATTTTTTCCCGGCCTACCTGCCCAACATTCACCATACTATAACCCGATTTTCACTCTGTGAAATCAGACCAACAACTGTTCAATGATATATTTTTTTATATATAAGCTACATGATCTTCCTGGAAGAGTACTATAAACAGGAAGTAAAATGGATTGAGCATGTATTATACATGGACATTTTTTAAACAACTTTTATTTTTGTATTGCCTTGATTAATTAATATGCAGATACAAAATATCCTTGGGTTTTACTTATCTGCAAAATCGTTAAGAATCCTGCATTCTCATCATTTCCAGAGATTTTAAGACCACTGAAATAAGCTGCTAGGAGTTGTGTTTTTGGACACTGTATATATTTCAAATAAGACTCAGACTTTAAATGAAAAAAGTCAATATGCACAGGGGTGCAAAAGCCGAGTTGCCGTATTTTATTAACCAAAAATTTTCTTGTCTTCATTTTAAGATTTAACATAATTGGTTATTACAGGCATTACATGTAAACTGGAGACAAAGTGAGGAAGGGTTTATGTAAGCTTTATCAACAAATTTTCAAAGTTGCATAAAATATGAATATGTGAATCCCTAACAGTATTGAACCATTGTGTAAAATTTCAGATATGTACTTGATGTAGTTTTTGAGTTATGGTCCGGAAACTACTAATTCAAGAAATTTTCTAACATTTTTCTGTCACTGTGACCTTGACCTTGAAGGGATTTACTCCAAAATCAATAAGGTTCCTCCTCTTATGGTATGTAACAATATACCAAAGTTTCATTAAAATCCATTGAGAACTTTTTGAGTTATGGTCCGGAAACCACTAATTCAAGAAATTTTCTAATGTTTTTCTGTCACTGTGACCTTGACCTTGAACGGATTTACCCCAAAATCAATAGGATTCCTCCTCTTATGGTATGTAACAATATCCCAAAGTTTCAATAAAATTGGTTGAGAACTTTTTGAGTTATGGTCCGGAAACCACTAATTCAAGAAATTTTCTAACGTTTTTCTGTTGCTGTAACCTTGACCTTGAATGGATTTACCCCAAAATCAATAGGGTTCCTTCTCTTATGGTATGTAACAATATCCTAAAGTTTAATTAAAATCGGTTCACAACTTTCTGAGTTATGGTCCGGAAACCAATTATTGACGCCCGCCCGCCATCATCATAACAATAGCCGAGTTCAACTTCGTTGCAACTCGGCTAAAAATGTCAAGACAAACAACAAAGGATTTCTTACTATGATTTCAATGCATGGAAAATAAAATTTCAACTAGAGGCTCCCAGGAGCCTGTAATCGCTCACCTGGAACCCAAATGACTTCAACTATATTTAAATTTGTGAAATTAACAGATTCAGTCTAGTTATTATAGCTTTTAAGTTACTGTGCAAAAACTAAACAATTCTTCTGTTATAGACTAATTAATAATACAAAAAATGTTCATTTGTCCAAATTCAAAATTAAAGGACAATAACTCCTATAAAGAGTCATCTTACAATTTTGGACTAAGCAATCATTTTTAGGGCTTCCATTGCTGCTCATTTGTGCAATGTACAGTTTCAATCTAGCTGCTATAGTTTTCAAGTTACAGGACAAAAATGGAAAATTTCATAAAAAAATTG
This sequence comes from Limnoperna fortunei, assembly GCA_944474755.1. NCBI lineage: Eukaryota > Metazoa > Mollusca > Bivalvia > Mytilida > Modiolidae > Limnoperna > Limnoperna fortunei. Next base: position 58,170,339 of record OX104112.1, on the reverse strand, counting down.
TCATTTAAGGGCAATAACCCCTATAAGGAGTCATCTGACAATTTCAGACCGATTAAGTGCATTGTAGGGCTTTTATTGCTGATCATTTTTGCTATGTATAATTTCAATCTAGCTATTATGGTTTTAAGTTACAGGACAAAAACAGAAAATTTCATTAAAAATTGCCATTTAATTGCAATAACTCATATAAGGAGTCATCTGACAATTTCAGACCAATCAAGTGAATTGTAGGGCTTTTATTGCTGATCACTTTTGACATCTACAGTTTCACTCTACCTCTTATAGTCTTCAAGTTATATTGTAAATAAATTTTTTTTGGTCAAAAATCATCAATAAAGGGCAATAACTCCTACAAGAATCTAATACACAACTTCACACTAATAGCAACTATTGTGGACCTTAAAGTGCTGATCAATTTGAAGCAACGGTTTTCTCTATAGCTATTATAATTTTTGAGATAATGATCAAAAACTTGTGTTGACACCCATGTTCTATTATTAGTAACAGTGGCCATCTTTGTCTGTTGATCAACACCCTGGGTACAAACTTGAAACTAGGAACCCTAAGGATGATTGTGGCTAAGTTTGAAAAAAATAGGCCCAGTGGTTTCAGAGGAGAAGATTTTTGAAAAAGTATAAGACAGATGACAGACGAAGGATGCCAAGTGATGGCAAAAGCTCACATGGTACAGGCTAAAAAATGGAAAAACTGCCTCAATAGTAGTTATAGCATTGAAATATAAAGAATATTTTCTATTAAACACCTTGTGATAGTCCGATCTTCATATTTTTCAAACGTAGAATTTCTATCTTTTATCATATCTCCTTTCCCTTTTGCTAGTTTTCTTTTTACTGTCTCATTTTTTAACATGTTGAGAGTTGTTCTTTAGAAATAAGGGTAGCTTTTGTTGGTTCTGTATGGTGTGGGTATACTTTTTGTCTATTATGTCCAGACATTCACCTTTTGTTTAAATATGTAATATCAATACAAATTGCAAAGAATTTGCACATTTAAATTATTTTCAAACATTTTGTGCATTTCCAACTGAATTATGTGCCATTTGTTAATTTTTGGGATACATTTACCAACAATGACCAATGAGAAAGAAGTACAATGGTCTTTAATGTAATATGGTTATCTATTAAATAATATATGTTATTTGAATCATTGTCTTTGATAATTTATAGAGGCTGCAATTCATAAGTATAAAAATAGATCAAAGACAGAAATGGCGCGAATTCATTAAACAGGAAGTAGGTGAGCGACAGACCTGAATTCGAATCCCACGTTATGGAAGGCCATGCTGATGCTGCATACCAAATTTCAAGAGAATGTGATTAGTAGCTGCTGAGAAAACTGTTAGGAAAATTTTCTTCCAATGAACATTAATGTTTAAAATTAACTAAGTTGGATAACAGACAGTAGGTGAGCAACAGACCTGAAATCAAATCCCACGTTATGGGAGGCTATGCTGATGCTGCATACCAAATTTCAAGAGAATGTGATCAGTAGTTGATGAGAAAACTTATGAAAATTTTTCCCTGCCTGCACGCCGCCCGCCAGACATGCACCATACTTTAACCCGGATTTCACTCTGTGAAATCTGGCCAAAAATAACTTGAAATCAGTGAGATGGTATCCACCTCTGTGAGCCCTGCTGACCTTGAGGTAAAAGTTCAAAGTCAAAGGTCATCAGCTACGGTATGCAACACATCGTCTTGATATTATCTACCAATATACCAAATATCAAATGCCTACCTGAAAAAAAAAAGTTCTGGGCCAGACATGATTTTGGATGGAAGGACAGAAGGATGGACAGACAGACAGACTGATCATTATTTGGCATCCACCACTCAGTGGCAGGGCCCTAACAAGTCATTAATGGCCTCGTGACAATCTCTTAAGATGGGTGTCCCAAAAAAAGTAAAAGTGTGCTGAACAAAGAAATTAATTCTGGGTTTTATGTAATGTAATATTGTGTATGTTTTTTGGACATTTTTTATGATGAACTCTATAAAAAAAAGCCTAAAGGCCTATTTAAAACTACAGAAAGATTTTCTCTGTATTAATCCAGATCCAAAAACAAGTATCCATATTTTTGACCATACAGTTAAGCCAATCTTACATTATGGTTGTGAAATATGGGGAACTTTTAACTCAAATACAGCCCGATTTAGAAATGGCTCTTTAACACGAGATAAAATTTACTCAAATATTTGTGAAAAATTACACTCAAAATTTTGAAAGTTTGTATTAGGGGTCCATAGAAAAACAACAAATTTTGCTGTGTTGTCAGAGCTTGGACGTTTTCCACTCCATTATGATATAATTAAAAGCATCTTGAATTACTGGCAACGCCTTGAAAACATAAAAAAATTTCCTTTATTACAGAATCCCTATGAACAATCAAAACTTCTTTATGAGCAAAAAAAATCTTTATGGTATGGATCACTTCTATGTATACTGCAAAATTTTCCTGTAATTAATCGACTGAAAGATAAAAGGACCTCTAAAGCTAAACTCAATAAACTTATAAGGGAAACATTTTTGGAACTATGGATAAATCAAAGGGCCCAATTTTCTGATGGAAAATTGGGAACTTATACTTCTATTAAGCAACACTTTGGATATGAACGTTATCTTTCCATTATCAAAAACTTTGAGCATAGGAGGAGTTTAACAAAACTAAGAACCTCAGCACATCACCTCAATATTGAGGCAGGTAGATATCAGGGTATACCTCCACACCAAAGGTTGTGTGCTCAGTGTGACTCGAGAGAAATTGAAGATGAAATCCATTTTTTACTTGTCTGCAACACATTTGCAGATAACCGACAAGCATTACTAAACACTGTTGCTTTAACATGTAACAACTCTCTAAATTTAACTGTGCAGGAAAAATTTCACTGGATAATGAACTGTGAAGACAAAAACATACTTAAAGAATTATGCAACTTTATTTATAAATTTTGTAGATAACTATGAAATTGACATATTTATATGTGTATATGTGTATATATGTATGTGTATATGTGTATGTATATGTATATATGTATATGAATACTGCTTACTTTTCTGGGCAAGACACAGGGAGAATCTAAAAGATTAAGCACCGTCCCCTGGTGTCTTCTCCAGTAAGGTAACCTTCTCTCTCGGCCAAACAAATCCTTGTCTTTCTGGGTTAGACACGGGGAGAGTCTACCATGACTCTAATAAGCACCGCCCCCCGGTGTCTCTCCCAGATAGATAGTGACACTACTACTACTATTACGAAATAAAATAAACATCAAATCTTGGTGAAAAACACTTTTTCTGTTCAATAGAATTCTTAAGCACCGTCTGGCGACTTAAATACGAACATTATGAATAATATTATGTTTCAACCTTGTCACACTGTGCACACAACACCAATTTTATAAAACTGTTTAACACTATTACAACTTGTGTAACTCTGTTAAAATTGTAATGTACTGTTCCTTAATCATACATGTAAACTTTTTGTCATTGCCCCTTGTGGGACCTTAATTGGAATAAAATATTGGTATTGGTATTGGTATATCAATTGTAATTAGCTACTACTTTGTTTTGCTAGAAAAAAAAAAGTTGCTTCGTGTATATCTGGTGCTGCCCTGTTTCAATAATCATTATTGGTAAACGTATCTGCTATGTGATGTTATGGCTTTTCATAAATAATAACAAATTAAGAAAAAAAATCTGAATTTGGGTGTGTTTATGATTTAAAAAACAAGAGAAATCATTCTGCAAAATCACAATTATTACAAAAAAAGTATGTCATTACTGTAAAATAAAGTATGTTTATGGGTTTTCTTTAGTTTATCATTATAAGGACCTCATTATAATGTCTGGTTGCCAGGAAGAAGTCACTACTCACTACTTGTTGAGTGTTATAACCCTTGCCTACATATTCATGCATCTTTTAAATCATTTTAAATTTATAAAACAAATTCAAATAGTTAAAGAACTATTTCAAATATAGGTAAGTAAACTTTACAGTTCAATCAGCTGAGCTAAAACCAGAAATTTTTATGACATCATTTAAAAAAACAAATTTACATGCATGACTTCAACCTCTCGAATAATCTGGTTAAAGTATGGCAAAATTTTCTTTTTTGTAACAATAACCATACGATTGTAAAACATGTCTTGCAAGATCAGTTGCACCAGTGCAGCCAAACTTGATAGCCAGGTCTTTGATTGTAGTTTGTTCCTCCAGTCCTAGCATGCTCTCCACAGCCTTCAAACCATTCGTATAAATCTTCTTGTTTACTCCAGATAGTCTAATAGCTTCTACCTGTAAGATGTAAATCCAAATACAAGTAACCATGAATATTTTGTACAGTAATTTACATAAATACACTATGAAGGTACATGCAAAATATTTTTTGAAATTGACATGACCATATGCAAATTTTAAGTGCAAGTTTCAAACACATAAAATGTAAGATATCATGAATGTTTTAACATGGCTTGTGAGATTAACTTGTTTTCAATAGATTTGCAGAGGTCATGCTAGTTCAAGTTTTAATCAAATGGTCACTTGCTACATCTACATGTAGTATGCCTTTAAATTGATCTCATCATTGATGATGATAACCCTTGTCCGGGAACATTACCTGTGGCATTTATTGACAGGACAATATATTGTCCACAACTTAATTCCACTGAATAAATACAACTAGATGAAAAGTATGCCCTGCAGCTGAAAATTAAAGGTTGATATGTAAGTGGCTATGTTTTTTAAAAAAGAAAAGTGTGCCTGTATGGACACAAATACTGTAGGCGTAAAACTGTTGGAGAAGTAAGAAATAAATATGCCCCCAGACTTATTGTAACGAGGGAATAAAAAACAGTGAAAATTTGTCCATATCTACTGTGGTAGATTCCACACCAATGTGGCAAAAAAAAAGCACTAGTTTATAAAACAAAAGAATGCATTTAAGCCTGAGTGAGATCCAATAAATATTTATGACCTATTACCTTATTGACAGGTTGTCCTGAACCAGATGCAGCTAGATCTATACACATGACAACACAGCATGATCCTGTGAGACTTAAAGCAGACAGACTTTGGCTTCCAATTCTGATATCAGCAAGTTGTGACAGCTCCTCCGCTTTTCTTCAACAAAATTATTTTTAATAATTATATAAGTTTCAAAGCTTGCATGTAACAGCCATACAACTTTAAGACTAGGGGTGGTCACGTTAGGTTAAAAAGTGTTGCCTGGACAGGGGTCACCACACTCTAAAAAAGTAGGGAGAAGTGACTTCTCCCTGGCAGCCAAACAGGGAGAAGTCAGACCCTGATAGGGAGACTTCATGAGACACTAGGGAGAAGTCAGGGGGACAGTACAAATAATTAATTTCGCAGTAGTTACATACATTTTTCATTATTTACATCAATTTCCAGGATTGTTTCTCTTGTGTTTTAAACCATAACACACTTAGATTCAGTTTTTTTCTCTTTCTTTTTCATTATTATTCATGGTATGCAATATCAAACAGCACATAACCTTTATCATTAATCAAAAGTTGTACTGATCCAAATTGCTTCATGCATGGGACACCCATCTACAGAACTTATCATGTCAATAATTACTATACATCTTTATTCTTTCAAGTGAAACTCAAATACTTATCAAAGAAAATTGTTAAAGTACAATACTCTTTGAAAGAACTGAAGTTTGAAACAAATTAAAAGTGTTTCTTTATCAAAAATATAACGATTTTTCATTATGGGCCGTTGTACATTACATTTCTTCGTTGTTCACTTCCGGTAATTAGTCACATCCGGTAAATAAACAAATGGCGCGTAATACATTTGAAAGACGAAAATCATGTTAAATACGCATATTGTTTGCCGTTTTTTATTGGAATTACACATTTACTGATAAATTGGTAGTCTGGGTGAAGTATTTGGACCAGATTTACAAGTATCTTATGTGAACCATCGGGAGACTTGAGGGAAATGACAGGGCGACTTCGACTTCGCTTTTGAGGCGCCTTAGGGCGACTTCAGGGCCTAGTAGGGCGACTTTGTCGCCCACTTCGCCCAGTGTGGTGAGCCCTGCTGGAATTACTGAAAAATTTGTCACAGATGAACACTTGTCAACGAAATGTGAGGTAGAAAGGTGACTTGTCTTATTATGGCCTCACTTCAGACATTAAAATCCAATTTGCCTTGTCACACACTTGAATACATACATTGTGTGATATTCTTGCAGTCTTCAAAATTGAGCAGTCATCTGATGTCCAAGGCGTGAAAAGTTTCCCCTCCTCCATATAATGAATTCCTGTGTTATGTGACCGTATTTATTCCTCCCCAGCATTTTCCCATTAATTTTACCTTTATATAACAATTCCCTGTCCTGCCACAACTAATGACCTTTGTTCTGTTCATTTTGACCAAGAAAACCTTCTAAAATGACTATTGAGACACGTACAGTCATTAAACAATAGATAAACCATGTCTGACCAAAAAAAAAATGTGTAGACTATTGTCGAGCTGCTTCGAAACGGTAACTTAAGCTTGAAGCGTAAAATAATGTTTTATGATCTCAGAAGAGAAGTTGAGATTGCATGGTCAATTTGAATAGTCGATAATGTCATTTATTGATTTTATCATGTTTATTGCCATTCATGTTTGAAATGGTAATGTTTCTCCCAACCATTGTGACAACATCGTGTTTATTATATTTTCACACCATTTTTAGAGAGGAATAATCAATACGAACTGTCGTACACTGGTCTCAAGCGACTTGCACTTTCTGCATAGAGTAAATCGTTAAAACGCAAGGAAATTAGTACAACAGTACAAAGAAACAACTGAATGGGGAATAAAGTTGACATTCAGGACATTAAGACAATCAGAAATCAAAACACTCATAATTGTTGTATTATTTATAATTTCATTATAACATAAAAATAAATGTCACATTTTACTTTTTACTTAATGAAACAAACAATACAGATCTACAATTCACACTTTCACAAGCTGACAACATGACTGTGTTGACTTGTATGAAAACATCATGACCTCTGTATAAAGACCCCTTGTTTTATGTGACCTATTATACAATTTCTTTTCAACAGTCCCCTTAAATGGCAATGATCTATGCCTGTATTATAAAATGCAATATTTCTTTTTCTATCACATTCTGAAAGAATAATGATCTAAAAAACAAAAGAAATATGTCAGAATTGATAATACAATAAATAAGCATACTTCTTCGAACACATTTTTGGCTAGTTTACATCCTGTTATGTATTTCCAGATTCTATTGTACAAATAAACCTTTCTAACATTAAAAATCAGTAATCGAAAGCAAAATTCTATTATTGCTAATGACACAGAATAACATATACATGTATAATGGTCCTGATGATTTTTTTAATGTATTAAATTATTAAAATTTAAGAAGTTGTTGTCTATTTTTATTCCACTACCAGTATTTTATTCCATATCAAATTTTGATTCCTATACCATGTTTTGAAAAAAAAATATGAAAAACAATCCATTCTCTTTCAATTAGGTGGCCACCTGTTGACCTCGTTATGTAATCAAAACAAAAAACAAAATGTTTAATAAACAAATATATCATAAGTTGTCTGGGGTACATTCCTGGGTAACTAATACCTGTGTCATCATACTATTTATCTATATGGTGATAGGTCATAAACATCATAGAAAAAACACAAATAGGGTAACTTGGTTTTAAAACTAACTGGGACTAGTACAACAACTAAACATTTTGAGAGAGTGAATTCATTCAAAACAAAGTATTTTTTTATTTTTATTTAACAAATAAACATATACCAGAGTTCTGAACTGTGTATTGTTGATTGGCATATTACAAAAGCTGTAAATATGACAATATCTGTGTCCACACTGGTCATTATTTTATCCTTCAAATATTTTGTGAAAATTTTGTCTAATAACCATGTAAATCATTAAGTTGATTTTTTTTCTGGGATTTTGTATCTGGTTTGGGTGGTGCAAACACTTGACTAGAAATTAACATTCACTTGTCCAAACTTTGTTTCAATATTATAATCTAATATTAAACGACACTTACCTTTATTGATTTTGAAATAATTCATTAAATTAAATATGATGTATTATTGATTTTATTAAATATATTGTTGTATAAGGCCATTGATTTTTGATTTTTAGGTTCACAAACCCGACGACTGTAATTTTCGACAATTTGGGAAAAAAATAAAATTTTTGAAATTACGGATATTTTTTCATCCGATGTCCAATTTTAATCCAAGTTTATTTTTTCTTTCTGGTCTTCAAAACGTTTGAACAGAGCCGTTTTCGTTTTTTGTCTTTTTTTGGCAAGAAAAGAATCAACCGCATTTTAAGATGAGGATCGAATCAGCATGACGGTTTAGTAAACAGAAAAATGTCTTCGTGCAATATTGTCAAGTTTGACATACAGAAAATCAAAGGAAAACATGACACTAAGTGCCACAAACTTGAATGTTTCGCTTTAAGAAAGTTTATGGTGAAACCAAACCACGTATTGGATAAAATTAAATTGTTTGAGACAAAACAAAAGTGGTCCAAGTTCTCAAAACATTTTGGTGAGGTTTTTTTCTGTATTTTGTAAAGTACATAACAGACGTGCTGCTTACTGAAGTAAATTGAGATACCAAATGAATGATAGCGAAAAAAATTATTTTATTCTAAAACCTTTCAGTATTTTTTTACCGTTGACAAGACAATTGTCATTGCACAATCATACCTTGAAACTTGAAAGCTCTAGCTTTATCTATATACACCTTGAGAGTATGATCATATATGGACAACAAGATATTTCTGATTAAACCTTAAACCAGTTAGTTGATCTGTTCAAAAGTGAACGTACAAGAAAATTGTTGTTGTAAATACAATGTGTTTTTAAAAGCAATTTTTTATAACTTTATTTAGAGATCAAACAATTCTTTCCTAATTGTGGAGTTTAAGATTCGCAGGGGCCAAGACTGCATTTGAAAAATGGTTGGAAAATCTCTTAACAGCTAAGGGCATAAGTTATGGTGTTGTACCTTAATGGCATGTTGAGTTTGGTTTGTGGTTTTGAACCACAATTGGGAAGTTAGGAGCAAATGAATTTTGAAGTAGAGTATAATCTCAACCGTCAGCCAGTTACTTTGTAATGAGTGTAAGTTTGAGAATAAACCAGATTATATTTGCACTTGATCATGGGAGTGTATCCTATAGCTAAATTAGTGGCAAAGGACACGGTGCAATAAATGCATCTCTGAAGGTTTCCAACGATGTTCTTGTCACTTTTTTTTTGCCTCCTCCTACCCTTGAATTTTTAGGAAAACAAAAAACTGTAAACTGTAAAACTAAAAATCAAAAATCAACGGCTAAGCAGCTTGAAGAAAAGGCTCAGAAGTTGCATGCTCATAGTGACGGGTAAAAAAATTAGGATGATTGTTGTAGATATGCAGTACAAATGCGTAAAAGAAGAGCTTACACAAGGGCAACCATTATCTTTTAAAATTGATAGTTGGATAAAGTATCATTGGGAAAAGACAACAAACAGTTTTATTCACTTTCCAGTCTTCTTTTTACAACATAAATATATCACAAATTTCATTGTTCATTGCAATGAAATGAATCAAATGTCATCAAACTGCACAATAAAATAAATGTTTTTCTTTGTCATGAGTAAGTACACAAGTTGATTGAATTATAAACTGAAGAAAAACTAGAAGAAAATTGCATCATTGTGTAACATAAATTATTATTCAATAGAGAAATGCACTATTACAAATATCAGGGGTCACCAGCACTCTAAAAAAGTAGGGAGAAGTGACTTCTCCCTGGCAGCCAAACAGGGAGAAGTCAGGCCCTGATAGGGAGACTTCAGGAGACAATAGGGAGAAGTCATGGGGACCGTACAAATAATAAATATCGCGGTAGTTAACATATATTTTTCATTATTTACAGCAATTTCCAGGATTATTTCTCTTGTGTTTTAAAACCATAACACACATAAATTCAGCTTTTTTTTCTTTCTCTTTCATTATTATTCATGGTATGCACTATCAAACAGTACATAACCTTTATCATTAATCAATGAAAAAAACACCAGATATTGGGACTATTTTTCTATCTACTTCAGTACTTGTAGCCATACAAGGTATTCACCTTTATCATTAATCAATGAAAAAAACACCAGATATTGGGACTATTTTTCTATCTACTTAAGTACTTGTAGCCATACAAGGTATTCACAAATAAAAAAAGATCAACAAAAATATTTGTATAAGTGTAGACATAAACTTCATTCATGAGTTCTTATATCACAATATTCCTAACAGTTTGTTATGAACATGCCATGTTTATCTTATCAAATTTCCAAAGAAGATAGATTGAATAACATTACATTAAACCCAGAAATAAATCTTCGGTTCAGCACACTTCCACTTGGATAAAGTTGTGCTGATCCAATTGCTTCATGGGACACCCATCTACAGAACTTATCATGATGTCAATAATTACAATATATCTGTATTCTTTCATGTGGAGCATATATACTTATCAAAGAAAATTGTTAAAGTACAATACTCTTTGAAAGAACTGAAGTTTGACACCAATTAAAAGTGTTTGTTCATCAAAAAAATTACGATTTTTCATTATGGGCCGTTGTACATTACTTTTCTTCGTTGTTCACTTCCGGTAATTAGTCACATCCGGTAAATATACAAATGGCGCGTAATACATTTGAGAGACGAAAATCGTTTGAAAATATGTTAAATACCCATATTGTTTGCCTTTTTTTTATTGGAATTACACATTAACTGATAAATTGGTAGTCCGGGTGAAATATTTGGACCAGTTTAACAAGTATCTTATGTGAACCATCGGGCGACTTGAGGGAAATGACAGGGCGACTTCGACTTCGCTTTTGAGGCGCCTTAAGGCGACTTCAGGTACTAGTAGGGCGACTTTGTCGCCCACTTCCCCCAGTGTGGTGAGCCCTGAAATATTTAAATAGATTAAAGTGATTTTTTTTTAAAGCGATTACCAAAATACAAATTTATTACATTAAATTTTTGCTGTAATCATTATCCTATTTGCAATCTCTGTAACCCACTTCATATCAGCTCCGGAGATTATCATATTTTCATGTTTGCTTTTTACTGATCCCCTTAAGAGCTACTACACTACACTTTATGTACAATGTAAAAGTCACTCAGGAACCAGCTTACAAATGGCACGTCAACATGATAAACATAATCGGGTGACAGAAATAAGACGATATCTGACCCAAATGGCAATACAAATAAAGGTGATCTAGGGCAACTTTAACTTTGCTTTTAAAGATGAACAAGCCAAACAGGACTATGATTTTTAAATTATTTTAGCCTTTAAGATTGTTTCACACTTTTTACTTGTAGGACACGTATATGATAGGTTTCACACTTGTCCGAACCTAGAACGAATAATCATACCCTCACAGTTTTTTTGGCAAATAAAAAAACATTGAGAAACACGAAATTGAATGGCATGTTGCATCTTGGGTAAAACATATGTAAATTACTGGATTCTTACTACTGAATGGTTTTTATAGTATGCAAATTAGCATGTTTATAATAAAATTAGGTCATATTAAGACGCAAAAAGAAATTTATCCAATAAAGATTATTTCCCATAAGTTTCAAAATGTCTAAAGCTTCAATAATGTAAAGAAGATGAATATTATGTTTGAATTTTGTATAAATAGACCAAAGTTTAAATTTTTTATTTGCTACATTACGACCAATAGGACTGAATTCTGCCGTTAATACGACAAATCACTAAACTAACTTCGGCTTACATTGTATAATGGCAGTAAAATGCGGACTTGAATTTCTGAGAATTTTATTCCAATAAAAAATGTAACCTGCCTTTTTACCTGGCCCCGTGCCGACAGTGAACCTTAACTCGAGGTAAAATAAATTGAAATTTGGTATTATACTTTGGGTCAGTAGTTGGTCTAAAGCTTCACAAATACTTCAAACTATGAGCCTGTACAATTTTAAGCCTACAACCCACTCGCCCTTGGCCTGGGGCTATTAATTATATTTTTTATATGCGAGAAGACTGTTCTCGAGTAAGAATTTTACAGCTGTGGCTGTGACCAAAAATGTTTGCAGAAGTTTTAATCTTTCGATTCGGAGAACAACATTACCTTATTATTGACTGAGAAGAAATACCAAGCTTCTGAGCAACGCTTTTTACAGCATTTTTGTTCATTTTCTTAAAGAAAAAAACATAAATCAGCTGTTTACCACTTCCTGTTTTACACTTTCCCGCCATTAACTGTATAAAAGTTTGGCAAATGACGGGAAATATTCCGGATCTTTTCTAACACAGTCACATGACAGTAACATGGTGGGTAGGGGAGTTTGATGACGGAAGTACATTTATGTTAATGCTATCTGCTTGAATTTCACACAGATTAAATGAGAATGGTATCTTTTAAAAAGAAATTATGAATTCTTAAAGTATCGCATAAAGATTAAAATAATTGTAAAAAGCATCCACAGATGTCAAAGTTGAAGCGACCTGACTGGAAGTTGAAAAATCAATTCTTTAACTTCCAGTTTCGACCGCTTTAACTTTGATGCAATGACAGCTGTTAGTTCATTACATACTTATTCTACATTTCTGAAATTTTGGTGATGGTGATCTGTTAGGGAAATGGAGGTTCTAATTTTACAAAAACCTTTTTCAAAAATTTTCTCCTTTTTTACTTTTTGCTGCCTACATGCTTAGCCTATGCTTATTCTGTATGTCAGTCTGTGTGCTAATAGTCTTTTAATTTTTATAACTCTGAATATTATCTCTGTGTCAATGTTTTCTTTAATTCAAGTTGGACATTAACCTTTGTTTTAATTTGTATTAGTGCTAGCTTCTGGTTATACTTTAATTAACTATATTATATTTCTTCTCCTTCCTTTTAAGATGTGTTGTGCTTAGCCAATTATTGTATAGTATATCAATCTATGTTTGTTCAATGTCTTTTATTAATTTATAAAATGTTGTACCTTTATGTCTGTGTCAGTTTAAAATATTGTAATATATGAATTACAGTCATTTCGTACCATAACCAAATCGTACCATTGCCATTTCGTACCCAAAATTACCATTTCGTACCACCGAAATGCCATATCGTACCATAACTTATTGCCATTTCATACCAAATGTAATTTTGTACCATGCATAAAATTGAAATACTTTAATGTATAAAACTAAATGAATACGTTTTACATACACTGAGTAAAAATTCTTTATAAATCTTTAAATTAATCTAAAGTAGATATATTAAATATTTTTAATTAAAAAAGGTTATTTGTTTATAATATAAATATTTTTAAAAAAAATTTTGACAAGAAATTATTTTTTATTAGTAAGAAAGTACGTTTAAAGTAATAATTATGACAAATTTTCAGCATTCTGAATAGAAATGAAATATTTGTTGTGTAAACAAAAAGGGCTTTATTATTCATTAATCAGATATGAAAGGAATAATGACTTTCACTGTTTTCTTTAGAAGCCATCCTTTTACTCACCATCTGCTGTGGTAAAAGCTACAATTTGTTTGTAATGGAACCATTTTGAGTTTTTAAGGAAACAATGCACCTAATTAACCAATAGAATGTAGTTAAAGCAGGTTCGGGCAACAAAAGGTCTATACCTGCTAGCACCACTTTTTCAAGAAGAAGCATCCCTGTTGCTGCAGACTTGTTTCCGAAGTTAAACTGAAAACGCTGGAAAACCACACAGAAAGTGTTATTTGACAACTGGACCAAGTCTGCAAATGATGAAATATCCATTAGTAGACTGTTGCATCTTTGTGCCGGATTCATAATATTCAAGTCAATCGACTGTGATAATAATATTGAAAATACATGTAGTATCTAATGTTAAAATAGTTGTTAACCTTCACATATATTTTGATCTGTATCATTACATTGTTATATGATATTGTTATGTTATGACGAAATGATGATGTTAATAAAGTAAAAATAAAAAGTTTTTATTTTTAGTTACCACTTTGGTCAAAAGAGCAATATTATGCTGAATTGCATTCAGGTTTTCATTAATACACTTCCCAATATGGTACGAAAGTATCATATTACATAGTCTGGTTCCCGGTCTATCATCTTTCGGATGACATATCCAAAAGATGATAGCCCGGGAACCAGACTATGTAATATGATACTAATACACGTATTTGTATATTCCGAAGGCATACTGAATATTACGTTGAGAACCAACCTACATATTACACTGTCCCATATGGTACGAAATTGTCTTAATACACTGCCCTATATGGTAAAAAATGGTTTTAAAAATGGTACGATTTGGTTATGGTACAAAATGATTGGTTACCTAATATATGCGTACTAGTAAAGTCATGTTGGCTTTGAAAGCTCAACAGAGTTTATGTTATATGTTACTGACTTATAAATATAGTTTACTTGACAACTTCCAACTACATCCAGTCGCAAATCCATTGGGAGCCCTTAGCAGCATCTGCAAAATGCATTTATCAGCCACTGTGATCCAAATAAATGTGTCTAGAGCGGCCTTCTCCCACTCTCACTAGTATATGTTTCAAGTTTAAAACGATATTTTTTTTAATTTATACATGAAAATTTGAAGTGCGTGTATTTAATTTCAGCCGACCCAACAGTTATCACCCCAAGAAGAACAGGAGAAGCTTTTGGAGGAAGCTGTCAACATAGTGAAAAATCAGTCATTTCAGATGAAAAGATGTTTGGTTTGTACAATGATACACAATTTTTAATTCATTAAAAATATATATATATATATATATATATATATATATACAAGTCTAGAGAATTATGCAACGATACAAATAAAAAGATGTTTCTAATATAAAATAGTTATATTAAATATGACAAAATTTTCGACCAACTGATGGCCTTCTTCAGTGTCAATATCAATCTGAAGAAGGCCATCAGTTGGTCGAAAATTTTGTCATATTTATTAATATAACTATTTTATAGTAGAAACATCTTTATATTTGTATCGTTGCATAATTCTCTAGACTTGTATATTATTTTTTCGTTTATGCTGCATCGTCATGTTGGCGATCCGATACTTAGTAAGTGTATTGGTTGGTAGCTTCCTTTAGACTATATATATATATATATAATTGGTTCTTTGTTATGTCTGATTACCACACTTTTTTTTATTATGTTATCATTGGCAATCGAGAAATATGTGATAGTCTTGCCAGATCTCATGTCTGTGGTGGATTGCTATTTCAAAGCACCTTCTGTTGAAGATCTAAATTTGCCACATTTTTTTTCTGATTGGGCAAACATGGCTGATTTTTTGTTGTTGCAGTTATGTTTGTGAATTAAATGGGAAAAATTAAAAACGATAATGTATTAACATGTACTTGTTGGTTGGGTAAGTATTAACATACCCTTTTGTTAATAAATGTATCTTAAATCTTATTAGATCTTTTCAAAACCCATTTACTCGTACTTTGTAACAACACAATGTAAACAAAATGAAAATGAAAGAGAGCTGTATTATATCAATCTAGTTCACAGTACACCAACTTATCTATATTTCAGCTGTGTATAGTGGTGATTTACACCAACTTAAGCATTATTTATATCCACTGTGTTGCTTTTAGCATTATTTCCACAGTTAAACACCAATTAAATATTATTTCCACATCATCATTTTTACAGGACAAAGGAAAATTAATGGATGGACTGAAGCATGCTTCAACCATGTTGGGAGAGCTGAGAACATCAATGCTTTCACCAAAGAACTACTATGAACTGTGTATCCTGTGATATATCTTTGTATTATAACAAAACTTCTTGTTTGGCTAATAAAGCGATAATCTCCTGCACATTTAAAATCCTTGTTTTCTGCTGCAAAAGTTGTGGAATCTCATTAGAAGGGACTACTGTATTCATTAACTATGGAGCGGGAATAATAGATTGTTTTGAAAACTTATATTTATCTCGAAAAGACTGCTATGTTTAAGGTTTTGACAGAATGATGTTGCATCTGTTTTATACTATTAAAATGTTGAATCAATAAAAAAAGTTCAACGTAAAAAACCACTAATGAAATGTATAAAAACAAGACCATTAAAAAGATAATTAATTTTTGTAAAATTGGTTGATTTTCGGTTAAAGTCCATGGACATTTTTAAAATAAAAACATTCCTTAATAGTTTGAAGATATGGCAATATCAGATGAACTGAGACATCTGGAACTTTATTTGGTGGATGAATTTCAGAAAGGGAGGAAAGTGGCAGACCTGTATGAATTGGTGCAGTATGCAGGAAACATTGTTCCAAGATTGTAAGAACTATTGTATGATATTGTACACTACACAGGGAATTTTTTTCATGTGAAATTAACGTGAATTTCACGTTAAATGAGCAATTTAGCGTGAATTTCATGTGAAAAAATGTTCTCAACATTTTTAATTTTCTTTAACTTTCATGCAATTCTATAAATATTTAGAAATAAATTCTCATTTTTCAGAATTTTCATGTGATATTCACGTGAAAAAGTTAACGTGAGTTTCACATGATATTAACATAAATTTCACATGAAATTCATGTCAAATATATTTCACGTGAAATTCACGTTAATATGCTCGTTTAACGTGAAAATCATGTGAACTTTTCACGTGAAATTCACGTTAATCCTGATTTCAAGTGAATTTCACGTGAACAATATTTCCCTGTGAATAATGTTGATATATATTAGTATTATAAGGTGTTTGTAACTTAATGGTTTTCATTGCTAACTGTTAAATAAATTGTAAGAAATAGTTTAGTGTAAAAATGTAGCTTTCTGTTTTTGTTTTGAAATAAAAACATAAGGACTTAAACTTATTTCAACATTCTGTCTGCATAATAATATACTCATTTTTGTTGTTGTAGATATTTACTTATAACAGTGGGAGTAGTATACATCAAATCAAATGAATTGTCTCGAAAAGATATTCTCAAAGATCTTGTTGAAATGTGCAGAGGTGTTCAGCACCCTTTGAGAGGCCTCTTCCTTAGAAATTATTTACTTCAGTGTACAAAAAATGTACTACCGGATGTTGAAGAAGAATCAGCAGGGTAAATACCATTGTTTTACTTCAGTTTATAAGTTGCCCCATGAATTTCAATTGTTACATCTGCTTCATTAATGAATTAATATATGTACATGTTTCATCTCAATAAAGTTTTTGCAGTTTGATAATTAAACTCTAAAATGTTCTTTTCTTTACAGATTTTAAATAAATACCTTGGGATTAAAAATTAGTCATGGTATATTAGTTATGATGAATTTGGTTAGAATAGACAAACCACAAATTTCAATAGTCAATAAATGCAATTTTCCTGCTGTTCTTAGAGTTATGACCAATGGAAATTGAAAAAAAATCATTAAGATGTTAGATTTTTGCAATCAGGTGCTAATACTTAAAATAAATTTCAATAACATTTATTTTGTAATTAGCTTTTTTTTAAATTCCCCAATTTGTAAGTAGATAAACATTGATTACTGGTTATATGTTTTGGTTTAATTTTGTGTAATAATATTTTAATTGATAGGAAAGACAATGAGACTGGGACAGTAATGGATTCAATAGACTTCATTTTACTTAATTTCTCTGAAATGAACAAACTTTGGGTGCGAATGCAACATCAAGGTCATTCAAGAGACAAGGTCAAAAGAGAACAAGAAAGACGAGAGTTAAGGATCTTAGTGGGAACAAATTTGGTCAGACTTAGTCAGCTAGAGTGTATTGACATTGAGAAATATAAGAAGGTATGTATGGAGTCCAATAATATTAAATTTAACCTTTGTAAAGCTGGCATGTTAAGGAAACAGAACATGATTTGATATAGTGAAATGTTTAAATGCAGACATTTATTCCAAAGTGCTTGTAGTATAAAAAATACTAGCAGCATTTTGGTTAAGTACAGTACAGACATATAAAACTAAGCATAATTAGATGAAACAGATGAAACTAGCATCTGGCATAGTAAATTTTATTAGTACCTTTGATGACATTTTATTAGATATCAGAAAGATGGTATCCATCTCGGTGGGCCCCACTGACCTGGAGATCAAAGTTCTAGGTAAAAGGCCATCAACCATGGCATGCGACACGTCGCCTTGACACTATCTACTCACATACCAAATATCAAAAGCCTACCTCAAAAGATAAAAAAGGTAAAGCCTGGACACAAATACAGACAGACAAATGCCTACACAGATGGATGGACAGACTGATCACTATAGGGCGTCCACCACTTAGTGGCGGGGCCCTAACTAAAAGTCTTCTTGTTGCCATGATATGGATGAAGAATTGTAAACTTGGTGTTCAACAGCATTTCTTCATGTAATGCTTTGTAACAGTCTAACAAGAAAAAATCTGCTGTTATCTAGTTTTTTTTAACCATTTAAGTTGGTACGGTTAATATGAACTGGCACAATGAGTTGTTACAAGAAATTACAATTGTGTTCATTTCTTCGTATCCTTTCATTTTTGTAATTTGTTGTGAAGTTTCATTTATCAAATAAGCTTTACATAATTGATGTATTGAATGGTTGCATAACATTAAACGAACTGTATTTCAGCTATATTCAGGAGGAGCATTAAATAATAGAAAAAAAAAGTCATATTCACAACAAACTTGACAACAAAATGCGAGGCTAGATAGCTGAGTGGTTAAGGTAGTTAGTTATCTACTATTAATCACATGGTCTGTCCACACTGAGGTTGTCAGTTGGTGCCTTATTTCGAGAAAGGTATGCTCGACTCTAATCATAATTGTCAAGGATTGCCAGTTCTCTTGCTGAAGGTCAGCAGTTTTCTCTGAGTACGCCGGCTTCCTCCTACAGTAATAACTGGATGCCATTATATAGTTGAAATATTGCTGAAAGTTGCATAAAACCACAGATAAATATAAAAAAAGACGAAATTGCCTTTTATGTGTATTTGATATAAAACAAATAATTTTTATGACAAAAAAGTTCTATTTATTTAAATTTTAGGTTGTGTTACCTGGTGTATTAGAACAAGCAGTCAGCTGCAGAGATCCAATAGCACAAGAATATCTCATGGAATGCATAATACAGGTATTTTGATTGTACTGTTATTAATATTGTTTTGTTCCTTTTAATGTTATTTTTCTATTTATAAGATTAATATCATTTACAGATCATAGGAAACAAATTGCAGACAATGTTATCTAAGGCTAAACAAATGTCACAGATGCACTTGAAATACTGAGATTTCTCAATAAAAGATGGACGCCACGATATCGCTGAAATATTGCTGAAGTGGCATTTAACAACATTCAAACCATCCATTTATTTAAATGGTTTTCTTTGCTTTTTCGTATTGATGTGAAAATTATAAAGTTTTTGTTTGTACTTGGTATACTCTTGTTTTTACCGCCCGTCACACATTTTTGTGACACATGTCTCAGAAAATATGTATATGATGATTTGAAAATTAAATTTTTGCTTTTTTGATGTTAGTGTATTTTATTCTATATTGTATTATAACCTGTAAAACTCTATCCACTTTTCATATTTGAAATATAATGTAATTTTCATCACAGATTTATCTGCAACAGGTGGATACACCAAGCATACAATACAGAATTCTTTGTTTTATAATGGTACTAAGTTATAATTGACATTTATGGCATTATGTATTGATCGGTGGTGGATATTCACAGTTATGACAACATACAGCTGTACTATTGTATTGTGAACAGTAAACACACTACAAATCTACGCACAATCTACACTGAAATTAATGTTTCTATATGGGTACTGTAAGGCATTTCCACCATCAACAAAATACCCAATCACATAGACAAAAACTATATACATTGTATATTTGTCTTCAGAGAACCCTGCATGTAGTTTTCGGTAAAAGCCTGCATGCAAAATCCATTTGTTATACATGCAACTGTACATATGGAAAGCATATTAATCCAACCGAAGGTCTGGGGTTTTCTCCTGGTACTCCGGCTTCCTCCCCCCAATAAAAACTTAAGGCCATGATATTGCTGAAAAACTGCTGAAAGTGGCAAGTGGCAACATTCAACCAAACAAAAACAAACATATTAATCCAAAATAACATTCAACTTTGCCAGGTTACTTAGAACAGAATTTTACAGATAAATTAATAAGTAAATAGAAATAACTGAAAATCATTGCCTTCATCTTTTATTACAGGTAAATCATTGTATCTTTTTTTACAAGTAAATCATTGCCTTTATCATTTTTACAGGTAAATAATTGCCTTTATCCTTTATTACAGGTTTTTCCAGATGACTTTCATTTACAGACATTAAACTCCTTCCTCAGAGCATGTGCAGAACTACATGAAAGTGTGAATGTTAAGAACATAATTATTTCATTAATTGACAGGTATGTTTTGCTCACTTATTGACTGGTATACATGTAGTTTGTTCAAGCAGATATCATTAATTCATTATACATTTTAATTGAAAAATTGCCAAAGAGCATACATGTATTTTGTAAACTTGTTACATTATACAGTGTTGCATCATAGTATGGTAACTCTGTACCAAGCAAATACATGAAGTGGCAATAGGTGAAGGTGGCAAATACATGTAGTGGCAATAGGTGAAGGGGGCTAATACATGTAGTGGCAATAAGTGAAGGTGGCAAATACATGTAGTGGCAATAGGTGAAGGTGGCAAATACATGTAGTGGCAATAGGTGAAGGGGGCTAATACATGTAGTGGCAATAGGTGAAGGGGGCTAATACATGTAGTGGCAATAGGTGAAGGTGGCAAATACATGTAGTGGCAATAGGTGAAGGGGGCTAATACATGTAGTGGCAATAAGTGAAGGTAGCTAATACATGTAGTGGCAATAGGTGTAGGCTGCAAATACATGTAGTGGCAATAGGTGAAGGTGGCAAATACATGTAGTGGCAATAGGTAAATGGGGCAAATACATGTAGTGGCAATAAGTGAAGGTGGCAAATACATGAAGTGGCAATAGGTAAAGGTAGCAAATACATGTAGTGGCAATAAGTGAAGGTAGCTAATACATATAATGGCAATAGGTGAAGATGGCAAATACATGTAGTGGCAATAGGTGAAGTTGGTAAATACATGTAGTGGCAATAGGTGAAGGTAGCTAATACATATAATGGCAATAAGTGAAGATGGCAAATACATGTAGTGGCAATAGGTGAAGTTGGTAAATACATGTAGTGGCAATAGGTGAAGGTAGCTAATACATATAATGGCAATAGGTGAAGATGGCAAATACATGTAGTGGCAATAGGTGAAGTTGGTAAATACATGTAGTGGCAATAGGTGAAGGGGGCAAATACATGTAGTGGCAATAGGTAAAGGTAGCAAATACATATAGTGGCGAAAGGTAAATGTAGTACATACATGTGGTGATGGTTATGGTGAAACTAAATTAACATTGAAAACTACATACATTTTGGAGAAGACCGTTGAAATTAGTGGCAGTGGGTGTGGGACAACCATTTTAGAGAGAAAATACAACAAGTGTGCTCTGTACATGCATTTGTAAATTGTTTTAATTGCTTGCTGTGTAGAATGGAATTGAAACAGACCAGAAAGGCTTTAAGAAAAATTGATAGACACGTATAATGTCTTCGACTATTGGTAGTATATAAAGAGTTGATGTCAAGTTTAACAAAATGCTAATCAGCAATATTTAACATTTGACAAGTCATACTGTCTGGGGTATAAAAATCCCTAGAAATATTACATTAACTCATGGGAAACTAAAAACGGGAAACTACTGTCAAAATTTAACATGGTTATTCAGTTATAGTGTCAATGAACAGCAATTGATATGTATTAATAGATTAGCACAGTTTGCACAGAATGAAGAAGGTACAGGAATTCCCCCAGAAATACAACTGTTCGATATATTTTCACAGCAGATTGCACAAGTTATACAGGTATGTTTTATATTGATATAGCTGTTAGCATTTGACATAAAATAAGGTTAACTGCATCAAATAAATAATTTTTTTCTGATTTTGCAAGACTTTGGAACTTTCAGGAAATTTCATGTAAGACGGTACCTACTGTTCTATTCAGACCCCTTAAACTTCCCAGAAAGATTGTACATTCCTACTATTACAGAATTGTTTGAGGATTTTTTTTTTCTTTTTACCAGACATGGGAATTGATGTCATTTTTCAGAAAATTTGTCAAAAAAGGGTGCTATGTTTTTGAACCCAGATTTCTGAAACCACAGAAAGATTTCACACATTTTGAAGTTATGCACCTGTTATTATGGAATGGTTTCCCACACTTTATGGTACCATTTTTTGTATAAAATAAAATTGTAAACTATTCTCCTTTTATTAGAATACATATCTTGCAACACAGCCATTTCAGACATCTACATTTAAAAAAAAATAATTTGTATTAATTTAACTTGCAGAACTTCTCTCCAGAACAGTCTTAAAGTGTTGTAAAAAAACTTCTTTCACTTGTACCAGTACCATTGGGTTACATCCTAATTTATGATGTATTGACAGCATGTTCCTCAAATATTTAAAAGTAGTGATCCAGACATGATTAATTATACCCCCAGCAAACTTGTTTGCGGGGTATATAGGAATCACCCTGTCTGTCTGTCCGTCTGTCCACATCCCTTGTAAGTGCAACTCCTCCTAAACCGCTTGATGAAATTTAATGAAACTTTGCATAAAGGAAGTACATTATATGTAGATGTGCATGAAGGATTTTTATTGGCCTCGGATATCATGAAGGCAGGGATCCTCACAACGCGTCTAGATGCGTATTGTACGCGTCTTTTCATTTCTGGACGCACCTTTTCAACATCTAACGTGTCCCAGTACGCGTCCGTGTCGTTGTCAGACGCGTACAAATTTCCGTCATGTCAGTTCCGTCTATGATGTGTGATTACATATTCTTACAAATGGCGATCGATTTGTACCTGTTTCGTCCGATTCTCAGCAGGTAGCAATCACTCGGGCGGCAAATATGCTTTAATTAAGATGTTTATTGAACAATAAACGTGCAGTGTTGATGGACACTTTTTATAGTTAAAATTAAGCGTTGACAATACACTCGTTTCAAATTTTAATACACAGTCGGAACCTTGCAGTTGCACTCCTTACGATTTTTTTTTAAAGTAAGAATTCTTGACCGGTACAAGGATATCTTCAATATGAACATTAATTAGTTATCTAATAAACTTTTATTTTCTGTATATAGCAATAAGATCTGCTATAGACTAGGATCTGAAAAAAGGGGTGTGGGTGGGTAATAGTTGTTTGGAAGAAATATTATATCCAGGTAAGACAAAAGTCTCTCTTAAATGGGCAAACATCAGCATGTTTCAAGTAATGAGTGCAGTTCAATCATACTCCAAAAGACTTATAAACTCAGCTACTAATGATATAAAATAGCATGGGATAAACATTCTACAAGCCATATTATATCTTTTTATGAAAAGACATTTAATGGGTTAGTCACAGTCCACACTTGTTTAATTTAAAATATACTTAGTTAGGTAAAAATTTTAAAACACCCACACTTTTTATACTAATATTTAAACAGAAGGACTTAATCATTATCATTACTAATATTATTTCAGAATAGACCAGATATGCCTGCAGAAGACATTGTATCCCTACAGGTGGCGTTAATCAATCTGGCGTTGAAATGTTATCCAGATAAAGTAGATTATGTCGATAAAGTCTTAGAAACAACAGAGGAGATTTTTAATAGAATGAATCTTGACCAGTATGTAATGATTAGAAATCAACAATTTTCATCTGTAGATTTGTTTGTGTTATACTGCTGTCTGTTGCAAATTCCTATATATGTACAACTACCCAATTGGGTATAATATAATCAATCCAGCCTTTACAGTATCAAACAGGAAATTTTTTTAGATCCATTACAAAATAAGAGGACATCTACACATTTATAACGGTCCTATACAATATTCAACAATGCCATCCAGTTGTTGAAGACTAAATTTCAAATGTACCAGGTATTATATTATAAACAGTAATTTGTTTATCATAGCCTAAAAATGTATTTCAAACCTATTTTGAAGTTGATTTAATACATGAACATTGGTACACAATTTTTGGTTTAAATTTCTGTTTATTATTTAAAGACTTTATACTGTTTTTTGGTCTGTGTGTTAGTGTGTGCATGTCCATTTCTATTTTTCATCACAATTTTCTCAGCAATAATACAATACTGAAATTTCTGTTATTAGTTTTGTATAATCATGCCATATTGTGAGATTTATTTTCAAACCTCTCAAAAGTTATAGAGCGGGGGTGTAATCAGGATTATTAGCTCACAGTAATACCTGATATATATTATTTCTAGTTTAGAACATGGCAGTCCAGTTTCTAAGGAATTGATGCGACTGATGAAGATACCAGTAGATACCTACAACAATATACTGACAGTACTACAGTTACAACACTTTGGACCAATGTTTGAGTACTTTGATTATCAAAGCAGAAAAATAATGAGTTGTTACATCATCAATAATGCATTGGAGAATGACACACTGATACCAACACAGGAACAGGTAAACTATACCTTGAATAAATTTAGCTATATTGAAGAAGGAAATTGTGACATTTTCAAACAATAATTACAGCATTTCAGTTGTACAGTCTGTTTAAGGCTGTAAAGATGTGAAGGCATTTAAATTAAATATTGTACATATTTTAAAGTAAATTTTGTTTTCATTAAAACTTAAATGCAAGGCTTAACATTGATATCTACTTTACGATTGCTAAACATTTTTAAGGAGAAAAGGCTGACTATCAGTCATTGACTGTTTGTTTCTTTGAATAGTGTTAACACATTGTTTGGCAATTTTTAAGCTATATTGTTGCATCCAGTTTTTTAAAGAGGATGAAACCCCAACCTTCAGTAGGAAAACTGTCAAGCAAACCCTGCCTACTGAGTATCGGATCCACTCTCCTGCACAGAGAACATAACTGGTCTCCAGATATAACCTCTGATACACTTCATCCCCCATTTACTGCGGGACTACATTTGTCGTCTGCCGGTAATGTTTGTAAACAAAGAATGATGTTCGTAAAATAATACACGAGATCTAATTTATTTTATATAGTCGATTTATACACGTTTGATACAGATTACATTGAAATTACTGCATATGAACACGAAGCTTATCCTCTATGAGAGATATCTCTCACAATGTCAACCAATGGTGTGGCAGAGGTGATTGTGGTTGATGTAGGATACCCAGAATCCTTTGCGTGGAGATTGTATCGGATCTGCAACCTCTATGTTGACAGACCATGTGATCAAAAGTAGATGACTAACTACCTTAACCACCCAACCACCAAGGCCCCCTATCAGTCAGTGAGAGCTCTTTATAACTTCATATTTTAATGTTTAGTAATTTTATATCTTCAGGTGGATTCCATATTGGGGATTGTAAGTGTACTGGTACAGGATCAGTCAGACCAGCCAGAAGAACCAGATGACCCAGAAGACTTTGCAGAAGAACAAGGAGTTATGGGAAGATTTGTTCATTTACTCCAAGCAGAAGATCTAAATCAGCAATATTTAGTAAGCTTATTTATGAATTATTGAAGAATGTTATAGTTTTGTATACAGTAAATCTCTTTGTACATTATACACTGACGTACATGTTTTATAAGCCTCAATAAAATGTGCTTTACAACAAGTGATTTATTATATATAACTTCACCCTTTTTGATGTTATTGTGTAGGCTGATCAGGTGATCTTTTTTAAAAGTGAGAATTATATGCTTATACACAACTAAATATAGCAATGGGTTTTCCTGAAATGTTTGTATGTTGGGGGGTAGGAAGGGGGGGGGGTGTGCCCACAAAGACCCTAGCTTCACACCCCAAAAAGCTAAGTGTAATAATTTAAAGCTTAAAAATTGTCAAACATGACATAAAACCTCATTCAGTCAAATTTTCCTGTAGTCTGATACAGACCTGTAGTATTGTTTTTCTTTCCTGTCATGTGACATGGTAGTACATGTATGTGACTTGCTCATCATTTTCATTTTTACTTGCAATTTCCTTGGTCATTCATATGTCATGTCAAGGTAAATATAGTCCAGTTTATATTCAGGGAATGTTTTAAAGGATATTTAAGGAACAGGCATATATGTCTGTGACTGATACTGTTTTGAAGTATTTTAACATAAGTAATTTCAAAGTTAATTAACAGTAATTTTCATACATTTGTAAGCACATCTTTTTTTATTTTACTGTCACAAATATGAAAAGAACAAGATTTGAACTTAAGAAGACTGTTTATGTATACATTTTAGATTTTAAACACAGCACGGAAACATTTTGGAAATGGTGGTGACAAGAGAATAAAGTTTACTCTTCCTCCAATTGTTTTCTCTGCATACAGATTATCTATGAAGTACAGGGATATTCAAGAGGAGGTAAGTCTAATTGAAGTTTTTGAATTTTAATGTACTACATGTATTAAAAAAATTACATAAATAAAAGGCTATTAAATTTAAAAGTCTGTTGGGATTGAATTTTTTGGACATTGGTTGTGGGTAATAATTTGTCATTTATCTATTAGATAAAGTGAAAAACATTAAAAATTGAAATAAACGTTGGTTGTGGGTTATTTCTGGAAATCTAACCTATACTACAAAACTTTTGAATAAACTAGGAATACACTGTGAGAAATGTATTTTTTTTTTATCAATTGTTTAAATTATAAGTTTATTAAAATGAATAATAATTTCAAGTTGATGAATTATTAAAAAAATACTTGTATTTAATAATATGACAAAGATAGATGTTTTGAGTGACATGTCAGTATTAACACTGTACTTAAATGATAAAATAAGAAATAAAATTACTGTATAAGAAATGTTATTTGTACCTTTTCAGGATGAAAACTGGGAAAAGAAATGTCAAAAAATATTTGCCTTCTGCCACCAAACAATAGGTGCTCTTATCAAAGCAGAAATGGCAGAAATTCCACTGAGATTATATTTACAAGGTGCCATGGCTGCTGGACAGGTGGCATTTGAAAACCATGAAACTGTAGCATATGAATTTTTATCACAGGTATGTTGTACATGTCTTCCTGTTTTGTGTGTTAGTAAATGACACCATATATGAGCCATATTATGAATAAAAGAAGACATTTTATTATATTGACAGCAAAGAAATACTGAAATTTTAGAGTGAAATAAATTCAGTTCTTTTACTCCCTGAATTGCTGTCACAATTTATGTCTTTAAGGAGTCATTTAGCAAACATGGACGTGCAAGAAAATTTAAAACAAAGTTCCTCTAAGTCTTCGACGACATACTAAACATTCATCAGTGTAATAAACAGCATAATCAATAGCGTATCCTGAATATTGAAAATATTATCATTTGTGCCAAAATGCATTTAGATTTAACTCTTGATCGGAAAAAGTTCTGCGAACTTGTTAAATCATGCGTTCTGCAGCCCTCATAATTTGATTGGGGGAGTTTTTTATGTCCTTCACCGACAACTTAATGCCCTTGGTAGGACGGTGCCCTCTTGATAATTTTTGCAATATTCACTATGCGCAATTGATTTTCCTGTTTATTACATTGATATAGCTAAAAGTAGCATAAAACCTAAGAGAAACAAATAACTGTATTTTATAAAATATTATTTATCTTTTAATTTACTGTAAGAAAATACAATTTACTTAATTGTTAGAGAAACAACATTTTATCATATTAATAGAATAATTTGTCTATTTATAGGCTTTTTCTTTGTATGAAGATGAAATCAGCGACAGTAAGGCACAGTTAGCTGCAATCTCATTAATTATCGGTACATTAGAACAAATGTCATGTTTTGGTGAGGAAAATCATGAACCATTACGGACACAATGTGCATTGGCAGCATCTAAACTTCTAAAGAAACCTGATCAGTGTAGAGGTGTATCGACCTGTTCACATTTGTTTTGGTCAGGAAAATCAAAAGTCATGGAAGGGGAGGTAATTATTACAAAATATATTTAAGAAATAGATTATTGCGAGTGGGCTCTATGTGAATTAGAATATGGTCAGACCTTATATTTGTCAATATTTCATACTGAGCAATAGGGAGATATAAAATGAAGACAAATAGCAGGTCTGATCATGTTCTAATTCACATAGAGCCCAATTGCAATAACCTATTTAGATTATAATATGTTTAACAAATGTATTAAAATTTCAAAGCGGCTCTAAGAGGATGCTTTTAATGGTAATGTTGTTATTTTTTAAACTAATAACAGTTTGTTAAAGGAAATAATATTGACATAAACATACATTATTATATATATACCTTTTAAGCAAAAAATATCAAGAAATCTTACCAAAATTGCATTGTTCCATTTCGAAATTTTCAGTTGATTGTACAGTCAAACCTGTCTTAGCGACCCCCTCCATATAACGACTTCCTGTGTTATGCGACCGTATTTATTCCTCCCGAGCATTTTCCCATTCATTTTACCTTTATATAACAACTCCCTGTCTTACGCGACTAACGACCGTGTTTTCCCTTCGTTTTGACCAAGAAAACCTGTCTAAAACGGCTATCGGGACTGCTAAAATCGTTAAACAATTAATAAACCCTGTCTGACGAAAAGAAGATTCGTAGACCATTGGCATCGTTGTCAATTAGCAAGGTTCTTCGAAACGGAAAACTAAAGTATGAAGCGATCAAAAACTGTTTTATTATCTTAGAAGCGAAGTTCAGATTGCCCTGTAAAATGTGAATAGTCGTCAATGTCGTTATTCGATTTTGTTGCCATTCGGGTTGGAAATGATGTTTCTAATAACGGCTTGTTTATTGTATAATCACGCCATTTTGTTTTACAAAGGGAAATAATCAATACGAAACTGGTGTACACTGGTTCTAAACCAACTTGCACTTTCTACATAGAGCGTATTGTTAAAACAATGAAACCAGTAAGACCGGTACAAAGAAAAATACAACAACTAAATGCGGGAATAAAGTTGACCTGCGTTAATACAATCGGAAACCAATACGCTCATTATTGTTGTATATTTTGTACTTTGCGTTATTCACATTAAATAAATGTCATATTTTATTGTTTACTTAATAAAACAAACAATACAGGTCTTCAATTCACTCTTTCACAACATGACTTTGTTGATTGGTCTGCAAACATCATTACCTGTGTATATAGACCCCCTGTCTTATGTGACCTTTTTTACAATTTCCCTTCAAAGGTCGCTTAAGACAGGTTTGACTGTATATGATGTCGGAATTCTAATTATGATGTCATATCTGGCTCTATGCTTATTAGAACCCTTAAGGACTTCATATTGGAATTTTCTCATATAGTCCAAGGTTTTTTTAATACTAGTAATTACATAATTATACAAGAGGAAGTGATGTAACAAGATTTTGGGCCATGTTATTACATTTTAGGAGTTGTAGTAATGGGTATACAAAAGAGATAGTTTGTAGCTACATGTATGACATTTGTGAGGCAAAGTACATGTAGATACATATTAGGCAATTGGTTTTATTCAATAACACTCAACATTAAACCAAATTCTTAAAAGGTCGTAATAAAATATTTGACATTTATAGAGGGTGATTAAATGGAAGATTGCATTATAATTGAATTGTGAAGTGTGATTATTTATTCCTGAAATATGTCTTCATACTTAGGTTATTTCAGATAAATGTTGTGAGGACTGGAGTCTAGTGCTCTCTCCCCAATGTTACACTCAAACCCACAACCTCAGTGTTGACAGTCACACGCTTAATATCAGTCAAACAACCTTATCTACAAGTTAAGACTGGCATATATCTTTTAAAATGAGAAAGAATTAAAGACCTTCTTTAAACACAGTTAGATATTTTTATTTTATTGTTTAGATGAAGGATGGTAAACGTGTGACAGATTGTTTGAAGAAAGGAGTGAAGATAGCTAACCAGTGTATGGATGGATCAGTACAAGTACAGCTGTTCGTAGAATTACTTAACCATTATGTATACTATTATGAGAAAGGCTGTGAGCAGGTAAATTACTTAGAACATTGTGTCTGTATTATTATTGTAGTAGAGTAACTTCAGGCCTTTCAATAAGGTAAACTCACTTCCATGAATTCTACATTTTTCGACAAATTAAAGATTCCAAAAATTACAGGTAAACAATAAAAAAAACCTCACATGTAGGTGTGAAGGCTCTTAAAAGTACAGTACTTCAGTAATAATGTTTCAGCGCCATGTATCAATAATCTCTTTACCGTAAAATATAGAATAAACTGTCCAACAAGATTCAAAATCAAAAGATATACAAAATAAAATGGCAACCAAAACTAGCCAAATGTATGAACAAAGAAAGAATGAAACTAAAACAATAGATTCCCGCCAATAATAAGTTGACCAATGAAATAAGAGAAAACAGTTACACCTGAACCAATACAAAGTACAAAGTACTGCAATAGAAATAATATGCTAATTAGTCTGATCTGTTAAGGTAAATCATAAAATATATAATATTTTACAAAACTAATAACACTACAAAAAGTATATAAAAATATGAAAACTATAGCCCTATCACATCATTAGATGCTTTCCTTCCACAGGTCAGGGCTTTTCTCCTGGTCCTCCAGCTTCCTCCCCAATAAAAACTAGATCATAATATAGCTGCAAAATTTCTGAAAGTGGCATTAAAAACCAAACAAACAAACCTAATAAAAATAGGCACCATAAAATATCAAATATGAGAATTTGTTCATAAGTAGTTCCATCCTCACAAGTCAGGGTTTCTGTGTCCACATGTGTCCACGAACCCCTGACAAACTTAGCTAGGAAATTCCCTTGGGCTAGAAGTCACTATTTTGATTGGCTACATCATACCTTAATGTAGCCAATCAAAAGCTCGCTTTCATTCACGAGATGGTTAGGGGATATCCCGATGTCGATTGTTAATAAACCAAACAGATGTTTTGCGTAGACCATGTGAAAATCAGTATATTTTGTACAGTAGTGTTAATAGTTTGTTCTTACCGCGTTATTATTTAGTTGGGTTACGTTTTCTTCACCCTCAAGAATGAGAAAGAATGACTACTGCCAAACACTTGCTTCTTTCAAGCAATTTCATTGGTTGATATTTTAAAGGATTGACGTTGTACGAAAATCTTCTAGACCTGGAATTTCCTAGCTAAGTTTGTCAGGGGTTCGTGGACACATGTGGACACAGAAACCCTGACTTGTGAGGATGAAGTAGTTCTAGCTTTCTTATTTTTATTTCTGAATAAAATGGTCCAGTAGTATTGTTTTTATTTCTGAATAAAATGGTCTAGTAGTATTGTTTTTATTTCTGAATAAAATGGTCTAGTAGTATTGTTTTTATTTCTGAATAAAATGGTCTAGTAGTATTGTTTTTATTTCTGAATAAAATGGTCTAGTAGTATTGTTTTTATTTCTGAATAAAATGGTCTAGTAGTATTGTTTTTATTTCTGAATAAAATGGTCTAGTAGTATTGTTTTTATTTTTAGGTTACAGTCCAGGTTTTAAATCAGCTGATTTCAAAAATCAAAGAGACCTTGCCAAGTTTAGAAGCAAATGAAGAAACTGAACAAATAAATAAACATTTTCAAAATACATTGGACCATTTACGACTTAAGAAAGATAATCCTGAAACAGAAGGAGTGTCATATGAATCATTATCAGTTTGAATTGTCGAAAGATGTGTATTTGGCTTATTTACATTTTCCTTAACAATATTACATGCAATAAGGATTTAGATTTTGTATATTACCAGGTTGAAAGACAAAGAAAAAAAGTATTAATTTACAAAACTTTTTTTTCATGCCATGATTTGGAAAATATCATAACATACATGTCAGTGCTCATATGTTGTATTTAGTATAGAGCAAAAAGAATCAGATTCAGAACGACTTTTAAAAAACGTGAAATTGTTATTGTTGTCAATGTATAATGTTTAAGAATAAAAAAATGTATCACTAATTAGGACTTTTTTCATTTGATGCAGTGAATACTCCAAAATTTATGTCCAGTTTACCAGGCTCCTGCAATAATCTATGAAATTATTTGCATTAATTCTTGGCTTTAATACTGGCAATTTACTGCAACAGAAAAATTGTTTTTATTATTATAAGTTCTATTTAAACAAATATTAATTTAATTGCCTATTTATGAACATTTTCTATGCTCAATTCAAAATATACCCAATTATAACTCTGGATTTGGTGACCTTTAGGCATAATCAGAGATATTATGAGACTTTGTACAGAAAAACAGAAACCCCAGTATTTAAAGTATGTCTGAAAATCAACAGCAATGGTTGGTTATACCAGTAATTAAAATCAACAGTAATGACTGGTTATAACAGTAGTAAAATCAGCAGCTGGTTATAACAGTAATTAAATCAAGAGCAATGGTTGGTTATAACAGTAATTAAAATCAACAGCAATAATTGATTATGACAGTAATGAAAATAACAGCAGTGAATGGTTACAAAAATACTAGTAATTAAAACCAACACCAACAGCTGGTTAAATGTCACCAATCTTTGTAATACTATTTGTGCAGCACCCAATATGGTGTATTTTTCGTCTTGCCATTTCTATCTTGATTTTATTGGCAAAGGATTGTTGTCAATTGAAAGGCTGTTAAAGCAAGGGTTCCCATGAACATTTTTTGGTTAACATTATAAACTGATTGATCAATATATGCTACATGTATCTCTTATGCGGATTGTGACAAATATTCTTTGGTAACTTACCTCTCTTTCCTGTAGTTTATGACCTGGATTTTGACCTTGGGTAACACCAGAAAAGCAGGACAGGCTCTTTGTTCTGAACACCTCTGCTTTAGATCTTAAATCATTTTAACTGCATCACTATTTTACATAATGTTTTCAGCATGTGAGTCGCATTGTCTTTGTCAAATTTAGAAAGTGCATGGTTGTTCCATAAGGATCCTTTAACATGCTATGTATTGCATTTCCAATTGTACACCTGTTAGAGTTTTAAGATCAGAAGTTGTTATGTGTTAGGTCATAATATAACAACAATTATTCATCATCCTTTTAATAGAACTATACAGTATATCCTGGTGTATATATTTTGGATGTCTTATATAGATCATTGTCATATTTGAAAACTTGTATTCAGAACTTCAAATAAGTCTTGTCTAACCTGTAAGAAGTAAATCAAGAGTAATTTCATTTTCTTTCCAGGCATTTTTCAGCAAAGTAATAATCTTAAAGTGTTTCTTGTTCTTGGTACAGCTTGAAGAGTTTACTTTACATGTTTGAATTGCTGTTATGGCCTTAGATTATGATGATAATGCAAGTAGTGGCTGCCTGTAGTTAGGGACCTCGTAGCTTTGTCTTGAACATTTGCAGTCTTACGTACAAATCATGGGGAAATCTGTTGCTGTATATAGGGGCAAGATTGTTTGTTTGTTTTGATAGTGTGTATCGCCACTTTCAGCAATTTTTCAACTATAACATGGCGTTCAGTTTTTAGCTCACCTGACCCAAAGGGTCATGTGAGCTGTTTTTGTCACTTTGCGTTCGTTGTCGTCTGTAAACTTTTTACATTTTAATCTTCTTCTCTGAAACCACTTGGCTAATTGAAACCAATCTTGGCCATAATGTTCATTGGATGGACCTTTACAAAGTTTGTGTTTTTTATTTGGATTGGAAAACCAATATGGCCGCCACCACAGGACTTAGTTTAACAACTATGGGAAAAAGGTTAAAAAGGGCTTCTTCTCTGAAACTGGTTAACCAATCAAAACAAAACTTACTAGCAATATTGTTTGGATGGTCCTTTATAAAGTTTATGATTTTTATGCCAACTGGAAATTCAAAATGGCCACCACCGCAGGACTTAGTTTAACATAGGACACTATGGGAAAAAGTGTTAAAAGGCTTCTTCTCTGAAACTGGTTAATCAATGGAAACAAAAACTTACTAGCAATATTGTTTGGATGGTCCTCTATAAAGTTTGTGTTTTTTATGACAATTGGAAATTCAAAATGGCCACCAACACAGGACTTAGTTTAACATTGGACCCTATGGGAAAAAAGTTAAAAATGGCTTCTTCTCTGAAACGGTTAACCAATCGAATCAAAACTTACTACCAATATTGTTTGGATGGTCCTTTATAAAGTTTATGTTTTTTTATGCCAATTGGAAAATCAAAATGGCCACCACCGCAGGACTTAGTTTAACATAGGACCCTATGGGGAAAAGTTAAAAAAGGTGTCTTCTCTGAAACTGGTTAACCAATGTAAACAAAACTTACTAGCAATATTGTTTGGATGGTCCTCTATAAAATTTATGTTTTTTATGACAATTGGAAATTCAAAATGGCCAACAATTCAGGACGTAGTTTAACATAGGACCCTATGGGAAAAAAGTTAAAAAGGCTTCTTCTCTGAAACCGGTTAACCAATTGAAGCAAAACTTTCCAGCAATATTGTTTGGATGGTCCTCTATAAAGTTCATGTTTTTTATCCCAATCGGAAATTCAAAATGTCTGCAACCGCAGGACTTGGTTTAACATTGGACCCTATGGGAAAAAAGTTAAAAAAAGGTTTCTTCTCTGAAACCAATTGGAAAATCAAAATGGCCACCACCCCAAGACTTAGTTTGACATAGGACCATATGGGAATATGTGAAAAAATTTTCAAAGGCTTCTTCTCTAAAACTGGTTAACCAATGGAAACAAAACTTACTAGCAATATTGTTTGGATGTGATTGTCCTCTGTGAAGTTTGTTTTTTATGCCAATAGGAAAATCAAAAAGGCCACCACAGCATTACATAGATTACTTAGTTTAATATAGGACCCTATGGGCATTTAAAAAAAATATCTTCTTCTCTATAAAACCGATTAACCAATGGAAACAAAACTTTTTAGCAATATTGTTTGGATGGTCCTCTTTAAAGATTATTGAAAATTACAGGACTTTGTTTAACATCAGGGAAATGCAACCTTTATTGCCTATAAAATCAGGTGAGCGATACAGGCTCTTAAGAGCCTCTGGTTATTGGGGTAGGAAGACAGAGTACCCCAAGAAAACTCTCGACCTGTGGTAGGAAAACTGGCAATCCTTGTCAATTAAGTATAAGGGCAAGACATGAAAAGGAAAAACTTGACACATATGTATCATGATGTCCACCATTAAAATTAAAAAAACTTTACTTCGAGCATAACAATGCCCCAGGTGTTTGCAGAACAGCAAAATCCTATTAGCAAAACACCTCAACCTGATCGTATTACTAGTGGTTAGAGGTCAGTTACTACTAAATGTGGTTTATGGGAAGAAGCTTCTCGGACAATCATTGTCTTCCCATGCTTTGACCAAATGTTTTAAGAAACGTTAATATAGAAAGTTGTATGTTTTCCACCCTTCCTTCTACGGTACGCAGATGGCCAGTATCCAGGGTTACTGTAATATAAAACACAATGAAAATAATTAAATATTTTTAATAAAATAAACAAATAAATAAACACTAACAATTAATACACTACAAATCAGTCTTAGGTCCCATCAAAGGAATGGCTTTCATTTCAGTTTTCATACATAACACTTCTCCTAAAACAGTAGTTATAGCTATGCTTATAATATTAATAATCCACCAGGACAGAGTCTGTGGAAAGTGACCACTAAATATCCAGCATGCACACAGATGAATGAAATGAATCGTTACGGCAAAGTCTAAACACAGCTTTGTTCTTCGTACAATGAACCACAGACCTATTGCACTGAAAAAGAAAGTTAAGCACATGAGATAATCTCGGAAATAGCAAATTTACAAAGAACAAATTATTTAATCACAAGTTTGTTCAATTTTTCGTTGATCATGCAACCTGAGAAAATCTCATCTACAAGTTTGAAATGGATAATTATCGTCAGTATCTAAACTCTACTAGTCAAGTGTGCTATGTATAATTATTGTCAGTTTAACGCAGTTGTTAAGTAAACAACATAAGATCTCAATGATTGTTTGTTTTATTTCCTCAATCTCTTCATTAAATCTTGTAGCAAGTGACTTGCGATAGATAATTTTTAACTCGGATTTAGATCTCGGAAATAAATAAACAATATTTGTTTATTTTTTTCTTTCTTGAACTTTGTTTTCTATAGCCTGTTGTAGCCATAAAAGATGTATCTACAACAAAGGAATGTTTAAATGGATTAAAATGAGTGCGATGGTGATTATTATATTTCTCAATTCTGCAATTTTCTTTCTTATGCAACAATGTTACATCGTGGCTAACTATATACAAAGGGTAAGATAAAAAATGTCTATGATTCTGGCAAAACATTAATCAGACATGCTAACACTCTAATTTCAAATGTATACAAATATAATTGCATTATTCATGCATTTCATTGAAATCTATCATTTTTATTGGTTGAATTTGGTCACATGGTTACAACAGGTGATCTTTCAATTCTCAATGAAACAGCAAAACCAGAGCACAATAGCAAGGCCAATAACATTACACTGTCGCATAGAAATATATCAAAACAAAAACGGACATAACTTTAAATTTGTCATAATTTCCCCCATTTATTGATATAAAATGTAATTATAAGAATATAATTGAATGCATTCTTTTGAAGTTTCATTGATGTATGAAAGTGTTGACAGTGTGCACATTTTCACTATGAAATTGAAAATGTGCTGCGGTCAACACTTTTACATGTCGATGAAACTTCAAAAGGATGATATACAATAAATTCTTAAAAACTACATTATGTATGCATTTCACAGAAATCCATCTTTTTGGGGGGGTCGAATTAACTCAAGAGGTCATAACAAGTGATTTTTTTAATTCTCAATAAAACATTAAACCAGTGCACCATAGCAACGTCAATAAATTACACTGTGGAGTAGTAATATGAAAACAAAAGGATAAGATGGAAATTAACTTTAAAATTTGTCATAAATTTCCCCTGTTTACTGATATTTAAATGTGATTATAAGAATTGAATGAATTCTTTTGAAGTTTCATTGACATATGAAAGCATCATTTTCCTTGCACACATTTTTATCATGAAACGCTACAGTGCTTCATTGAAAGTGTGCTTCGGTCAAGGCTTTCATAAATTTATGAAACTTTAAAAGAATGCATTCAATTGTTAAGTGAACTGTGAAAGTGAAGTTTGTTTAATGCCATTATGGATATCTTTTTATCATGTACACGGTCTTTTTACAATATACATGGCACAGTGAAAACTCATGGGATTGGCAACAAAGAATAATTTTATACACATACCTGCTAAAACTGTTGAGAAATAAAGCTATCACATTTACCCTTCCAGTATCTTCAAACAAGTCTAAATCCTGAAAACAAAAATATATATTTATCTAGCTACATGTACTAATAAGAAAATATTCCCTGCTATGGTTGAAAAATCAAAAATATAACAGTAGTATCAATGTTTTAAAAACACAGACATTGAATAAGAAAAGTAATAATGTTTGTCTGTTTGTTTGTTTGAATGATGTTTAACACCATTTTCAGCAATTCTTCAGATATATCATGGTGTCCAGTTTTTATTGGGGGTGGAAGCCGGGGTAGGAAAAATGACAATCCTTGTCAAATTAAGATTGGAGTCAAGTACACTCTGCCCGCCGTGAGAATCTATTTGGCAAAAAATTTCATTCAGGATCATTATCCATATTCATTACATTGTCCCGGTATTAAAAATTTTAATGATACGATTCCAAAATTCTACACTCCACAATTTCAATTTTGTCAACAATGCCATGATTATGACAAAAATGTGTTAACATTATTTACATGTAACTAGACATTGCAGAAATGTCTGCTGAACTGCTGAAAAAGGAAACAAAATATTTATCAAACAAAGGCAGCAGTTTAATAGCCAAAAATATGTATTAATCCTAAGAGAGCTTTTGCTCCATCACGAGTAATGGGACCTCTTGTAGCTCTGTCCTTAAAAAAGGAGCTACATTATTGTAGCTAGTATATTATGGTGTTCCATTTATACTGCGGAGGAACTCGAGAGTACCCACTGAAAACCCCAACCTTTGGCCATGGCTTTATATTAAATATGATAGTTTATTTAACACAATTACTAATTTATGTACCTATTTGGCAGTAAGGAATCAGTAAAATGTGATTAATGGACAATATGATCTTGCAGACACATACCATTTAAACAGTAGCATGCTCCATTTTATAATTATATTGTTTACTTACATTTCAACAATAAGCAAGATCTATATATTTAAGACTCCAATTATGTTGGAAATGTTGTGAGTTCATATAGAAAGAAGATAATATTCAAACTATATTTATTTCTATAGCTTACAGTATGCCATTGGCCTTCATTTATAGCTAACACATGTACAGAAAGATGGATGGTCATAATATTTTATTCTATCAAGCTGATAAGTACATCTGGAATCAAATAACAAAATTTGTTCCTATCGAGTACACCCTTCAAACATAAATTGATACTTCTATTTATTTATACATGTGGGTTGTTACTGTTAGAGATAAAATCGCAAATGACAGTTTCCTTTGAACTTTAAAGAATACTTACTACTTGTGTAAATATTTGATCTAATGAAGCATCAAAACGAAAAAGAATGTCTAAAATGTAAATAAGTACGGAGTAGGTAGTGTAAAATTGACACTGCATGGCAAATATCTGCGAAATTATTAACTTGGGGTCCCAAATATAGCTTCTAAAATGTCCTGGCATCTTGGATAAACCTTTGCGAAGAAATCTCAACATCACACTATATAACTGAACTATTAGATCGTCAATTAACACTGTTTTATTATATTAAATACGCGGTTTAGTCAGATTACAATCACTCATCTTGACAGGGGAGATTATTTTTACGTCAACATCGGACTGTATCACTTGAATGTTTAATATGCAAATAATGTACAAAATGAACAAAAGTAACGGTGACGCGACTGGTTTCCATTCCGGTTCCTCAATAATCATCATCGCTTCAATAACTATGTGCACACATGTAACCGTATAGCTCGCATCTGCGATGCTCGTAGTAACATTTTTCTTTTTACATTAATACATTATGTTTTACGGCAAACGTTATACCTTTAATAAAAGTTATGAACGGTCTATCTAATAAACTGTCACATGTTTTCACTCCGCGCACGTTGGGAGGAAAGGGGGGGGGGTAACTTGTATATATATGGTAATACGGATGTGTGGCCCGAAAGAGTCACCTTTTTAGCTCTCCAAAAAATATGAAAAGGTAGTTTTTTAACTGAAAAATATATCATTGGGTTGTTGTAAATTATCTAAATATATCCATGCCTCAATTCTCTTAAGCCCATGTTAATCACGGTGATTTTACAAACAAAGTGTTCCTTTAACATCACTTTATCATTTTTATGAGTGGCCGTTCATCTCATAATTGCTTTATTTGTCTATCGCGTTACTTTTAACTTTCAACTTCTATCGCGTTACTACTTCTTCAAAGTAACACGATACTTTTCAAAGGTAACGCGATAGAAGTTGTAAGTATCGCGATACTTTTCAAAAGTAACGCGATAGAAGTTGTAAGTATCACGATACTTTTTATCTCTTGAGGAAAAAAACAATCAGAAAAAGACTTGCAGATGCAATATTCGATTGTCGTCAGATCTGAAGATATGTATTTTTGGGTAACACTATAATGACTAGCGGTGATTGACATTGCATTGTCTTCAGATTATTATTTCACATGTACTAGGTATACTACTTTGTTTCGCCGTTCAACTTATGAAAACAATTAAAATACAAAAAAAGATATAGTTCTTTCGAAACATTTTATTCAACAAGAGGATGAAATCTCGTTCGGTCAACAATCGTTGGTAGGTGTATTTTAATTGGTTCTTTCTGAAGAGATGA
The DNA here is from genome assembly GCA_944474755.1 of Limnoperna fortunei. Taxonomy (NCBI): domain Eukaryota; kingdom Metazoa; phylum Mollusca; class Bivalvia; order Mytilida; family Modiolidae; genus Limnoperna; species Limnoperna fortunei. The sequence continues at coordinate 58,130,323 of OX104112.1, read as the reverse complement.
AATTAAAAAGTATCGCGATACTTTCAACTTCTATCGCGTTACTTTTGAAAAGTAACGCGATACATGATAACGCAATTATGACATGAACGGCCACTCATACATTTTTGTAGTGAATGGAGATCAATGGACTATTTGCTGTGGTCATCATTATTAATTAACATACATGGCTTACCTGTGGCAAGACTAGAAGTGATCGTTACGCCACGGAGCAATAAATTCTCTTACTATCTGTCTTTTCCCTCCGATATAATTGTTTTATGAGTTGTGAAAGTTTAAGAAAAGGAAAGGTCTTGTAAGAACACATTTAACACATTGCAGTGGGATTTATACGATAATGACTTGCATAATACGAAAACTTTGTTTTCGGACGGTTATTTCTCGGCACGGTTTTTTATCTGTAGTTCTTACCTGAGATATCTCAACCAGATTGTCCTTTCTAAAAGAGTAATGAGATTGTTTTAAAAATAATATCATGTAGGTATACAGGTGACTTTTTATGTATAATTTTGAAGACTTCTAATGCCATTGAAAGTAAACGTCTTATTTTAAGGGTAGGTAATACGCCTGATTTTAATCAAAGTTCCTCATAATGTTCATAAAAAAAAGCGCAAGGCACGTTCTTGTATTTTGTCCGTCTTTTTTGGTATTAGTTTCCCCACAGAATTGCCAAACAACCGGACAGCTATTAAAATTGGACATAATAAATGAATAATAAATTGTTAACCTTCCCAATTTTGATAAAAAAAATTGTTCATTGCGCTTTAATACGTTTAATTGCCTTGATGCCTTTTTACAAATATTTGAGATATGGTTATCAAACTTTAATTGATAGCCGATTGTCACACCCAGGAGTGTAACTTCATCCTCACATGAAATTTCATTCCCATCCGAATTGAATTTTAGACCCCTAGATTATGATATGATACAATGTACAGATTTTTTAATGTGACTTTTTTTTCTTTATTTATATTTATGCCGCCTTGAAGAGTATATATTTTTATGATTAAAAATAAAAGAGAGGACATATCGTGTTCTAAAATAAAATAAAATAAACAAATACACGTATGTTTATTATGACAAGACCTAATTTATTATTGGAATTACAATATGGTAAATGATATTCAATATATAAAATATTAGAATAAAGGTCGTAATGAAAACTATTTATACAGATTTAAAAAGAACATGAAATAAAGTATCATACTTTAATCTATGATATAATTAGACTATATAGTTACATTGTGGATTCATAACCAGGGGTCATTCCCGCCCCCCCACCCCCCGGCACCCTCCCAAGTCAGATGTTCGGACTGCACGTTCGCTCCATCATCGTGGAGCGAACGCGGACTCAGAACCCCTGACTTGGGAGGATGTTAGTTTGGTGACGGACAAGACTACACGATATTTTCCGATTGTGATTTTAAATTTAGTATTCTTCGGAATCTCATAACGGACACCGATTTTTGTATGCGTGAAAGAACGAGACTTTGTCCTCTTGAATATCTGGGAAAGGACATTGGTAACGGATTTTAGTTTAGATTGAAATGAACTAAAAAATAATAATGTTTGATTTTTTGTTGAATTTTTAAGACAATATCTTGTGGTAGTATTTCATTCAAATAAGTTTTAATCTACATTAATTTAAACTAATGCATTCATCTCATGTTCGATGTTGTTGACCTTCATCACCGGCTTCGGAAGTTCAGTATCGAGAATCACGTTCACACAGACAGGGCACTGTTTCTGTGCAATAATCGTTCTCTTTCTGTAAATGTCCTCGATGAGTGTTATAATAATTCTTTATACAGTTTTTTTTTAAAATGGTTTATGAGTTATGGGTATGAGGCATAGGAAATTTCCGAATTCAACCTACTGAAAGACGGAAAGCAAAAACAAATATGCTAAAAGATTCAGAGCACTTACTAAGTTCAATTTATTAAATTAACTTGAAATTTGTAAACTAGATAAAGACAGATAATATACTGTTCAAGGAATCCAGGTCCATTTACCCTAAAACATGTTCGCCCTACTACCGGTTGGCCCTAATGGCCTAATACCTGTTCAGCATCCAGTATAGTATAAGATAATTATCAACTTAGAAACATGTAATATTCACAATATTATATGTAGATCGGAAATGTATTGTTGATATTTTTAATAGCCATCATGTATGATAAGCACTGAATTGATAACTAATTGGTGTTTTTATTATTATTTCAGTGGGAAAATGAGCGGCCTTTTATTAAAATCCACCATTCGCACCCTGAACAAACTGCATGCAAGAAACTTGCATCTGACACCAGTTTGTGCAAATGAGGCAATGCAATTAACTCAGGAAAAGAGGGACAAATTGTTTCCAAAGTTAGGTAAATGAATACAGTAATAACTTGCCATTACAATATTACAATTAAATGGCTATAGCAATAGTGTTTTTCTTAATACTTGTTATAATGTGTTTCAGTACATTTTATTGATTCCATATTTCATAAGACTTTTTACATACTAGTATTATGGCCAATACTTGAACAGGGTTCCCACATGACCTTAAAAACGGGGAAAGACTGGGAATTTAGATGTTCCTTATCTGGTTCCAGAAAAGGCGTGGAATTGTTAAACAATGATGATGGAATTGCAAGCTTATCTTAACCTATTTATTTGACCAATTTTGTTGTTATTTTTAAAGTTGTGTGTACCACTATGTGCCAGTAGAACATCAGGGTTGATAAGACACTTTCTAGTTTTCAAATAAATTTTTCAACAGAATAATGTGTTTTTTGCTGCAGTTTTAAAATTAGCATAATATGTGTACATTTAAAATGTAATATTCCCATTACAGACTTCATTTCTTCACCAATTCTGATCACACCTATATACCAAGTTTCCCATTAACAATACTTGTTGGAAATGGTTATAAACAGCATGAGTCTACATGTACATTGTAGTATATGGTATGTCCATTTGATATAGTTTTAGTTATTTATTTCAGAACTCGAGATGGGTACATATTGTTGATGTTGTTCAAAGCCCCACCCCCCTTTTTTTTTACATTGTTTTTTTTTAGTGTACCATAGTAATCACTTCTTCACAGATAAAATTTTCTTTTTACCTTTTTTCACTCTAGGAAACCGAGATATAGTAGGGTATGGCCACAATGGTGATCCAGATTACATGGACAGATGTGATGTACCATGTCCTGCTGTTAGATGGGCACCAAACACACCAGAAGTAATATCTCTCAGGGCAAAAGAAAAGGGAGATTGGAAAAACCTTACACTTGCAGAAAAGAAGGCTTGTATGTATATAAAAACCATTAGTCATTTACACACCTACATGTTTTAAGTTTTATCTTGTTTTCAGTCAGCTTGTTGGCAAATAGTTTTCAATTGCTTGTACATTACACTATATCTAAAATATCTGTCAACACATTTTGTTACGAAAGTTACATACTCGGTTATTTATTTTCGAATAGTCCAGTTGCTTGAATAAAAAAGATGTAATGATCCATTTTTGTTATAGCCACTTACATTGTACCTCTCGTTTATGCCACATAAACAGAATACTTTCCATTTTGAGTCTGACAATATCACATGACATGCCTACAGGGTTCACCACAGGCAATTCAAAGGCGGTGCTCCTCCACTCTTGAATTTGTTTCCTCCACCCTTGAATTTTGAGCTCCATACTAAAGTTTGACTTTATTCCTAAAAACAATGAAGTTTTTAAATACAAAAATACATGTACATTGTGACTGGAAGCAAAAAAAGAAGTGGGAAAACAAAAACAAAGACTGATAACACTATTATGAATAAATAATTGTCACTCTAAAAATTTTATGAGTAAGGAAATGGATCATTGTCCGACTTGCACCACCCTTGGATTTTGAGCTGTGGTGATCCCTGGCCTAACATGCTCATTGAGATATGCCACATGATATTGTCAGTCATAAAATTCAAAGTTATTATTATTTTATATATAACTCTTTTATGCCAAATGTTCCATTGTTCTTTTGCCTCATATTTAGTTTAAAAGTTTTGCTTATATGTTTTGTTTAGATGACTTCCTTTTTTTTGTCAAAATGACCATTTTATAATTATAAAGAAATAATCCTTGTTTTTAGCATGTGTCAGACTGGTTTTGTTATGTGATGGTTTGTGTTTTTCAGTGTACAGAGCAAGTTTCAGACAAACATTTGCTGAGATGAATGCCCCATCTGGAGAATGGAAATTTCACACAGCTGCTGTAATCTGGGCTGTTGTAGCTTCAGTTTTGATAACTGTTTGGATGGAAATATTTTGTAAGTTTGCAACAAATATATATTCACTCTAAATTGCTATATTCCTCACTAGAGTCTATGTATTCTGGTAGAAATTATGTAAACATTTCAGCTTTCAATCATATATATTCCAATTGTTTTGCCGGATTTCACGGAGTGAAAATCCGGGTTATAGTATGGTGAATGTTGGGTGGACGGGCGGGGAACTCAGCAACTACCAATCACATTCTCTTGAAATTTGGTATGCAGCATCAACATGCCCTTCCATAACGTGGGATTTGATTTCAGGTCCGTCGCTCAACTACTTCCTGTTAACCGACTTACGGACATTTCTGTCTTTGATCAATTTTTTGTCATTTGAATTCTGTATTGTCAGATTTTAATAGAACGACCTTGTGTCCTTTTCTTTTTTTGATGGTATTTCCAAACTAGAGGAGCTCAAACTTAGATGGATCAAACTGTGACAAACATCATTGATTACTCCAACTGCTTTTAAATTTCATATTTATCTATAGAGTGAGCAGCGTAGAGTTTAAATTTTCAGTTTTCATGATGGTAGTGGAAAAATTCTGGGATCAATCTGTTTTTTCTATGCTGTAAAGGTAATTCATGAAGATCCACCAAAATGGTGGATTTTCACAGCCTCTTGAGTTTCCTGACGTACAACAAATTATTTTGTCATTACATCCATCAAGAAGAAGTCCAATAAATTTTACTTTGATGTGCTGCTGTCAACACAGCTTTATATTGCCTGTGATGATTGTCTGCATGTGACAAAACATTTCATATAACACATTTCCAAAGTTTAAATATAAACATTTGATGTGCAAATATAATTGTATTTCTTTAAAGAAATTGTAATAAGTGATGTTAGTGTAGTATATTTTTCCTTCTGACATTAATCAAATTGAAGGATTGAATAGATTATGTTGCAGTGATTACTTCTATTTGTATTTCAATAAACAAATGTTTACTTTTCAATGACAATACATCTTTCAATGCCAGTAACAAATTCAGGAATTAACATTCATATTCTGCTATTTTTTAATGTGGGAAAGTTGATAGCCAGCAAAATGAGTTTCTAGTTCAAGTTGTCAGCAGGTTACATGTCTTTTTGGAATTCTTACCTTTAAGGTTTCCTGCTAAATTCATTTCTGAATCTGCACAAGTTAAATAGATTAATAAAAAATAATTAAACTTTTTTGAGTGCGTTTTCCAATATTGAAATCTTCTGTATATTTTTACTATTGGGTGGGTTTTTAGTTACATTAATGAATGACTTGTTTTTTAGCATATGCACCTCTGCCACTTGAAGTCACTGATGAAGAAAGGAAGAAGAAAATGGTACAGAGAATGATAAAACAAGGTCAACAACCTGTAACCGGAATATCTTCTAGATATGACTTTGAAAATAATAAATGGAAATAGACATAGATGTAGTTTGTAATATGAAAATGAAGACATTTGTGTGTACTTGTTTCATGTAAAATCAACAACAGTGAAAATAAATCTTTAAAATATTGTTCTTGTTTCTGCTGTGTAGTATTTAATTATATTTTTGCACCTGTAAAAAGTTATATAATAAAAGTTGTTGAAAGATATCTGTAATGAAAAAAAAGTACCAGCTATCTGAAGAACATTAAAAAAAGTCATTTGTTTGTATAGTGCATTATCAATATAATATTTACCTATTTTAAATAGAAGGCCTGCTGAAGAAAAAAAAAAGACTCTGGTCCAGACCTTTAATTTTACATGTGTCATGTGATTCTCTTCACTTTCATCCGTTGATGGCAGTATCCGAACACTTTTCACATTTCGATTCTGTCTTAAACTACTTGGCCAATTGGAATAGAACTTGGCAGAAATGTTAATTGGGTGATTTTTAAAAAGTTAAGTTTTTGGTGAAGATAATTGGCTGCCAGGGCTATCAATATGGTCGGATCAGCGAAAGTTTCCAAAAAAAAATTATGACAAACTGCTTGGTAGAAAAAATTTGTGATTTTGATAATGTACCCCAGTTGATCTTCAACTAATTTTAAGTTGCATAGCTTTATGGGAAACAATACCAGCAGCATCTTCTAAGATATTGCCCTACACATTTGAAGCAAATCCTGCAGAAATGAAGTAGTGATAGTTTTTGAATTTTTAGTCCTGATTGTAAATTCAACATTGCTGCTATAGCTGTAAATTTATTTTGATTGGCTGAAACTGCTGCCAGATTGAATTGTTGACATGTCCTGTAGAAAACAGTCAAACCGTGATAAGTTTGAAGTTCTTTGTGTTGAAAAAAACTAACAAAGTTAATCCAAGTTCAAGGCAACAGGGTTTAGGCTGTGGTGTAATATTCACAACGAAGCAAAAATTCATGGGTGACAATTCCATACATTTGGTGTTTAAAATGTGTTGAATTTGTTGTGCAGAAAAGTACAGTAAATTTATACACTTTCTTCAGAAAAATTCACATTAAAGAATTCTTTCTTTAAATTGCATAGAAAATAAACTTGTCAACTAGATCCTCAAAACACTAAATACTGCACAATATACACAAGTCAACTGAAATTAAAGAATTTCTTGAATAGATCAGAATAATATAAAATACAAGCAACTTGCATGGGATTTAAACATTCGAACAAAAAGACAACAAAGACAAAAAGCTTTTTTTAACGTTGGTACATCGTTAACAGCAAACACAAGCTCTAAAGAGCTTTTAAAACGGACATATAACGAAAGTAATGAGGATAGTTATGCAAGTTATTTGCTACTTCTCACAAATATTTATTCATAATTATAATAATATTTGTTGATCTGACTCTTCGCTTGAACAAGTAGACTAGACAATATGTTTGAGATCCAGGTATTCCAATTAGTTCCTTGTTTGAATTTCAAATTTAATTTGAGAAACAAAAGAAAGACAAATAAGTTTAAATATTTTTATTCATGTACACTACCAATGTATTGTAATTTGCACTATAAACAGATATATATCTTGGTTTTTTGTGTACTTAAGTGAAAAATGCACCATGTTTTAGAAACAGACTGTTAATGTGCTGAAATTTTAATTTATCAGTGGCTACTGCTTCCATAACAACAAACATACATTATGGTTTACCAACTATTTGCATAATATATGCCCTTTTGTTATATTTAATATCCGTCTAACCAAGGGCATTGGCGTAGGATTTTAAAAACTCCCAAAATCAAGTCAAACTATTTATCACTACTGACTGCAAAAAATAAGTTTCATATTTTATAAAAATTTGAGCTTGGCAAAATACGAACATGTTTTATATGTTAATCATCACAAAACTTGTTCATAATTGTATTGCTGTTCAATAAATTAAATTTGATGCATATTTGAGCTGAGCATAAACATACAAGTGGCTGATATTTTATGCTGACGAAAGTATTTTCAATATAAATTTTGTTGGTTGTTATAAAAAATATATCATATGACAAGTATTTGTTCCAAAACAATTTTTTTTCTTGTAACAATACTTCTCTAATTTTGACATAATATTTCAACCGCTTGAATGGTGTGGACAATATAGTTCTTGTCACTAGTGAATTTGTTGTTCTCAGCAGTTGATTGGTTTAAAATAATAACTTCATAATAAGAACTCATGACGTCATAAACAAAACACCTTCCATTTACCGTGTATTCAAGTCATGAACAAAACTGAGGTTGGGAGAATTTGTACTTCATTTCGCAAATTTACTACTTTTTAAAATTAGGGAAACAGAATCTTACATTAGTACTCTTGGATTATCGGATTTCTCCAATCTCGATAGTAAAATTAGGGAAATTTATGTCCTCGCCAAGGCTCGGACTTTAAATTCCATAATTTGACCATCTCGATTGGAGAAATCTGATAATCCACTTGTACCAATGTAAGATGCTATATATCTACATGTATATTATTACTCAATTTTAGCTAAATTGAAAATTGTAACATAATTAACAAAACATGTAAAATGCAAACCAACTTTTTTAAAAGCAAGAGCTTCGTAATGTCCATAACACAATTATGTTTTAAGTTTTATTATTTCAAACTTTTAATTTAACATGGAGAGAAACAGGTTTACTATTTGTCTCTCTATATAAATAACAATACACTGTTTTATTAAGACCATCTAAAATTAATAATTTTCATGTGCTAAGACATCGGGAAAAAGAAGATCAAAGTTAAAATATACATAAAAAAGTGTGTTTCATGTATCACATTTCACTTTGGCTTAAGAAGGCACTATAAAATGTATACAATCTATGTTTTGCAACATTGATAACAAATAAAATAAAAATAAAAATAAATACATTACTAAATATTAATAATGCTTTTATTGTACATCTTTGCTAGCTAGGGGTTACGATGAGAGATCGGATTGTAACCTTTGGCTGGAAAAGATGTTTATTGTATAGCTATGTCATATTCCATGTATAACATAGTTAGCATGAAATATTTGCTAATATTGCAGTGTGCAAAAAATAAATGCTTCAAAATCCTAATGTCATCATTAGATAACGTTTGGGATTTTATGATTTCTGCAAGTCTGCTATATAATAATTGGGTTATTGCACAGAATATTGATGAACATTTTTCCTGGGTTGAATATCAATTGCACCTACAATCTTGTGCAATGTGATATTCTGTATGGTATAGTTTTACCAATATTTATGCAATAACCCTAAATTATAAGACTTTTGATTCAGTATCTGTTTAAAAGAAAGCTTCATATATCATTAAACAATGTATTCAAGGAATATTTCAAATTTCTGTACAGGTATACAATATAACCTGTCCAGAAATGAGAAATATTCCTAATAATTTAATTTTTACAATAATAAACAATGATAATGTCATGAAACTATATGAATTTTATGGGCATAAGAATAGGTCATGTGAAGAACATGGGTTATTTCTTAAAACCTGGGTCTTCTATTTGAATTGACCAATCAGATTTCAGATTACAAAGCAAATGAAATCATTTTTGTATATTTACATTTAATGTTTGAAAATATGTCAACTCCCTGTAGTCCTGACATGTTTCATCAATATTCACTAACAATCCATAGTGAAGAAATGTATAATTCAATGTACATAATTTAAAATAAAATTTAAATAAATATATCACACATTTAGATATTCTCAATTTTCTTTTGCATAATACATTCACTCAGCATTATACATAATAAATGCTATATAGGTAGCCATTGTTGAGTGGGAATGTCCAATACAATGTCCATATCTGGGGTACATCTGGAAAACAAATGACAAGTCTTTATGAGATGAATTGAATTCAAATCAAAACTAAGTAAAAGGTCTTATTTTATGTTGATTATTTTAATTCAATTTAAAAAAATTCCAACAACACAACTTAATCAATGAACCCACATTTAAAAGCTAAAAAAGAAATGTTCTGGATGCAAACAAAATAGTGAAATCAAATATGTACTAGATTTTCAACAAAATAATATCTTTATTAAATATTAAAGAAATTTAAATGGTACTTTATAAACTTTTGAGAAAGATGACATTTTAAGGTTCCACTGAAAATCCAGATTTGTGATTTAATTTGTAACTTTGTAAACATCTAAAATTAAGAAAAAAACTCTTGACTTAAAGAATAACACACCAGACATTTGTTTCATTTAATCAAGACGTGAAAACCAAGAGAAAATATATGTAATAAATGAAACTTACTTTTCTCTTTGAGGAAAAAATTCAGGAAACATCTGAAGTCGTGAATTAGTTTTTGGATCCCTCAACAATGCTTGTACCTCCAGTTCAAGTATTTTATTTTGTTGTTTAAGTTCCTCTTGATTTTTTCTGTGAATTTCAATTTCCTTAAAAAAAAATGAAAAATTGTTGTAAACTTGTCTGCCAAATTTATGACCTTATACTTTTGAATACCGTATAGCGGGTGTAAAATTTGGCGGTTTTTAGGTCAAAATGTATTGCAAAAAATTTGGTGGTTTTAATTTTGGCGAATGGGCAAAACCATAGAAAAAAATTTGGCGGTCTAGCAATCCCGGATAAGAGGTGTTTGTGTATTTTCCAATTGGAACGTAAGTAAACAAGGGGACTACATAGGAATGGGAAGGAAACATGCCATATTTCATGTACAAAGAAAGAAACTTAATTACGGATGGAAACTTATATACAGGATGGCATTTATCTGTTTTCCCTCGATAAATAATGTGAGGAGGAAGAAATTCTCCTAAAATAAAAACGATTTCATTCTTTTCAAGTGTTTAGTTTTCCCATGTTTTTAAACATATTTGTTTACAAATCTATCAACTTTCTATAAGTTATACTTGATAATTTTAATTTTGTATATACAGTCAAAATCACGTTGCATACCAATTTTGTAATTATGACAGATATATTAATTGTGTGGTTTGATGTAGTGCTTATCCGCATGTTTATTGAACGGTTTAAATGACAGTTAATCTAGGTGTCAATATCACAATCAGGCATTTGATCTTTAAACAAAGGTAAAACAGATGAATAGATTTGTTGATTAGTCAATATAATTTAAGACAATTTGCGCAGATATTGACCAAATTAGCCGTAGGACATTAATGAATAGTTTTATTAAATATATTCTTTAATTAACACAATCTTAGGTAATACCAATATTTGACAAATGAACGTGTTATTGATTAAACTGACAATACCGATCGTCTACAAAACATTTTACCGGAGTTAATAAAATCATGAATTTTAGCGGTTTTTATTTTGGCGATTTCAGTTTGACCGCTAAAATACGCCAAAATTTGCACCCCGCTAAAATAACCCGCTATACGGTATCAAACAGACAGACATGAGACCTTATTACACTTGGAAGGAAGCAGAATTCACCATTGAATAATATATTCCAGCCATTATACAAATAATGGACATCAATATTCTGGATTAATTAATCTTTGAGAGATTTTTTATTGGATTTAGTTGTTTTAATGATCTCAATAATTAATACCCAACAGAAAACTTATTCTGAATAAAGACAGAAAACAGAACAACAGATAGAAAACACAAACATGTTACTTTCTGATCATTTAACAACAGGTAATGTAAGAAGTAAAAAGAGCAGATGTTAATATAGTAATTTCTTTATAGTTGATTTCATTTTATTATAATTCATAATTTCTTATTCTATCTCTTTTTTTTAACTGTTTGATGGTTGCCTCCAAAGAGGGTCAAGATATTTTTTACCCTGGTGTCTTTTATGTGAAGTCTTATAAGGAACAAGAGCTTGCTCAGGCAATATTAAGTCCCCTACTGGCAAATACAATTCTAAATCAAGGTCCATAATATCATCGAAAATCATTGTAACTGTCACTCATCATGGTTGACTATAAAACCAAATATCAGCTCATTATCTGCGTTTATAACAAAAAGTAGAGAAAACTGATATTTTTTTAGAAATTTCCTAAGTCCAAGGGCCATAATTTTGTCAAAAATCATTGGACGGGAACGATATTCGAATTTGATCTGTAACTCATCACCAACATACCAAATATCATTTCAATATCTGCATTGAAGCGTTTAGAAAAAAAAAGTCAGGAAAACATGTGTGACAGACTGGCAGCCTGACAGACGGAGTGCAAACCTAGTCCCCGTCAGCAAAACTGGTAAGGGACTAAAATATATAGGAAATCTGTCCTTGATTAAAGTACTCATACAAAGAAAGATTGTTGGAAACAGGCAGGCTTCATTTAGGCATTACTGTAAAAATCTGTTATATACCTTCAGCATAACCATGTTCTGTAATGCCATGTCTTTTAAACTAGGATGCATCATGGATATGGCTTTCTTAAAAAAGACAAAAAGCATACATGTATTCAATAGTGTGTTAAGTTTAAGAAATATACAGCTCTTTAAATAATAATATGGAGTTCTTAAATTTTGAAGAACATAACCATATGTTTAAAAAACATTTCAAGATCAACAAAGTAACAAATATATTTAAATAAGATTTGACATAACAATTTCAGGTCAAATTAAAATTTGAATAGATTTTTTTATTATTTATACTCTAGTTTTCCGAAATAATAATAAAGTTTCACAGTTAAGGAAAAGAAAAAACAATCATAAAAACTACAACACCAAGCTACTTAATTGAGCCTTCTCCACTGAAAAGAATTAATTTTAAAAAAAAACACCAGATTTTGTCCACTCATCCTGAATTTATTTCTAACTACACAAATTCTAAAATAAAATAATCAAATTTACACTAGGTGACTCCATTTGGTCTTTTGTAGTATTTGTAATTTCCTACGAGCATGTGTGGTGTCAAACTAATGAAACGAGATGTTTCTACAAAAAAATGCTGCTACCAAAAGTACTATATTTTGTTTTTTATTCAAGTACTACATGGACTGATAGATAACTGACATTGGTCTAAAGAAACTAAAAGCATTCAATAAAGGGACAATATTTCAAAACATTATTTTTATGTCTTAAGTGTTAGTAAATATAAGTAAGTTTAAGAACTATACTCTTACCATGCTAAAATTTGTGGATGACAAAAAGCTTTACCTTATTTTCAATGTAAAAGGAGCCATTTTTTATCTAAACAACAAATTTTGCTGTCAAAACTGACAATCAATAAATAATCTTGCTATTAATTACTTTTTCTACATAAGAAGTTTGATAGAAGACTGGCAATGTGCTGCACAAATGTAATTTAAGTTTAATCAAGTTTTAACCTCCAAGAAGCTGCAGTTATCAATAACATACAGCAATTTACACAGCTGTGATGTTAAAACAAAGGACTTCTAATGACATTTTAATGCAATAAAACCTTTACTTAACTACTAAAACACAATTTTGTAGTCAACTAATGATGGCAAAAAATTTCTTCCCTAAATTGTACATTAAAAAGTAATTGCAACTCTTTTAAATAACAAAGATTCTGTGGTGTTCAAGAAAATCTTGTCTTATTATAAAAGTTTATTTAAAACAAATTGTTCTATACCTCTGTGATTTCTTTGGTGATTGCCTGAGACCTCTTTGATCGGTCCTTTTCATACTTTGATAATTCTGTATATATTATATGCTCCAAATCTTCTTGGTCTTCCTACAAGTAAATTAAAACACATATGTGTATATGTTGAAACAATAAAAGATGGGGAAAGTAAAAACCATTAAGTTGTTAGGATGGCATAGCCAGTAATGCGTTTTGGTCACAGGAGAAATAATAGAATCGAAATACTGTATGTTATTGTATATATAGACAGATAGAATTCACCACATTCCAAATTTTCCAAAAGATAATAGTACACAAATGTGTCTGAATTGCACATTTTTGAGCCAGGAAATACTTCCTCGATTTCAATGTTCTTTGTACACTAGGGTCCCATATGGTGAACTATTATGCAAAACTAAAACGAGTACATTCTAATCATTATAATAAAACTGACACACATTTTTTGTTATTTGCCAAAAGGATGAACCAGCAATATTATAACAACTGTAAATAATGTTGGCAGTCCAACTTCAACTGAGAAATGAAACCCCAAATATACTGACTGCTGATCTTGAGACAAATAATTGCCTGGAACCCTTGAGTGTCACCACCAAGAAAGAGGACTAATGTCATTCAAATTTATGCAACCTATCCCTATGGGGATATTCAAAATGTTCTGCTTGTAATCTACCAGTCTAAATCCTACTCCTACTAATAGCAGTATTGAAACCCAAGGCCAAGCCCTAGAAATTTAAATCTTAGACTATAAAGCTATACTATAGTATCCCTAGACAAAATCTTGTTATTCCTACTCAGGCAGTATGTCCTTAGCTGGTACTTGTTTTATGTAGGTAATCATATCAGTAATAACAATAACGTTTTGGTCTTAAGTAAAAGTTCCAAAGTTTCATTTCGAAATTTTAATAAAAAATAAAACTGATAAAATTTCCCAATTCAACTGAAATTTTTATTACCAAATATTGCAGGAAAAGCCCTGGCCTTCCTCAACTAATAAAAAGAATGACATGTAGTTGACAACAGCCTCTTAATAATTTGTGTATTGGGGAAACTATTAACAATTTTTGCTCAGACTCAGGCACCAAGTTTCGTTGAGTAATAAGAGACCCTCAAAACGAGCGAAATCATTTCACTAATATCACATTAAATTTTCAGGGTGTCATGTCAGATAAAATTTTTCGCAAATTTAGAAACCCCGAAGGGTATTCAAGGAAACTCACAAACAACCATAAAATAGTCCAGAAATGGGCTTTGCACAATCAGCTGAAAAATATCCAATACATTTAACAAACTATATAAATAAATTCATTTATAAATTCTGTATTAAACTGTTTTTTAAATGCAGCTCTAATATCTAAATTCCATTGAATAATAAATTAAATCCACTGTCCATGCTACAGCTCGGTGCAGCCAAATATCAAAATAAGAACTAATTTCCTCTCCCTCAGTCAAAGGTCATTTACATTTACAGAGCTGTTGTCAGTTGAATAATTGCTTAAAGTGGCAAAACCTCATTGAAACAAACAATTTACAAACTTATCCAAAACAACTAAGTTCTACAACTCTAACATATCAAATTTTAATGCTTACCTAAACTTTATTTCTTATTTATTCTAATTTTATGTAACACCAACCTGATTAGAGATTTTTAGACTTTGTATTTCCTTTTGTAGTGTTGCAATTCTCATAGCTTTTACTGGGTATTCTTTGTCCTGTAAGAGAAAATTTTGGTCAAAATAACAAATTCATCCCAATCCAATTATTCACTGGTTTATGTGCATTTTCTTTTCAGTTTAATACATAATATTTCCTGCCTTCTGAACCAATTTTTGGCATAATATTTTTATTTTGAGCCTGATTTTTCATTGTTTATTTACAGTTTTCTTTTGTCAATAGATTAAGTTCAAATCTTCAAATAAAATAGAAAGTTTTGACATTAAATACTCATGCAGTCATTGAGAACCCATAACCTGTAGTTACAGCCATTACAAACCTGTAGTTACTGACACATCATACACATGTAGTTACTGACACATCACACACCTGTAGTTATTCACTTATTGACACATCATACACCTGTAGTTATTGACACATCAAACAACTGTAGTTATTGACAAATCATACAACTGCAGTTACTGACATGATACACTAGTAGTTATTGACACATCATACATCTGTAGTTATTGACATGATACATTAGTAGTTATTGAGACATCATACACATGTAGTTATTGACACATCAAACAACTGTAGTTATTGACAAATCATACAACTGTAGTTGACACATGTAGTTACTGACATGATACACTAGTAGTTATTGACACATGATACACCTGTAGTTATTGACATGATACACCTGTAGTTATTGACATGATACACCTGTAGTTATTGACATGATACACTAGTAGTTATTGAGACATCATACACATGCAGTTATTGACACATCATACACCTGTAGTTATTGACACATAATACACATGTAGTTATTGACACATCATACACATGTAGTTACTGACACATCATACACCTGTAGTTATTGACACATCAAACAACTTTAGTTATTGACAAATCATACACCTGTAGTTATTGACACATCAACCAACTGTAGCTATTGACACATCAACCAACTGTAGTTATTGACACATCAACCAACTGTAGTTATTGACAAATCATACAACTGTAGTTACTGACATGATACACTAGTAGTTACTGACACATCATACACCTGTAGTTATTGACACATCAAACAACTGTAGTTATTGACAAATCATACAACTGCAGTTACTGACTTGATACACTAGTAGTTATTGACACATCATACATCTGTAGTTATTGACATGATACATTAGTAGTTATTGACATGATACATTAGTAGTTATTGAGACATCATACACATGCAGTTATTGACACATCAAACAACTGTAGTTATTGACAAATCATACAACTGTAGTTGACACATCATACACATGTAGTTACTGACATGATACACTATTAGTTATTGAGACATGATACACATGTAGTTATTGACACATCATACACCTGTAGTTATTGACATGATACACTAGTAGTTATTGAGACATCATACACATGTAGTTATTGACACATCATACACCTGTAGTTATTGACACATCATACACCTGTAGTTATTGACACATCATACACCTGTAGTTATTGACACATCATACACCTGTAGTTATTGACACACCATACACCTGTAGTTATTGACACATCATACACCTGTAGTTATTGACACATCATACACATGTAGTTATTGACACATCATACACATGTAGTTATTGACACATCATACACCTGTAGTTATTGACACATCATACACCTGTAGTTATTGACACATCATACACCTGTAGTTATTGACACATCATACACCTGTAGTTATTGACACATCATACACCTGTAGTTATTGACACATCAAACAACTGTAGTTATTGACAAATCATACACATGTAGTTACTGACATGATACACTAGTAGTTATTGACACATGATACACATGTAGTTATTGACACATGATACACCTGTAGTTATTGACATGATACACTATACAATTAATGACTTTGATATAGGTCACTATCAGGATTTATCAGCCAGAGAAATGTAATATTCACCGAGCCGCTAGGCGAGGTGAATATACATTTTGAGGGCTGATAAATCCTGATAGGGACCGTATATCAAAGTCATTAATTGTTTTATTACATGAATAAAACCACCATCTCCATTGATCAGAAAAACTGAGGATGTATATTCTATTGGAGCGCCTGCTTACATTTTGTAATTGTTGTAATGTTAGTTACCCCTAATATGTTTTATTTAATACTGCATTTTGATATCAATTTGCTGATAATCCTGAAATTCCAGTTTCAAATATTGAGAAGAGTATAATTGAATGAATATATCGCAGAACCGACGTGTTGTTTACACGCACGATGTATGTATAGCTGACGTCATTGAATTGTGTACAATTAATACAATCGATTTGATTGGACGACTGAATTTATTAAGACGGCTATTCTGATTGGCTAAAACATAAAAACCAGGTCGATATCGGATTCCGCTTGACTACTATGCAGCGGAATCGTGCAGCGTACAAACATTTTATGTAATTTTAGTACTGTTGCGATTTATCGTGACCCGAAAGTTGTTTTTTGACAAATCAAAACCACGCAAAATTCTATTCATGTAATAATAGTAGTTATTGAGACATGATACACTAGTAGTTATTGACACATCATACACCTGTAGTTATTGACACATAATACACATGTAGTTATTGACACATCATACACATGTAGTTACTGACACATCATACACCTGTAGTTATTGACACATCAAACAACTTTAGTTATTGACAAATCATACACCTGTAGTTATTGACACATCAACCAACTGTAGCTATTGACACATCAACCAACTGTAGTTATTGACACATCAACCAACTGTAGTTATTGACAAATCATACAACTGTAGTTACTGACATGATACACTAGTAGTTAGTGACACACAATACACCTGTAGTTATTGACACATCAAACAACTTTAGTTATTGACAAATCATACACCTGTAGTTATTGACACATCAACCAACTGTAGCTATTGACACATCAACCAACTGTAGTTATTGACACATCAACCAACTGTAGTTATTGACAAATCATACAACTGTAGTTACTGACATGATACACTAGTAGTTACTGACACATAATACACCTGTAGTTATTAACACATCAAACAACTGTAGTTATTGACAAATCATACAACTGTAGTTACTGACATGATACACTAGTAGTTACTGACACATAATACACCTGTAGTTATTGACACATCAAACAACTTTAGTTATTGACAAATCATACACCTGTAGTTATTGACACATCAACCAACTGTAGCTATTGACACATCAACCAACTGTAGTTATTGACACATCAACCAACTGTAGTTATTGACAAATCATACAACTGTAGTTACTGACATGATACACTAGTAGTTACTGACACATAATACACCTGTAGTTATTGACACATCAACCAACTGTAGTTATTGACAAATCATACAACTGTAGTTACTGACATGATACACTAGTAGTTACTGACACATAATACACCTGTAGTTATTGACACATCAACCAACTGTAGTTATTGACAAATCATACAACTGTAGTTACTGACATGATACACTAGTAGTTACTGACACATAATACACCTGTAGTTATTAACACATCAAACAACTGTAGTTATTGACAAATCATATAACTGCAGTTACTGACTTGATACACTAGTAGTTATTGACACATCATACATCTGTAGTTATTGACATGATACATTAGTAGTTATTGAGACATCATACACATGCAGTTATTGACACATCAAACAACTGTAGTTATTGACAAATCATACAACTGTAGTTGACACATCATACACATGTAGTTACTGACATGATACACTATTAGTTATTGAGACATGATACACATGTAGTTATTGACACATCATACACCTGTAGTTATTGACATGATACACTAGTAGTTATTGAGACATCATACACCTGTAGTTATTGACACATCATACACCTGTAGTTATTGACACATCATACACCTGTAGTTATTGACACATCATACACCTGTAGTTATTGACACATCATACACCTGTAGTTATTGACATATCATACACCTGTAGTTATTGACACATCATACACATGTAGTTATTGACACATCATACACCTGTAGTTATTGACATGATACACTTGTAGTTATTGACAGATCATACACCTTTAGTTAATGACACATCATACACATGTAGTTATTGACACTATACACTAGAATATATTGACAGATCAGATCATACAACTCTAGTTATTGACACTATACACTAGTAGTTATTGGCAGATCATTCACCTGTAGTTATTGACCCTATACACTAGTAGTTATTGACATACCATACAACTGAAGTTATTGACACATCATACACCTGTAGTTATTGACACATCATACACCCTTGTAGTTATCGACACATTGTACACCTGTAGTTATTAACCCATCATGAACCAGTAGTCATTTTACCTGTAGATGTACATACCTTGTAATTTAATAAGGTATGAAGCTGTTCTTGTTTACTTCTTAATTTTTCATCTAAAACTTCAACTTTTTCTTCTAAAGCTGGAAAAAGAAATAACAAATAAAAATAAAATAATTTCTCCACAACTGAAAATTTTACTCTACAAAGTACATATATTACCATTATATACTGCTCTTTTTTGACAGCACTATATCTAAAAGTTTATAGTAGGGAAGGATTTTTTTAAATTATTTTAGAACAAAGGCTTGTGGGTCTGAAAGGACCAAAAGCTCTGTAATAATAAACAAATTATCTTATTTGTGTGTATATTTTTGCTTGTTTTGTTTGTTTGAATGGTGTTTTAACGCCACTTTCAGCAATTTTTCAGTTATTTCATGGCGTCCAGTTTTTATTGGGGGAGGAAGCCCGAGTACCCGGAGAGAACCCCCGACCTGCGGTATGTATATTTTTGAACATCTGTATTCTCTTTAAGGGAAAACTACTGAATAAAATGTCCATGGGACTTTCATGCCAAAACATTATATAATTTATGACTTTGATATAGGTCGCTATCAGGATTTATCAGCCAGAGAAAATGTAATATTCACAGGCGAGGTGAATATACATTTTTGAGGGCTGATAAATCCTGATAGCGACCATAGATCAAAGTCATTAATTGTTTTATTACATAAATACCATCTCCCTTGATCAGAAAAACAGAGGATGCCTTTTCTACTGGAGCCCCTGCTTACATTTTGTAATTGTTGCAATTACCCTTCATATTTTTTATTTAATTCTGCTTTTTGATATCAGTTTGCTTATAAACCTGAAATTCCAGTTTCAAATATTTAGAAGGGTATAAATGAATCACTATATCGCAGAGTCGACATTTCTCCAATTTGTTGTTGACACGCATGATGTATGTGTAGCAGACGTCAATGAATTGTGTACAATACATTTAATACAATTGATTTGATTGGACAAATGAATTTATTAAGACGGCTATTCTGATTGGCTAAAACATTAAAACCAGGTTGATATCGGATTCCACTTGACTACTATGCAGCGGAATCGTGCAGCGTACAAACATTTTATGTAATTTTAGTACTGTTGCGATTTATCGTGACCCGGAAGTTGTTTTTAGACCAATAAAAAACATGCAAAATTCTATTTATGTAATAATACTTTAAATACATTAACAACAAGACAAAATTTGAAAATGCTATAGATAATTATAATGCAACATTCATAAATCACTGATTTCGATTGTATAAAATTCATATTTGAGGTGGTAAGTTCTATGATTGTTCTGCTGTAAATTATGTGCACTTGCAGACATTGCTTTTCAGAATAAACAATTCAAAAAATTTGCTTTAAAGTATTTGCATCAAAATGGAGATAACAAAAGTGTATTTGAAATGTCGCTGAAGTCAATAATTGATATTAGTGGTTAGTGCAATTATAAACAAACTTAATTTGTGACAGTAAAATCAACAAAAAATAAAATTTACATCATCAGCTTTTCAAATACGACACAGCTACCTTCTAATTATTGGTTTGTTTTGTGTTTGTTGAAAGTTGGGCTGACAAGGCAATGAAAGAGGCTTATGATTAAACTATTCAAGACAAATTTAATATAATAAATGTTGTAACTGTGTACCTTTGGTTACAACAGCTGCCAGGTTAGTCAGGTCTTGGACAGAAATGAAAGTTTTTTTTTTATTTTTAACAATGTATTTTGAATTCTCCTTTCTGGAAATTGAAAACCTTTAATCTCTTTATATCAGTCAATCTCCAGGTTTTCTGAAGCATTAAGGCACAATAAATAAGTTATCTCAGACAAGCCTGTTGCATTGACATTAAAATGTTGCTTTAAAAAGGAAAGCAAATAGAATTAAGCATGTTCATAAATGTTAAAGAGATGCTCCTCACAACAAAGGGCCATATTATGATCACCTGTGATGAAATATAAAATACCACACACAACATATCAAACAGCCTTGACAACATCTAAGTTTGACAAGATAAGATAATCAAATAAAACCAGAAGGGTACCCTGTATAATCATTTGAGTTCGTGACTTTGTTCTTTCTAGTTCTTCTTTTGCCTCACTGTGTTCTTTGGAAAAATTAGAGTTCAAAGTGGATATGCCTCCCTGAAAATAATTTACAATGAAATCATTAATATTTCAAATGCAATAAAATCCACATAAAATATGGATTTTAACAGAAGTAGGTTAAACAACAAATAATATTACACAGTGGTAAACATTTTTCCATCCTCACAAATCTGGGTTTCTGTGTCCACTAAACCCTGACAAACTTAGCTAGGAAATTCCTGAGCTAGAAGATTTTTATATGATGTCAAACCTTTAAAATATCAAACAATAAAAATTGATTGAAAGAAGCATGTGTTTGGCAATAGAGTATGCAAATGTCATTCTTACAACACATCCAATTGATTTATTTACAATCGACATAGGGATATCCCCTAAACAAGTCGTGTATGAAAGAAAACTTTTTATTGGCTACATGCAGGTGTGAATTGGCCAATTAAAATAGTGACTTCTAGCCTAGAAATTTCCTAGCTAAGTTTGTCAGGGTTTTGTGGACACATGTGGACACAAAAACCCTGACTTGTGAGAATGACATGTCTCATTCATCTTCAAGTTATCTTTACTGGTTTGTGAGCATGGAAATTTGTTTAAATAAGATTAAGGTTAAGTAAAACTAATACTTCAATAACACTATAAATTTGTGCATGGGAATATAAAATGAATTTTAAAAGGTCATAAAGGACAAACTAGAGTAAAAAAACCTGTGAGCAATGCTCACCATTGATACCCCCCACTTCACAATTACTTTGAAAATTCAGGTGTTCTTAATTATGAAATTGAAACTTTATCTAGTTAAACGTGAAGGCGAAGTTGCAGATAAAACGGTGACCTCCCGGTAGTCCGACAGCCCATTGGTCCGACAGCCCATTGGTCCGACAACCCAATAGTCCGACAACCCTATTGTCCGACAGCCCAATAGTCCGACAATGAGTGTATATGCAATACTATAAACCTTCAGACACAATCCAAAGAACAATAAACATATTATAAATGCAAACCTAACTAAGTTGGTTGTTTGGTAGGAATTTCTTAATATTAGGAATATTAGCTATGATTTGGTTATATTACATGTATATGTTACAGGGAATGTGTGTAATTAGGGCATACGCGTAATCTTTAAATATTCAGGGATTACTTGTAATCGCTAAATTGCTTGGGGATTACATGTAATCCCTAATTTTTACCAGGGATGTAATCCCTGGTTTTTTAACCATTTTCACACCTTTTTCCTGACCCTAAAACTGGTTTTAAAATGCATTTTTTCTGCAAACAAAAATATATAATTTATTGTGCTTTTTCATTTGTTATCATTTATCTTGAAATTTCATGAAAATACTTAAAAGATTACACATAATCCCTAATTACACACAGGGTATTTAATGTTTTTATTGTTCTTACATGCTGATCATAAAAACGATTATGGCGATGCATTCACGAAGAGTTGTACTTTGAAGGCTGATTTTTTTTCTTCATCATGGAGTTGGTGGGACAGGTATAAATGTGCAAATGATGTTAGTTCATAGGTTGGTGCATATATGTATAAAGGTTTCATTAACTCTTTCCTTCGTGCGTACCCCTAGTGGTCCGCAGCAGAGTCCAGCTTATTGTAAAAGGCGACTATGGGGCTTTAGAATCTGACGGCGGTGACCAGACCACGGATCAATTAAGGCGTGTACCCTAGTTGGTCTAATAGGTTGATCTTCGTTTTCTTTAAAATTACTGTTTCTTTGTTTTCTATTCCATTCTCATATTTCTCATCATTCCATGTTCATTGGCCGAATGTCTGGATTGTGAATGTCGGGCGGGCGATCGCGGAAAATATTTTCGAAACTGTATTCTCATCAACAACTATCAAGGCCTCTTGATATTTGGAATGCAGCATCAGCGTGGAGTTCTATACCGTGGTATTTAATTTCAGGCATACTTCCTGTTTAACGAAATCCGGCCGTTCTTGGCTTGGACAGATTTTTATGCCCACGCGACGACATATAGTTTTACTCATGTCCGTCGTTCGTCCGTCCGCCCTTCCGTACACAAATTTCCGTCAAGCTTTTATCAGCGCGTAATAATCGCACATCAGAATGACATAAAACTTGGGATGGTTCACTTTGACGAACTGTACGTCCTAAGCGACTTTCAGACCTGACGGACTTCTACTTCCTGTTTGGAGCCATCCGTGTCCAATAAACACATTCCTTCTTATTTATTATTTTTTTAACGTTTTTCAGGGCGTACAAGACCAACTTAACACACCCGCTAAACCTGAACTAAATTAAATATGAAACAAACGAACGGACGGATACATGTATTCCGGTACGTAGGTGGAGCATAGAAATTATATATATATTTTTTAATTATCGATTTCGGTCCGACCAAATATGTGATAATTTATTAGACTCTTGAGGATTGTCGGACTGTTGGGCTGTCGGACTATTGGGTTGTCGGACTAATGGGTTGTCGGACTATCGGGTTGTCGGACCATTGGGCTGTCGGACTATTGGGCTGTCGGATTACAGACGTGTAACCGATAAAACACGTAACCCTCCCCTGGCATCCCCTATGTCAATGACAAATTCCATGTTTTTCTATGGGAAACCTCCAATAATATTCTGATCAAAATGTTTAATATCCAGTGCACAATGGCAATATGTGACCAAGATTCTTTGTAAGTTTCAACAAATTCCATTCAGTGGTGTAGGAGGAGTTGCAAATAAAAGATGGGTATTCCCTTATGTCCATGACAAAGTCCATGCTTTTCTATGGGAAACCCCAAATATCATTCCGATCAAAATGTTAAATATCTCCTGCACAATGGCACTATGTGACATGGATTCTGTGTAAGTTTCATCAAATTCCATTCAGTGGTGTAGGTTTTTTTGATGATTTTTTAACGCCACTTTCAGCAATTTTTCAGCTATATCATGGTGTCCAGTTTTTATTGGGGGAGGAAGCCGGAGTACCTGGAGAAAACCCCCAACCTGCGGTAGGAAAACTGGCAATCCTTGTCAATTAAGATTAGAGTCGAGTACACTCTGCCTGCAGTGACAGTGGTGTAGGAGGAGTTGCACATCAGAGATGGGTATCCCGATATGTCAATGACAGTCCATGTTTTTCTATGGAAACCCCAAATATCATTCCGATCAAAATGTTAAATATCTCCTGCACAATGGCACCATGTGACATGGATTCTGTGTAAGTTTCAACAAATTCCATTCAGTGGTGTAGGAATGAGTTGCACATAAGAGATGGGTATCCCTTATGTCCATGACAAACCCCAAATATCATTCCAATCAAAATGTTTAATATCTAGTGCACAATGGCAATATGTGACAACATTCTGTGTAAGTTTCATCAAATTCCATTTAGTGGTTTTGGAGGAGTCGCACATAAGAAATGGGTATCCCCTTATGTCAATGACAGTCCATGTTTTTCTATGGGAAACCCCAAATATCATTCCGATCAAAATAATAAATATCTCCTGCACAATGGCACTATGTGACAAGGATTCTGTGTAAGTTTCAACAAATTCCATTCAGTGGTGTAGGAGGAGTTGCACATAAGAGATGAGGACCCTTTTTGGTCACTGACAATGTCCATGTTTTTCTATGGGAAACCCCAAATATCATTCCGATCAAAATGTTTAATATCTCCTGCACAATGGCACTATGTGACAAGGATTCTGTGTAAGTTTCATTAAATTCCATTCAGTGGTGTAGGAGGAGTTGCACATAAGAGATAGGGACCCCCTTAGGTCAATGACAAAGTCCATGTTTTTCTATGGGAAACCCCAAATATCATTCCGATCAAAATGTTAAATATTTCCTGCACAATGGCACTATGTGACAAAGATTCTGTGTAAGTTTCATCAAATTCCATTCATGGTGTAGGAGGAGTTGCACATAAGAGAAAGTGTAATGGACGGACAGACGGACGGACGGACGGACGGACACTATGAACACTATATACCCCAGCTTTTCAAGCGGGGGGTATAATAAATGTTGGCTCTTATACAGTAGTTTAAGGTGCCTTTAGTTTCCTACTAGTTTTGAGACACAGCTTGCACTTAAACTCTGTTGCTGCATTGGCAAGTTTTGGTTCGATAATGAGATGGTTCTCAGTACTTAAGTACTGAATGTTAATCTATTTAAGTCTTGGTGGCCATATCTGAAGTCAAAGAATTTCACCAACTATGGAATCTAGCTATGTCAAGCGATTCCATGACACAATGTGCACCAAAACTTTAGTCATGTACTTCTATACAGTCTTTGTGGTCATATTCAAAATCAGAGAATTTTACTTATTTGAGAATTATTTGGGAATTTTGAATTAATTAATTTTTTTTAGTTGGTAAGTAAAATTAATCTTCAATTATCAATTTCAGTACTTTTACATGGCTTGCACGAAACCTTCAACTTTTTGGTGTCCACTAACTGACAGAAAAACTGTTTTCAACAACCAATAAACTAATAATATAAAATTAGTATTTTTAAGCAAGTTGTTTCAACTAATGAATCCTCAAAATTCTCATACCTTGTACTTAAATTAAATTAAATGTAAATTGTTCTGAATTATCATAAACTATGCTAAAGTTACCCTGTATTTTTCATATCTTCTGAGTAAAGCTTTAACATCATCTAGGGTACCGTGCTCCTCGGACTCTATGGCAGTGCTCATCTTTAAATTTTCATTTAATCTGATGTAATGTTAAAGTGTTATAAATAGATCAACAATTCTAAATCATGCTGTTAATTAATTTAATATTTTATTAACAGTGTATGTGAAACATTAAATACCTACTAAAGTAAACACAACTCTCCACTAACATCTTTTAAAAGTATACAAATATATTATGTTCATGAAATAGACAAATTGCCAAGGAAAGAAAGATTATTAAAAGAACAGCATAGTTTTTTAATTGTTTACAGACCATTTAAAAGTGAAAAAGGAAAAAGAAAATGCCAAGTATAACATTTACTGATTCATTATGTAAATATTGTGTGTTTCCAACTACAAAATCAGACCTGGACAACAGTAAAACAGAATAAACCACAATAAAAAAGTATGTTATTCTAATGTGACCTACTTCTTTCTCTATGTAAAAAAGTCATTTTAAATTGTGCATGATTTAACATACTGCTTTTAAGTTATTTTCATCACCACCCTACATTACAACATGTGGGATGCACATGAACAACCATATTCAAGCCCATATGGCTTTTTTTTTACAATTTCCCTTCAAAGGTTGTATAAGAGAAGTTTGACTGTATGTTATGCATGCATTATTTCTGAAGTTATTAACATGTATGTGTCAGAGATCTATACTATATGCCAAAATCCATTGGAAAAAATTTTTTGCTTGCATTTTTTATTATTCCATATTCTATCATTTTATTACAAAAATCCTTTAGAAAAAATTTAGATACGATAACCAGTTCATGTTTTATACTATGCCCCTGTTGTTTACTCATTTACTGGACTTTTGCTACGGTAATTTTACATAATAAGTCAGCCATTTTTGTTTCTAAAGGGACCTTGCGTTATTAACAAATGTTGGTCTGCTTTCATGACTTCAATGGTATTTGGACAAATCGCGAGACTTTTCCTGCCTTAACTGAAGACAACATCACCCAAGGATTTCGAAAAGTCAATAATCGATTGTTCCTAAAGTACACTTTCATTCTAATTTAGGTCAAATTTTAGTATGGAAAATTGCCAGATAAAAATTTAAAAACTGCCATATTTCAAAATGCTGAATATCTCAAGGAAATAATTGTTGTTTTCAAAAAGTACCCTTCTTGATCTACAAAAGGCGCATAAGGTGAACCATACACGGTAGGCAATTTTCATTTGTCACGCAAAAACCTCTCCAAAATACGTTCACTTGTAGTATAGCATACTTTACATATTTTCTAGGAAATCCTAATACTGAACTGATCACCAGTGAAATGTATAAACATGAACAGCCAACAGTGTAAATATTGTGTTGGTTTCTAAAATGTTTATTCTTACTTTCTCCTTCAGTGTTTTTCCATGAAACTTAAGTAAAAAGTAGACTGCATTCCATACAATACTTCCAGTCGTACATATTGTACACATGTACACATGAAAAAAGGATACAATTCAAAACACCTTTTCTTATATTCTTCATTAGTCTTTTTTCTAGTCTTAATTCGTAACTGAAAAAATACAGTATAAAATATTCTGTTATGGTGAAAGGTTAAAATAAAACAAGACTTTGAATTAAATATAAAGTACACAACCTGACTACTTAACATTAAAACTCAAAATAAACAGCAACTTGAGTATTGGTTCTTGTAAAGTTGTTTTAAATAATATTGCAAGTAGTTTATCTCATTTTTAAATAGATGTAATGTTATTGAAATAAAATGCACCTGTTTTGTTGCTTCTTAATTGATTATTACCTCTAGAATTTTTATTCTTTCATTCCTTTCTTTATCTAATTCTGCTTGTTTGGCAGCCTCTTTCTTCTCTCTGTATGTAGGGACATGGATGCCTTTTCCTTGATATGGATCAGCAGACTTGGCACGTCCAACAACAAATGACTTACTGGCTGCATAATACAAGTCAAAATTACAAATTATTAATCAAATAAAGTTTTGTAAACAGTTTTTTTCTTGAAAAATATTTTAGCTAATACATGTACATGTATTTACATGTCTGTTTTATATACCTCTTTGATAAATTTTCAAAAGGCCAAATTTTCAAAGAGAGGTTTAGAGTACAGTGAAAGAAGGCCTGTATCTAGCTTTTAGTTCATCTTTAATGCAACCGCACAACTATAACAAAGTGTTATCATTATTAGGATTACATTTTCTTAAGGCTGTTGGGGGGTCTCAGTGGCTGAGTGGTTAAGGTAGTTCGACTACTATTGATCACGTGGTCTGTCAACACTGAGGTTGCTGGTTCAAGTCTCACTGCGGACAGGGTGCACTTGACTCCTATCTTAATTGACAAGGATTGCCAGTTTTCCTACCGCAGGTAGGGGGTTTTCTCCTGGAACTCAGGCTTCCTCCCCCAAAAAATACTGGACATCATGATGTACATGTAGCTGAAAAATTGCTGAAAGTGGTGTTAAACAATATCAAACAAAAAACAAAACAATCTTAAGGCTGTTAGTAAAACACACATTCATTTATTGGGCGAGTTAACTCATTAGTTATTTCACACAAAGATCATTTAAAATTCTTACCAAGAGTATGATTGGAGAAAATAGAAACAATGTGTTGGTGGTTTACTTGTGACCTGCTATAAAAATGAGTAATTATATGAGGATTGTAGTGATCATGCTTGTTATCTTTTTTCTATATACCATTAACAAGCCGTGCTCACTTATTCTTGTACTTCAATAGTTATAATATGTGTCCACTTATAATTTCTTTTAACTATAATTTTATTAATAAGTTTCCACAGTCATGATAAAACAATATGTAAGGTCTACCTATCTTCTTACCATCAGGTTTTAACTGTGTTTTACTGGGTTTACTTCTTCTTGTCCACTGTTCATAATCAGCAAATTCAACACTTATTCGACTGTCGATTGCCTTTAATACATCTTCTTTAGCTGTAGCCATTTTACAGAATTGTTAATCAAGTTGTCACCTCTGAAAACTAGCAAATGTATTTTGATTTAAATCCCGGCCCAGATTCAGATATTTGGGCTAGAGCAATGTCATTGTCAATAAAACTCATTATTGATCATTTTAATATTACATGTATATACATTTTGTTGCAACTGCAAAAAAAAAACATTTTCAAACATGGCAGTTCTGAAAAAATTTAATTGCCTCATTTGAAAATGCTTCAAATAATTGAAAAGAATACAATAACACAATTGTTTTGTGTATTGCTCATGAGCAATCTACATGAAATATCATCCTCCAATGAATAGTTAATAAAAAACTGACCTGATCCAAAAACTATAATGTACATGATAAAGTAGATACTCTTGCCAATTTGTACAGCGAAAAAATCGTATTTTAGCGTAGTGATTTGTTAGACTTACGACAGAATTGAGACCCATCAATCATAATGTAGTAAAATAAAATCTTACTTTGATCTTCTTATAAAAAGTTAAAAAATAATATACATTCCTTTACATTATAGGCATGACACATTGCTAAATACTTAGAAAACAATCTGTATGTAATAATTTCCTTTTCATCCGATACCATTTAGGCATTACAGTGTTAACACACAGCAGGTAATTAATATGGTTATAATTGTTATCATGAATCAATAATGAAATTGACAAGAAAATGGTGACACTGGAATAATATCAAGATTGTTTGCTTTAAATTATATATTCAACTGTGTTTGACATCAGAGTGTCAATCCACTTCGGCACTGTGAAATAATTAAGATTAAGATTTATGTGGTTGATTATGCAACTGAGCTTATTGTCAAAGTGCCGGGAGTGATCCATTTCGGCACTGTGAAATGATATCAATATTATATGTTGTAAATTATATATAAAATGTATTTGACATCAAAGTGACAGGATTGCGCCACTCCCGCACAGCCAGATTACAAGAAAATCACTTAATTTGTACCCTTGCCAAGGATCCATGTTAAGTCCATTTTAACAGGGTATGCCATATCCTTGAGATTGTCAATATAAACAAATCCATTACTATACAAATAGTCCGAGAATCCTCTGCCATCCAACGCTTTTTTTTTGCGTGGGACGTCAGAGAGCTCTCCATTAGCAAAACAGCAGATTTTGCGACACCGGTCTGGGTCGGCACATTTCATAGTGTCAGATTTAATCAAACATTTTCATCCAGTTAATCTATATATAATTCACTTCTTTAGATATTTTTCTCTAGGAATATAATCATCTTACCTTCAATCAAGCTGATTTAAGTCCATTTCTAAGCTCATTTCCATCGATACCCTTACATTCCTACATTTCACTTTCATTTTAAACAAAAAGTCATGTGACAACAATGTGACTTAAATCCAGTGCTTAAATTAACTAGATTTAATGTATGGTGATTATATTCATAGAGAAAAATATCTAATGAAGCAATTTATATATAGTTTAACTGGTCGAAAATATTTGTTAACATCTGGACACGATGAAATGTGCCGACCCAGACCGGTGTCGCAAAATCTGCTGTTTTGCTTATGGAGAGCTCTCTGACATCCCACGCAAAAAAAACAAGCGTTTGATGGCAGAGGATTCTCTGACTACTATACAAATTGTGGCATTGTGGCCTATTTTTAGAAACCTAGTAGCTGTCAAGTAATGCCATTTAATTGGGTTTTTTTTAAATATTGCTTTTAAAAGCTATTTATATCTAATATTATTAATTTTCTTGACTTGTCTAATGGCGACTTTTCTGGCATATTTGGCATATTTGGATAAACAATGACACCAAAAAGGAAGTTAAGGAAAACATCTAATTGATGCAAAATTTGTTAACAAAGATTTCAACGGTATATGTAATTTCACAGAATTGATGAATAGTCTTGGCCTTGGGTAAAAACCAATATAGCCAAAAGACATAGAAATATGTCTAGTACTCCTATACAAGGTCTGAAATTACCTGCATCCTAATTCAGGGCAACAACAAAAAATCAAAATCGAAAGTTTGAATTTCAATAATTTGTAACATCTATATTTTAAAAAAACTCTTGTTCCAACAAAAATTTAAGATAAGAACTCTATGGCTAATAAGTGTGTTTTAGCTACAGGTCAGAGAGTAGTTCTTGCTATTTAAATGACAGAAGCATTTCGCGTTATTTTGCCGATTCTGTCATTATTTGCCAATAAAAACTTATTGCAAAAGCTTCATTAGATATCTTGTAGGTTTCGCTTTCAATGTTTCATCCCAAAACTAAAATAGACGATGGCCAAAACAACCATCTGGAAAAGAAATAAATGTGATATTTTTTCAGTTAATTTATCATAATTTATATCTCTAATTTGTTTACACATTTGAAATGGTTATTAGGTACATGAGTTTAATCTAATCTGGCACTGAAGACAACTTGAACAGTAGCTGATACATTGTATTTTGCTAAAGTGGTCTAAGGTGTTTTCAATATAATTCCCTATAATTGGTTTATTTAACCATTTGATTGTCAAGTGACTGTTTACTGACACAGTAAATTGGATAAATTATTAATCTACATGAGTTTAAAAATATCAAGACTTTCACAGTGTAAAGAACTTATATTTTTCATTAACATTTGGTATCTGTAACAAAACAACAGATATATATCATGTATTAAATCAAATACTTTGGACAATAAGAAGTCAAAAAGAAGACAAGACAGAAATAAGGCAAATCCTACTTTACAATTTTAATTTAATATTAAATTTTATAGTCTGTTTTGGTTATGCGATGAAACTCCTGCAGTGGTAGATTACACAATCTTCCATTCAAACATGTTCACTGTCTTGCAGTTGCATCCAAAACATGTTATGCTTATAAATCATTTTTAAAATGCTTATTTTTCATTTGGCACTCTCCCCAACTCGGAGACCAATGCTCAATGATTAGCCATTTTCAAGAATCAGAGACAAACTTATAACATTTTTGTGCCAGACATTAACTTTCCGTGACAGGCGATATGACAGAAGCCTTTGCAAAATTTGCATCTCTAACTTCTCTTACTCTCAGGCCTTGTTGTCTTTCTCCTTTTAATAGACAAATAATATACTATACCGTTATAAAAGTTGATATATATGTGCAGATATTGTATTTAAATGGCGCTTGATTATTATTGGTCTCATAATGAACATTTTTCTTCCCGGACCTTTATCAAGTATGCCGCCATTTGTATATGTTTCCATAGTGCCCATAAAGAGCTTCATAAAGGGAAGTAACTCTTGCACACATTTATCTTTATCATTATATCGTAAAATAAAATGTCTTATGTCATACAATTTCATGAGAGATCGGATTATTACAATTTGTTACTATAGACTGTCCCTGGTTTGCATGTGTTAAAAAAAATGCACGTGCCAGTAACATGTATTATACCGATTATTCCCAAAGAAATACCTTAATCGGGAGCACTATCGGTTAGTAGAATTATGTCAAAGTACTCATTCAAGCTACCTAAATTCGTAATCATTAATATCAGTTTATTAACGGCTAAACTAGGGGGGGGGGGAGATCTTTTCTGTGAACGTGTTTTGGGTATTTTTTTACAGTCTGTTAACTGTTTTTTGAAAATAAAGCAACTGTTAACTGTTTCAATCATTAGCTGTTATGTATGTTTTTTCTTAAAGATTGACAATGTTGCTAACTGTTATAATGAAAATAAAAACCATGTTTGCTGTTAATAGTCAGAACACTGTTAACTGTTTTACAGATTGTTTTCTCTGTTACCCGTTAATATCATTTTATTTAAAACTGTTATTAATGTAATGGAGTCTTCCTATGAAGGGAGGAATCGATGAGATTCTGCTGATATCTGTTTTTTTTTAATCTTTTAACTAACTGTTTTCTGTTTTCTCGTGTAAATTGCTGTTATCTGTTATCATTTGGGATAATAAAAAAATGCTAACCCGTTAATGGACCCTCTCTAGCCCCCTCTTAACTGAGGAGTTGAAAGAAGTAGAAAAAAACTGTAATATAAGAGATGTATTTGAATAAATAAAGGTTTCTTATATGTGTATTTGTTTTATTTTGTATAAATGACCTAAATACGACCATAATGTTACATAATATGTCTTTTGGTGGAGGATTTCGAGCAGTTTACAAAGTTTAAATAGGCTGTAATAGTACATCAAATTAATACATATATCAAAGTCATTAATTGTATAATATCGTATTCAATGGTTTCTGGAATATCATGGTGTAGCTTTTTGAAAATAGATGAATTTCTGGGAGGGTAATATATAAGGCATATATATAAATGATTATACAATTTATGACTTTGATATTGGTTGCTATCAGGATTTATCAGCCAGAAAAAATGTAATATTCAGCGAGCCGCTAGGAGGATGGCGACCGTATATCAGTAAGTAATTGTTTTATTACACGAATAAAATCACCATCTTCCTTCATCAGAAAAACACAGGATGCTTGCATTTTGTTATTGTTGTAATGCTGGTTATCTCTTAATATTTTTTGTCAATACTGCATTTTGCTACTGATTTGCTGATAATCCTGAAATTCCAGTCTCATCACATTTCAAATATTGAAAAGAGTATAAAAAGTCAATTATTTTATTCTTACATTTTTTAACAGTATATTTTATAATTACAGATGATTCAATTAATGACCACTAAAATTGAAATTTATAGTTATGAAAAACAGGCTTATATTGGTAAAAACCAGGTCAATATTGGATTCCGCTGCACAGTAGTCAAGCGAAATCCAATATTGACCGGTTTTGACCGTTTAAGTCTGTTTTTATTTAATTTTAGTACTATTGCGATTTATCGTGACCAGAAAGTCCAATAAAAACACTCAAAATTGTATTTATGTAATAAATGACATTATCTATATATCCAAAAAGGACTTGTCACTTTGTAGCTAGATGTATGTTGAACCCGATTCATAGGTTAGCGAGGAACATGCAAGTACGTAGTTTACGTTACGTACATGTTAGATTAACATTTAGGTTTGTACGAACAACTATATTTGTTGAATAATCCTTTTTTCTTAAATCTCAGTTGGAAACCGGAGAATATATATATACCATTGTTACATAACCATTTTTTCAAATGTTTTAAATAGAGTACTCCAAAGAGTTTATTTTGCCTTTACAGAGACACACTATCAAAAACTTGGATAAATTTTATGAATGTAATAAATGTGGTTAAGGTTGTATTCAGAAAAGAGACATGCAGAGACACATGAGGATATACAATGGTGATAAACAATATAAATGGGATAAATTTGGTCAAGTTTGTTAAAAAAAAAAACACTTGCAAATGCACACGATGATACACTCTGGTGATAAACCATATAAATGTGATGTATGTGATAAAGGTTACATTCAAAAAGGAGACACGCGAGGATACACATTGGTGATAAACATTTGATATCTGTAGTAACGACGTTAGGCTGAATTCCCACTTAAAGAGACACACTATGACAAACTCTGGTGATAAACCTTATGAATGTGATGAATGTGGGAAAGGTTGCATTTAAAAAGAGGAATTGCAGAGACACATGAGGTACACACTAGTGATAAACCTCATAAATGTGATCAATGTGCTATAAGATTTAGTCGGAAACACACTTTGGAGATCAACCTTAATGTAATGTATTGTACATGTGGAAATTTTCGTGATCAATCATAAAGTCACCTTAAAAAACGCACTGTTGATTGATAAATGTGTTGTATGTAATCAAGCATTTAGTCAAAACAGACGGATAAGGAGATCCTGATAGAGAGACTTCAGGGACTTAGTCATGGGAGACCAATCAGACCATAAACATAACTACTAACACAGAGTTTACATTTTTTGGTTTACTTTTTCTTTTGTTTGTATAAACTTGTTTATAGATGTGATTTCGCAGGTTTTTGTATTTTTAATGCCTAACTTTTCATTATTTTTATGAATGACAGTTTTCTTAAGGTATTCGACCATTAACTTAAGTCTCCGTTTAATTTTTTTTTTCGACCAAGAAATACAGATTTATTATTAATTTATTTATTGAGGTCTTCTGGACATCCGAGACACCAAATATGATCACGTCGTCAATCGTGGTCAGGATACCTTAAGGTTGTCGTGTTTATCAAATTCAACTTTACAAACCTTCTTATAAGATAATTCATATTAACATGTATATATAATTTTAAACATAGGCAAAATAGCCATAACACTAAAAATTCATCTACTATCCAAATATTCTGATCATTTCAATACCGACACAAACATTTCGGTACTCAGAACTGGACAGTTACGTGATAGGATCAATGGGGTCTGTTTGAGATGAAATACTTACATTTCATACATTTTATTTATTTTGTAATTGTTTGTATATTTTGACAAAGAGAAATTAAGTTTGATGTGTTACAGAGGACATAAGATTGCAGTAAGTTTCGTCTTTGTAAGATCTGTTTTCTTGTCATGTATTATGATATTGTTGTTTGGGAATAAATCATGTGTATTTATATCTGTGTATCTTGATATGGCATTGAAATCGTTATGAATAAATTGGATTGAATATATAAATGACAATTATTTAAAAAGGAATACACCTCCAATTTACACTTTTACTGATCTTGACAGCTTCATTGGCGGATCCTGAGGGCGGCGTAATGGACATTTCTCCCTAAAAAAGGGATAAAGAGATAGTGAGCTGAAAAAGGACAAAGGAAAGAGAGGGGAAAAGAAAAGTAATAACGTCTTAAAGGTTAAAATGTGTAGTCCTCAACACCCTCTTAATTGCTTAAATATCACCAGCTTCCCTTTACACCCAGACCCCTTGCCGAACTTCGCCCCCTCCTAAACCCAATTTCTGTACCCGCCCCTGGACACTTTTGCAGCTTCGAGAGGAGTCTTATACTAAAGAGTTATTCAGCACATGGATAGATGGAAATCTAATGCCTTTCAACATTATATCAGGCTAGATATTTTGTGTATGTAAATTATTGTTCAAATCATAATGTTTCTGTAGATGTCAATATGAAATAAAGGATTTTTATTTAAGTTGTGAACAATATGGGATTCCGTTGTTAATGTATCATCAGAGCGAAAGTGAAATCAGAACCCCTGAATTGGTAGGATGCTAATTCGTATACGTATATGTATTAGTACCCGTAACTATTTTCCTAAAGTCCTCGTTATATAGCTCTTAAAATCCGTAAAGCCACTGTAATACAAGGTTAATGCTCTCGTAATTACCTGTAAACTACGCGTAACAAGTTGTACATCTAATTATTTACAAGACAATTACGGATTGTTGCGACCATAGTTAACGATGGTCTATGGATTGTTAAAAGTCATTTACGAGCTATTCAAGGATGTAACTCGTGAACAATAGAAAGAAAATTTTTATCATGTCAAAAAATTGTCTCTTCTTTTACAGATCATCACGAGAGTCTGCGAGGTTTGACGACTTATTAACGAATATAAACGAGTATCAGTGGCGTGTCCATAATTTCTTATAAAAGAAACAAAGTTAAACATATTTTAATTTGGATTGCGAGGCTTAGTTATGTTGCTCTTAAGGCTCACACACTGCATCCACCACACGCAAAAGGGTGTAAACTGAATTCACTGCTCATCATGAACCCCAATAAAATCAGGGGGTGCGTCCAGGTGCTCCGAACAATACATACTGAATTCAATGAATCCACTGAAAAACGGCGGGATGATTCCAGTTGCTTCGGAAGGGCGGAAGTTCAAAAATAATCACGAACTACACCAAAACCTGGGAGTAAGTCTAGGTTCTCCGAAATGGTATAAATATTTCTACGAACCCCACAAAAATCCTGATGAGTCCAGGTTAATATAGATGAAATTAAAAAAATCGTCGTCTTGTTGGCACTGATTATACGAAAACAATACAGAAAGAGTAAACAAATATTTATTTCTCCTGCATTGTAAATAAACAGTAGTTCTTTTATGTACAAAAAGTTTCGAATAACAAAAGCAGGATTGTTCAAATAATACAACAACAGTCTCAAAAACGATTGACAAATATTTACATTTATTATAAAATTCAAAAAATAGAAAACAATGTGTTGACAGTAAAAAAATGCATTCTATATACAGAGGCAGTAAAACGAAAAATAAAATAATATGCTGGATTTTCGTGATGTGCATTTGGCATGAATATAGTTCCATATGGACGTTTTCTTGCTTCAACCAAACAGCTTCCGTTTTAATGGTTCGTATCCTCCGAGCCAATACGATTCAGTCTTTTATTGATCTAACTTTTTTCTATAAATAACAAAAGTTCCATTGTTTCAATCTTTCAATAAAAGAAGCATTATATATAATTTAATAGGTCAACAACACATTTAACCATTAAAAACCCAGTTGTAAGACAAAAGTTGGATCTTTGTTGACTGTGGTGTTAATCAATGTACAGAATTATAAAAAAAAAAACTTAAATTAATTGTTTAAATTTAAAACAAAAATATTTCTATAGCACACCTTTTGAAATTATTTGTCTTCTTCTCAGTCACTGGGATCTCGACAATGATTCTTGTATCTAAAATTAACATTAGAAGAGTTCAACAGTTCTACTAGTACCAGGTTCAAATAACTATATATGGTAAATAAAACTTTTTTTCATGTTTACATGGTTTTGTGTAAATTGTAAGCATTTTATAGTGATGTGGGTGTCCGTTCGTCCGTTACACTTTCTCGTATGCGCAACTCCTACTACACTATTGAATGGAATTCGATGAAACCCGCACAGATTAATTGTCAAAAAGTGCCATTGTGCACCTTATATTTATACCAGCTTCAATTCATTGTCAAAAAGTGCCATTGTGCACCTTATATTTCTACCAGCTTCCATGTTATACGCCATGACCGACTTCGTATGTGGTGCTTACTACTTAATATGCGGTGCTTACTACTTTATATCTTATGGTAACGATTATATATGCGGTGCTTACGACTTTGTATTCGGTGCTTACTACTTTATATGCGGTGCTTACTAATTTATTTGCGGTACTTACGACTTTATATGCGGAGCGTACTACTTTATGCGCGATAAACACGTAATGCTATATATGTATTGCTTTCGTCATCATATGTTCACTGGAATTAACTTGCTTTCAAGAAAAAGTGTATAACTTTTGTCGTTCTTTAATTTTTATTTGTGATTTATTGCTGCGTATACAGATTTCATCGGTTAAAGGAATACATGTTATGTGCGAAAGCCCATTAGGCCATTTTGGTAGACTAAAACAATTTTTTTTCGCGTAATAATGCGTAACTTTCGCGTAATAACGCAAAACGCGATACTATTGGAAAATAACACGAAACATATCGCGTAATAACGCGAAAAAATACTGTATAATGATAATGAATGTTTATATTTATTTTCAATCATTTTTACCAAAATGGACAAGGAAAAGGATTTTTATACATTCATTTGTAGCATTTCGTCAGATGAAGTAAAGGACAAAATGATTCGAAAAAAAGGTTTAAAATAAACAAAGCAACATCGGAGTAATACTTTCTTCTCGTCACTCGTAATTTTTTTAATGTCATTTTTATTGTTGAATTGCTTATTACGATTCTATGCAAAATTGCTATACAACTCAAAACCTCAGTGTGCGCAAGTCCTAGCTGAAAATAAAGCTGTATAAGTTTTTCGGTTTCATACTTCATTTTTATAAAACCAAAACTCAGCTTACTTTTAAGATATAATTACGCATTGTGAAGAAAAAGTTAGGCGCCACATATTATATACAGAATTTTTCGCGTAATAACGCGTAAGTTTCGCGTTATTACGCGAAAGAACTTTTTTTTTAAATCTACCAAAATGAGCCCAATAGACTTTCGTAGTTATGTGTATTATTGTAATAATTTACTAAAAAAATTTATAATGTGCGAGTTGTTGGCTTGTTTTGTTACTATTATGGCTAAAGGACAATATCCATAAATCCCTCATTCTTTATTTGTTTTTATGTTTGAGAACTAAAATGTAAAAATTGCTAAAACAGACGTGTCTTAAAGAAAAGGAAAACAACTTGAGTTACGTAGTGTCTTATCATTTATTATTTTGTTCATTTTTGATGAATCTGGCAGCTCGACGCTGCACACTTTCTAATAGAATGATGACTTGTTAGAGGTAACGGGTCCCATACAGCACATGAGTTTTCTAGTATTGAACGGACCAGTTACGTATTTAGCTGGTTTTTTTTAAAGATACGCTACTGTATTTGAGGTTTCTACAAATAAAACCTAAGATGCTATTTGCTCGATTACAGATTTTGGATATATTTGTGCTCCATTTAAGGTTTTCAATAATTGTTACGCGTAATTAGGGATTTTGTTTCAACCCGTTATAAAATATGACGCTTTAATAAGTATTTAAATGTTGATGTATACTTCCTACGATGGATTATCTTTACTTAGCATTTTGTTGCAGTCCAGAAATTATGATATTACTTTGTTTTTATGATCGTTCTAGCTGTCTTTTTAATTTCCCCCTCGAACTACGCCTTTTTCTTTCTCCAAGGGTATATGCATCATTTGCAAATTTAATATGAAAATATTAATTTTATATTACGTTCCGAGTTTTCTTATTACGCTGTGAGTTGTCTTCTACAACGGTCCGAGTTGTCC
Source organism: Limnoperna fortunei (assembly GCA_944474755.1). Classification (NCBI taxonomy): domain Eukaryota; kingdom Metazoa; phylum Mollusca; class Bivalvia; order Mytilida; family Modiolidae; genus Limnoperna; species Limnoperna fortunei. The sequence goes on along the minus strand of OX104112.1, from coordinate 58,090,635 downwards.
TTTTAACGAGGGGGTAGGAGGGGGTCTCATCCCGTACTCCTGTAAAAATAAATACAAAATCCCGTTTTTCCGGTGAAATAATTGATCAATCCCGTTTTCCCGTTCAAAAATCAGACGACTTACCTCAGATCTGTAGATGAACAAGGATGATGCTGTAAATTGCAACGTATTGTGACTTTATAGCATGTATGTGTGATTTCCGCATGCATTTTTTATGTTTGTCATGATCTGTTATTGATTTTATACTTACCCGAAAACTTACCAAAGTGAAAGTTTGTGAGATACATGGGTTTCCCGATTTCCCGATAAAATAAAATGAATTTCCAGTATCCCGCTAAGTAGAAATCCCGTATTCCCGTTGAAATAAAACGATCGTTTTCGGATCCCGCTATGTAAAAATCCCGAATTCCCGCAGTTTTATTTGTTAAATCCCGAATTCCCGACGAATAAATCAGCCTTTCCCGCTGTCCCGTAAAAGGTCCTACCGACCCTCTTTAACGGACTGACTTTTCCTAAATTACGGGCCGATTCGTATAATTTGGGTTGAAATGTCGGCATTTCTGTCAGTGCACAATACAATAAAGACTATGTTAGTGATTATTGAACACAAACCCTAAAGATGTACAATGCATAGTCATACCGACAAAAAATGGAAAACATGCAAAAGCTGACTTATTCGAATTTCTGAAAAAGTCTTAAATTCTTCAATTCCAGCTATATGTGCTACTAAAATATTGAAATCGAAAATATCAATTGTAAATGGTCGTTGCTTGTTTGACTGACTGATTACTCTGTAGTATAAGTGTATTTTTAAGTTATTGCTATTCCATATGAATCTGTATTATATGGTGCCGATAACAGACGTATACCATTTAGACATCCAGCCTGCTCGCATAGAACTCCAATGAATTCCAATTTAACCCGCAACTCCTGTCCATTCGGTTATAACGAATGCCATAGTTTGCTACTACGTAACCCCAGTATGCAATCACATGAAAAGGTTTGTTTCGTCGAGTCTGAATATTAAACCCTTAAGTGGGAGAATCGCCAGTCAAAGAAGGATTTCAATGAGATATAATCTTATATTCAGCGTCATCCTTGAGAGCAACACCAAGTAGATATTACGAAAATAGAGAGGGTGTGCTACAGAGCTTAATTAATTCTAAGATAGGTTTAAATGCGGGCATCCAGTTTCAAAATGACTACAGACTGAGGGTACCGGTAAGCGAGGATATGACACCACGAAGCATTCTTGCTAGGTTTGTGCTCTTGGCTGATAGTCAAAGAGTTCCCGATGCGGTAAAGGACCGCTAAAAAGAACCCTTCTAAGTGTTCCAGCAATATCCGATAGAAATAAGAATTAGAAAGAAGGAATTTCTGCCAAAAAGCTACTGGCGCGAAGGACAGAGTGACGTCAAGGTTGTGGTTGATAAATTTTCATGGGAAACCCAACTTTATAACCCGAGCGCTAATCCCCAAGAGAACTTTTCCCCCTAACGAACAATCTCCGGATATGACCTCAATATGCTTCTCATCACTTCAACAATGCAAACAACCGTGAAGCGCCCATCAACATTTTTAGTCTGAACCAGTAAATGGGTCAGCCGAGGATTTTGTATGGTCTCCACGACACTTACCTATCTGTCATCGTATACAGGTGTACTGACATCAGTACGACAACGTTGAAAATGATAACAATATCTTGGGTGTGGCACGAGAGTGGGATTTCTTGTTTTTGGGAGGAATTTTGGTTCACTCAAAAACAAGCAAGGTTACTTAATATTTAAGCTGTGCACCTAATTGGGCAGATATATTATTTAGTAAATACTGAAGTGGCTCCCTTAATTAGCTTATATCATAACTTGCAGATTATTCAATATTACTCTTTATGTAAAACAATTGTATTAGATATTACAGAAAACATTCTTTGCAAAGAAGTACTATGACTGGGGCATATAACAATACATCGGCTTAAAAATGTATGAAGATGCATTTAACGAAATTTGTTATGCTAAGTAATTATATCAGACAAAAATAAACAGATGTTTTTGTTAAAGTAAAATATTTCTTGGAGTTTTATGAATATTGTATTTTCTGCCAACTGTTTATCATCAACGCCTATTAGACTCAACGTTAAACCAATCTACACATGAAAAGAGATCTAAAAAAGGGCTTCTGAAAGCGTAAGCCAGTATCAAGAACTGATACCAATATTGTTGTCAATCTATCTTCAACACCATTGACGGCAATATAAATTAACCTCCAGTCAAGAGGTCTTAATTTCTACCCTAATAACAACAACATAAACGAAGTTGAACTTTAAATGACCTCAACAGGTTTGCTAGGGCGCTCAGGGTTAGGGAAAAATGATATCGATGTTAAAACAATAAACATGAACAATAAAGATGAACAACCCACAACTAGATTTAAGAAAAAAAGTAGCTTGATTCATAAGCCAAGCAAAATTCACTCTTGAGTCTTTCATCGACCAAGTCGGACGTGACAAGTATTGCCAAAATCCCCTTCTTTTAGCATTTTGTCACAAGAAGAAAGAAATTCTTTAAATTATCAAAGAGAAAGCGATGACATTATTATCAAACCAGCAGAAAAAGTAAGTGCGGAAGTAGTAATGGAAAAATCTTAATATTATAGAAGCCAAAAGAAAGCTTACTGACGAAAGATTCTATAAAAAATACTTTACTCTTATTCAGATAAATTCGCAAAAATAATCAGTAAGAACCTTATATCCACGAACACAAAGGGTCACATTGATACAGACACACTGGAATATCAATAACCGAAAAATACTAGAGCTAGTTTCGGCCACGGACATCCTACAGAGAAAATATCAGAGTTTATACTTCTACTTGAGAACCCAAAATTTAATATTTATATAAAAGATAAACTGACTACCTGCCTAAAATTGATTCACTTCCACCGGACACAATTATCTTCTCCATGGAAGCTACATCATTGTACACTACCATTATACCACACGACGACGGAATACAATCATGCAAGGAGGTCTGGGAACTTCGCAAAGTACCGATTGTCAATTCAACTCAAGAACTTGCATTGAAACATAATAAGTTTACGTATAATGGCGAACACTATCTACAAGTTAACGGAACATCCATAGGTACTAAAATGTCACCATCCTATGCGAACATCTTAAAGGGAATACTCGAGAAACTTCTTAAGTCTTCTTTTCACCATCCCGTCTCATTGTTTTGGTTCATTGGTGATGTTGACATGAAACGGATCGAAAGTGAGGAAAACCTCCAACATTGCTTTGACCACGCTAAAAGTATACATGAACATGTCTCTGTCAAATTCAAAATAAATTGTCCAAATCTAAAATCTCATTCTTAGACATCACTTACATCATAATACAATACATGGAATTATGTTAACAGATTTGTACTGTAAACCAACATATAAACATTAGTACCTCTCACCAAACAGCTGCCATCCTAAACTCTGCAGCAAAAAGTAATCTTTTAAGCAAACCTCTACTAGTTAAACGCATCTGTTCCACAACTAAGCAGTGTCTTGGAGAGCTTCGATGCAATAAAAGGCAGAGGGGATGCAACAAGAACATATAGAGAAGGTGAGATAAAACACACGATATCAGTAGGGACCTGCTTCTGCAGTACAGAGAAACGAAGACAAACAAGTCCCGTTGTCTTAACATACCATCCAGCTTTTAAAGGCATCACAGTACTATCCGCGAACGTTGGACAATTAAAAAACATAAACTTTCCAAAATATTCCATGGCCTTTAGAAAACCCAAAAGTTTAAAAATCAGTTGGTTAGAGCAGAAATATAATCACGTAGCCGCCAATTGAGACAATCTATCATCTGTGGTAACGGTCGCTGTATGACGTGATCACTTACAATGTTTCAACATCACCTCAAATGGAAAACAATTTGACATTCACACCATTTTAAATTGCAGCATCATATACATGTTGCAGTGTGGTATAATTAATCTCCATTATGTAGGTAGGTCTGTGCAAACGTTCATCAGACGCATGAATAGACACAGAAGCGGGACAAGATTCAACCCAAACTTACCCCTCAATAGCAGAATAAGCATCTACATATACACGGTACTAAATAACTATAATGTTCAATAAACTCAGAGGATTCTCATTGACTATAATCAGAGAAAAGAGAAAGACAGTTTTAGGATTTCCAAAGGGAATCAACGAGAATTAAAGTATAGACTGTAAACCAGAAAAATCCATTGTCTATACATTTTTATGTAGAAGGACGGTTCGTTTTATTTATGTTAAAATTGTTTGCTTAGTATATTAATTGTAACTATTTTACTAGTGCTACGCAGTTGTACATACTTGTAATAAAGGGGCATCGATGGCTTGGTGGTTAAGATAGTTCATCTACTATTAATCACGTGGTCTGTCAACACTGATATTGTGTGTGGGTTCGAATCTCACTGCGGGCAGGGTGCGATCGACTTCAATCTCAACTGACAAGGATTGACAGTTTTCCTACCGAAGGTCGGGGATTTCACCCGGTACTCCGTCTTCATCCTCGAATAAAAACTGGACGCCAAGATATAGGTAAACAATTGCCGAACGTGATGTTGAACACACACATTTTATTTCGGTACTTACCATGTATCGCGTTTATCATATACGTATAATGAGAAAAATGTTTTATTTGTAATTATTTGTTACTATGTAAGCAAGGCATTTTGACCGCGTATGGCACAAATGGTTGTTATTTAAACTTTACAAAAAATACGGTATTGATGAGAATTTATTAATCTAGTTTAATAAAAAACAAAATAAATTTAAAACCAATATTTTTTAAGGATTATTTATCCAAAATCTAAAATTACGCAAAATGTGAGGTCTTTTACTATTTATCAGTAATACTGAAATAAGTCAACGTCGTTCATTTTTTAAATTAAGACTAACGTTTCTTTTTAAAATGTAAACAAAACTATAATAAAATATGAGTCCCTAAAACGGATTTATTTCTTTTTTTTTAAATATTTTTATCGAGCTATCATTAGTCGGTTAAAACGTGTTATGGATTTAAATCCAAACTATTTCTAAAAAAAAGTTTATACCATGAGTTAACAAAATAACTGATAAAAGACAGGACAATCTCTCACTAGGTGAACATCACTTTTTTCAATTATATGAATAACTGCATGTTTGGCCTTTTGTTCAATTAATAACTATAACGTCAAAAATAAGGCTTTTTTCGAAACAGCTTGCTGGACGTTAAACATAATTCAATCAATCAATCTTTTCAAATTATTTTAATAGGTTTAACGCAAACTTCAGTTACCTTAAATCATACTTTTTTAATTATATGTGCAATTGTTAATACAATAAGAATGAAATATTCCTTTTTTATTTAATTGCAATACTTGCCAATAGTAACAATTTCAAATTCAAAATAAAACTGAGATTGAATGTAAATATTGACAACTAATTGTGCTGTAACCAAAGTACAAGACATGCAAGATATTTATAACGGACATTACAAAAATCATGTTTGACCAAAAGATAAGAGACAGCGGCCATTATGATGGGCGCTAAAATATAGTAAAATAATAGAGACAATTAACTATGAAAAAACGAGTTGACATAAATATTAACACACCAGAAAACACATAAAATGCTAAATGTCCATAAAAATACAAGAAATACATACATATAAATTACAATGGCACAAAAATTTCAGTGGCCGCGGTGGCTGAATGGTAAAGGTACTTATTCATCTACTCTTGACCACATGCCTGTCAACACTGAGGTCGCAGGTTCGAGTCATACTGCAGGTTGAGTGTGCTCGACTCCAATTGTCATTGACAAGGATTGTCAATTTTGTTTATCAAAGGTCTTTTTTTTCGGATAGTCCGGCTTCCTACCCTATAAAAACTGGAAGCCAAGATGTTGCTGAAAAATTGCTGAGAGTAGCGTTAAACCCCATTAAAACAAACAGAAAGCTTGCTAAGGCTAGTTTTAACAGACTATAGCATAAAAAAGGGGGTTTTTACTGTAAGTTATAAATGTAAAAAAAATATAAATGACGCAATTTTATAAAAATGCTCATCTCTCCCTGTTAAATAAATATAAGCTGTTTAATCGGGGAAGCTGTATTTTACTCATACTGCAATGGAGTTCGATCGTTAATTGCTCTTAATGTCTTTTTCAAGCGAGAAGTTGCCTTTTTTCCCCTACTTGTTTTTCTTTTATATTTATTTTGATTATATAAATTGATGTTTATAATATACAAATTGGATACCGCAATTTAGATTTAAATAAGTAATAGTTACATTATGAAACATTTTTAAAATCACATGATGAACAACAATTAAATACAATCAAAACATAAATGCAACATCTCTCAATTGTTATCATATATAGTAAAGATATCCGTTTGTGGTAATTCTAGTGTATACATCCATCCATCATTAAACTACAAAATAAGAAAACCCCTCTGCCAATTTTTCTATCTAGAATTATTGAAAGATGTGGTAGCAAGGTGCTCTTCCATCTGTTTGATTATATGTGGACATTTTTACAGAAGCTTCACATCCCTCTTTTCATCAGATACCTAAGGGTTGGCCTACAAAATATTTAAAAAATTTACAAACAAAATCACTCTATGTTTAGAAATTTAAATAAGAAAATCATAATGATGTCTAGGTAGCATGAACAGTCTATGGTAACGATATCATTGTTTTAAAAAAAGACTAAATATTATGACACATTATGTAAAAAAGCTACTTTTCTCGATAAAAAAAATTTAGACAAAATATCGCCTCCTCTTGTCACTTCCTTGTAAGAAGGACCTGTCCACTGACGAAGAATCAACACTACTTCTGACGAAAGACTATTAAAATATTCAATTGTCTTTTTCTTTCATGTTCTGACTAAAATATTACAATAATTCAATAATGTTCAGAAGAACCTTGCCTGTTAGTCCCCGAGGGATCACTCTTTGGTGCTGATAAGAATAAAATCAGTCTTTACAGTGATAAAGTAACTGTCTTAATTTAATACCTCGAAATTTCGGGAATGATTTGAATTCTAGGGCTTTTCTTTTCGCTAGGTGTGAATGGCCTGAATAGCCGGATTTGGTTAACGTTTTGAGTATTTCGATAATAAAAGCTTTACAAATTAATTCTTTTGGATTTTTAACACTTTTTGAATTTGAGCGTCACTGTTTAGTTTGATTAAATGAAACGCGCGTCTGGCGCAGTAAATTTTATAACCTTGGTATTTTCAATCACTGATTAAAATAATAATACAGTGTATTACAAGTAATTAGATTTTTATATATGTATAAATATAGAGATTGTTCCTAATATAACTTGATGAAAACATAACTTAGTTATTTTAGCCTTGTGATTGTCAGAATAACTGCAGATTTAAGTCCGATTTATCGTAATGTAGAAAATAAAATTGAACTTTGATCCATTTATAAGATATAACAGACGTGACGCATCTCTTTTACATTTTACGCAGCGGATAATTAAAAACAGAAATAATTATCACGAATCGATAATGAGCAATTTTAAACCAAGAATAAGAAACCGACAAGAAAATGGTTACACTGTCGAATTCAATCAAGATTGTGTGGTTGATTCTATATCCAACTGCGTTTGGACATCAAAGTGCCGGGCGCTTCACTAACGCATTGCTACATAATGATAAATGTGACTGATTCGTACACTCGCTAAAAAGCGAAGATATGATTATTCACTCCAGCCTACTTGACCTGTATTATGACAATTTGCTCTTTGATATTTCAATACACAATACATAAGTGGAACAAATACTTAGGACTGGGTTTTATCAATTGATCAGGTATGCAAGTGCTTTCAGCGAGTATATTGATTTTTGCAAATGCCATCTATTACTTCAGTATAAACTTGTAAACCAAAGCTACAAGAAAAAACGACTCGTATGCGCCTTTAATACGATAGATACCACTATAGATACCACTTTCTTGTCGAAAAAATTTCGTTTGAAAATATGGTTACTGATAGTTTTTCTCAATTTCTTTAATTAAGTGTACAGTGAATGTGCTATGATGATTGTTTGATACACCTATTATTGACCAGTGATATATGATACCTACCCATTTTAATCAACTAACCAACTCAAGTATTACAGTAATGGAAGTGGAAAATTTGGTATGCCATAAAACCTGGTGTAACCTACCATTTCTTTTGAAATGCTTGTACCAAGTTAGGACCATTACTGTAGTTACTATGTTATTGGTTCTTTCTGGAGTTGCCGGTTTCTCCGACTTTGATTTGTGGATTGTCTGTTTTGAAAGTTTCATCGGTGTTCGGTATTTTGTTATTACCTTCATTATTAATATAGCCATGATTATTACACATTAATTACCATTAAATGGATTTTAATTTTTTACATTCGACTGTTATGTCCGGTATCATGGGTTTCCATCGATGAATAGTGTTCATTCAATTTTCCATTTATTTTTGGATCACGGACTCCATTCACTTCGTCCTCTTTTCGAATTTCTAGTTCAAGGTCGAACCCTCCGAGCGGTGAACTCTTTCCCTTTATTTCGCCATTCTTTGTGTCTTTACTGTCAGTTGATTCACTCTTCTTTAAGACACTCAGCTGTTGAATTAGAAGAGATATTTTCAATTTGACTATCGCTAAACCAGTTCATTAAGGAAACAAGATTTGTTTAAACACCTAAGTTACATACAGCATAGTACAGAAGGGCAATAAAATAACAACATATTCTAAAAATAAACACATAGCTAAATGTTTATGAAGCATTTTTCAAAAGCATAAAAATGAGGTAAACCCCAGAGGCGTAAACAAGAGAACACAAAATAAAGAGAAATAACGAAAAGATTTCGATAATAACATAAAAAAAGTACAAACTAACCTCCATTTCATCTGGCGAATAAGTGGTTGCTAAGGAAGCAATCTTAAGATACAATGGTGATAATAGCCTTCTGTCCACGGGTTTTTTCTTTGTACCTCCTAAATGAAATAATGCATATTCTGTATACTAGTAATCAGTGCATTTCATTGATTTATATTTAATGAAAATATATTAAAGATTAACAGACCAATTTTAAATAGTTTTGAAATAGTCTGCTGTTGACTGCTAAACTACTCAAACAAAGTTTTGTTGTACCTATGTTGATGTTTACTCTCCAGAAGTTCTATGGTCGTCATCATGACCTAATAGATCGTTATGGGAAATCAGTGTCTCAAATACGATCTGACATTTTCGCTGAGACATTTGTAGTGTTTTCTATTCTTAGATTTGACTTTTCCCTAGACATGACAATGAGTATCTCGACGGGTGTCTAATCAGAGGCAGGAACTGGTTACTCGTCCGGAGCGCTTGAGTGCAGCCTTTGTTTTTATTGGGTTCGGGTTACTCTCTTTCTCTTTGTGTTTTTGGTTTTTGTTTTGCGTTTGTCTATATCCGGATTGGTAATTATACCATGACTTTTGGCTCTTGTTGTTCGGTCGGTTTTTTTTCTATTTTTCATACCGCTGGAAAACTTGCATGACATAACAAAATAGTACAGAACAAATTTAACACTTGGCAAGGAAAGCAGAATATACCAAGATGTTATTCAAAATCGTAAGAGTGAAGAGGTAGACACATAGCTAAAAACAACTAAAAACAGCAAAAAAAAAAAACCAAAAACAAACCATGATAAGGAACAAACAATAGATGGAATGTTGCAATAATTGAATAAGAACTTCTGAAGTGTTAAGTTTAAATAATGTAGCTTGTCGTACACTCTGCCACTTGACTGTTAAGATATGAACCTGATTCAACATTCACGTTTAATCAGACAGAGTGCAAAATGACCATAAAACGATTGATTTTCCAGTATATGGTCAGTATATATTATCAAGTCAGGACAATTGTTGTAGTTGCTATATTTTTGGTTGTTGATTTGGAAGTTTGCCGTTTCTTAGACCTTGATATGTCTTGATATGGTTTTTTTTACAGTTTCCTTGGTGTTTAGTATTTTGTTATAACCTTCATTCAATGTGGTATTTTGTTATTTATCTGAAAATTGAGTCCTGGAAATTTTCAAAAGATTTGAATTCACTAGGCTTCCGATAATAAAGCATAAGTGAATTTAATGTATTCAGCATTAAATTCCTTTATCGAAGGAAGACTGACTAGTATAGTTGTTGGCTGTTGTTGCTTTCGCTCTAGTATTCCTTAAACACATGATTGGTGATTGTTAAACCTGTCTTAAAATAGAAAAACCAAATCGAGGTTCGGTCTTTTTGGAAATCGTCTGCAAGGAGGTGACAGGAAAAATGTCGGTTTGGCAATCTAAATTTTTTAATCCTTATTAATCTTCCATTCAACAACACTTCTTTGGAAGAAAAATTTGTTTAATTATCTTCCAAACCCAGAAATCTCGAAAAATGTTATTTGGTTTCAGGATGGTCTAACAATTTCTTTAATTTTATCACATCTGGGATGCGAAGCATCCACGGGAAGCATCATTGAGCTCCCGACATTTTATCAATATCTTGTAATTCTAGTTTCATATTTCCCCTAAACAATAATAATAATAATGTTATGTTATGGACATATTAATACGAGTAAAGCATTTCTATTTAAATAAAAATAGGAATTAAGCCCTGCTTCCCTCCTATCAAGGTCACAGCTTTTTTGACAGTAAACCAATTGATAAAAGTGGTAAACTTCTTGAATACGTGTCAAGAATCTGGATTAAAAATACTAAATGGTAGAACAATTGGAGATTTATTAGGAAAATACACTTTTGTGTTACATATAATGGATGTAGTGTTGTGGATTATATTATTGTTTCTAATGATATATTTTTGCTGATTTTACTGTACATGATTTCACTTCTTTATGAAACCATTGTATGTTAGTTGTTCATTGTTAACAAATTTTCATGTAAAGAGCAGCTTTCAAAATTCATTGGAACCACTTCCATGTAAATTTATATCGACAAAAGAATCGGTCTAACTGTATTCCCAGAATATAAATAGCATTGAAAGTAAACAAAAACTTGATACATTTATGACAACTAAATTTAATGACATTAATTTGTCTACTGACTCCTTAACCACAATTTTACAAGAAAATGCCAAAAAATCAGCTAAAATTGTTAAACCCCCTAGCAACATTAAAAATAAAAAATAAAAAAATATATATATATATAAAAATAAAATAAAATAAAATAAAACTAGACACTGGTTCTCAGATTCATGTAAAGATCTCAGGAACACACACACAAAAAAAAATTATGAAAAACTTGTAAATAAATTTCCCGGAAAAGATTAATATAGGAAAAATTCTATTCATTTAGATCAAAATACAGACATCTTTGCAAATTTGAAGAAAAGTCATATAAAAACAAAATTTGTTCTGAATTAAGTATCAACTGTGCTAAGATCCAAATGTATTTTGGAACATGATAAATAAACTTGAAAGGGAATCAGCTGGTCAAATTGAAGACACTGATATTCCAAAGAACAATTCATATCATTTTACAAAAAACTAAATAAAGCTGACACTGCATATAGTAATAAACAACAAAATATCACTCAGGAATTTGAGACCCTTAAATCAAATATTAACTTCTCAGTGAGGGGGGTGAGTCGAACAATGAAATCACCTGTGAGGAGATGATAAAAGCAATTAAATTACTTAAAAATAGTAAAAGTGCATCATCAGACCTCATCTCTAATGACATGCTGAAGAATAGTACCACAGCATTAATTAAACCACTCTGTAAACTTTTTAAATTTTTTCACATGGTATCTTCCCTAAATCTTGGAATGAAAACTATTTAGTTTTATTACATAAAAAAAGGTAATAGATTTGACCCTAATAATTATAGTGGAATATCTATCAGCTCAAACTTAGGAAAATTATTTAATAAGATTATATACAATCGACTTTTGGAATTTATGAATAATCACTTTCTAATAAGTAAGAACCAAATAGGATTTAAAGAGAAGTGCAGGACTTCTGATCACATTTTTACTCTAAAAACTATCACAGATAGCTATAAAATGAAAAATCAAAGTGTTTGCAGCCTTCACTGACCTAAGAAAAGCCTTTGACACAGTGTGGAGAATTGGTTTTTATTTATAAACTGCTAAAACATAACACTCCTAATGAAATATTTAAAATTATATACTCCATGTATACTGATACTATGAAAAAATTAAATTTTCAAATGATCTAAGTGAGCCATTTATATCTGAAAGAGGTGTTAAACAAGGTGATGTTTGGAGTCCTCTTCTCCTTAACTTTTTTATAGATGATATAACAAAAAAACTGGAAAACAACATATATTACCCAGTGGTCTTGGGTGGTATTAGAGTAAGCATTCTTCTTTATGCTGATGATATTGTACTAATATCTCAGAGTAAGGAAGGGTTGCAAAACTGTCTCATTGCCATGCAGGAATACTGTTCAATATGGCATTTACATGTAAATACTGTAGTAGTATTTTATTCGAATGGTAAAACCTTTTTAAACCAATTAAAATATAAAAATTTATATATCTAGAAACAGTATCTCAGTACTGTTATCTAGGCATTTTAATAAAATGTAATGGCAACTTTAATCTAGCTATTAACACATTGATGGAAAAAGCCAAAGAGCATATTTTGAAAATTAAAAAGCTAATTGGATTAAATAACCCTTGCAAATTATTAGAAAAACTCTTTGATACACTAATTTTACCCATTATCACATACTGCAGTTAAATATGGGGTATTTTCTCCAACTTTAAAGATACTGAACCATTTGAAAAATTACATCTTAATTTATAAAAGAAATTCTAGGTGTACATTGCAAAGCTACTAATGATGCATGTCGAGCTGAACTATGTCGACTTCCCTTAAAAAGTAAAATTCTGTACTCAAGCATCAAATATCTAGAATATATTACAGACTCGGAAAATTCTTTAGTAAAAACTAAATTTTGAAAATTCTGTTCACTCAACCAATTGGTTTATCAAACTGAAAACAGTATTAAATAATTTAGGTTTTTCATGATTTAAGCTCACTTAAACAATACTTAAATCAAATAAAAATTAGACTAAATGATCAAGATCTCCAAAATCAAAATACACTTATAGACACATCTCCAAAACTAGAATTTTTTCAAAATTTTTGTTTTTAAATAGGATGCAGACCTCGCTATTTAGATATCTTAAAGAAAGCTAAAGACAGGGCTGCTCTTTGTAAAATGCGTTTCAGTGCTCATAATCTAATGATAGGAAAGGGAAGATACCAAAAACTAAATAGAAAAGATGGAAACTGTCTAGTTTGCAATGCAGGAGAAATTGAAAATGAAGAACACTTTCTGTTGCATTGCAAACATTATAAGCTGATAAGAAGTACATTTCTTAAGAAATCAAAAGTTTAATCCCAAATCTTTTAACAAATCCCTATTATGCTTTTTGTTGAATAGCAAATCTGAATTTTGTCTAAAACTTACTGCTACATTTATTTTAGAATGCTTTGAATTAAGAAGAAGTTGTATCATATAAAACGTAATTTTAATTGGTTATATCATCTGTATACTATATAATATAATATAATAATAAATACAATTAATGTAAAGAATTGTATTACATTTGTATAACACACTTTGTATTGATCCTTTAAATTGTTGTGCATTAACATGTACTGTACCATGAGTTTTGTGCTAGTAAATATTTGTATTCGTATTTGTATTTTGTCCACATTTCTTTTAACATATATTATTGTTCTGTATTCACAGGAATGAATACACCTTAATTTTCTGCAACCATTTATGTTAATAAAGGCACCAGTCATACCGGACCCACCTTAACTAAGACTGGTTACAAAATTTATTGAACTACCGGCATCAGTTTCATTTTACATTTCTTTTATGGTAACCGTTGTTTTTGCAACAATTTATGATATGGCCAGTTAAAATAAATGAATTACATGCATCTCCGGCAATTTTTATTATCAAAATAATTTAACATCTTATTTCTTGGCACACGCCAGCTGGGCGTCCATAGTTCTGCGTTTTAGAGGCCCAGACTTGATCCAACACGCAGTGGGCACCGGACTACCTGTTTAATTCAAAGACTAATTTCACATTGGTATGGCAACACATTCCTCCATGGAAATAATTGTCAACTGAAGATACAAAATCTCTTGGAATGCAGAAATCCAATGTTTTTTCAAAAATTATATTAGAATCCCTTCATGTAACTAAATTTTAACTGTTTACACATAATTTACCTTTATATCTTTATAAACGTTTGTTGCTTTTAATTCTAGTATATACATGCATATTAGAAAAACACTACAGATTCCGAATGCTATACAAGTATGGCAGGTCAAACATCTTGTAATATATTTTGCTAAATCGTTAATGAAATTGGTACTTCGCTTCCTTTTCTCGAATACTTTCAGGTATTGGGTCAGCTTGGAGCTTGTGAATTGAGGAGCCTTGCAAGGAAACACAAGTTCTGCCTTGTTTGCTTATACGCCATAAGGAATGCATTAACTCAATGGTTATATTGGAACCTTTATTAAATTGGAAGACCCTCCAAAAATTTATTATGATAAATATTGGGCGGAAAGATCTTGGTAATGTATTGGTTAGAATGCAATTCTGGATGTTATTATTCTCTGGTCGCTGGAAATTTATAAATAATTTGACAAATTGTGTTCGTGTTATTGACCAAAAAATGTTACATAAACAAATATTTAGACAAATCTACATGCTGCAATTATTTAGTTTACTATGACATATACATACTAAAAATTCGTATTAAATTGGAAGACCCTCCAAAAATTTATTATGATAAATATTGGGCGGAATGATCTTGGCAATGTATTGGTTAGAATGCAATTCTGTATGTTATTATGCTCTGGTCGCTGGAAATTTTTACATAAACAAATATTTAGACAAATCTACATGCTGCAATTATTTAGTTTACTATGACATATGCATACTAAAAATTCCTAATTGTATATCTGTTCTGCAAATATTTAGTTAAATTTATATACTAGAGCAAGTTTTCCCACCGTAGGTCGGGATGCTCTCCGGCTTTCTCCCCCAATAAAAAACTGAACGCCATGATATAGTTGAAAAATTGCTTTAAGTGGCGTTCGACAACATTCAAACCAACAACTTAAGTATACTAGAAGTTCTGAATTTGTATATACATTCAAGCACAGACATTCATGTGCTATTTCAATTTGTTATTCACATTTATATTGATGTAGATATGCCATATATATACTAGAAATATATTATATTGAATATAACAGTGCTATTTGAATTTCAATTTTCAATTGTTATTTATATATATAAATATGCCATATATATACTAGAAATACATTATATTATATATTAGTTATATATCAGCTATATATTAGTTATAGATATATATTTAACAGTATTGGCACAGCTGTGCAGTTCAAACCCCCCCCCCCCCCATTCTGTGGCGGTTGCCTGAAACGACACATGAAGAGCATCTGTCATTTCAGTCAATTTGGCAGATTTTTCACTGCACTGGCCCCCCTTTTTATTAACTGTCAACTAGCAAATATCTAAATTCTGGAGTAACCTCTGTTTCCCAGGGGTGCTCATCCCCCATATATATCAGTTGCTAATTCATTTATGGTCTGCCATCAAGTTGCGGCGACCAATATATAGACTTGAACTTTAATCTTATCTTATATTTCAAATATATATATTTATTTATTTATCTATTTATTTATCTATTTATTTATATATTATTGTACTTGTATAATAAAGCTGTGGCCAAATACTGCCAATCTAGATCTTTGTTTTTATTCAGCATTCACTGAGATAAGTGAATTAAATGTATTCAGCATTAAATTCCTTTATCGAAGGAAGACTGACTAGTATAGTTGTTGGCTGTTGTTGCTTTCGCTCTAGTATTCCTTAAACACATGATTGGTGATTGGTTAAACCTGTCTTAAAATAGAAAAACCAAATCGAGGTTCGGTCTTTTTGGAAATCGTCTGCAAGGAGGTGACAGGAAAAATGTCGGTTTGGCAATCTAAATTTTTTAAACCCTCCCACCCACCTCCATTACATAACACGCACAACGTTAATACATTTTGTAATATATTTTGCTAATCATCTTGTTAATGAAATTGGTACTTCGCTTCCTTTTCTTGAATATTTTCAGGTATTGGGACAGCTTGGAGCTTGAGGATTGAGGAGCTTTGCAAGGAAAAAGCACAGTCTTGTTATCGCCGTGGAGTGTGAGAAGAGTGCAAATGGTGGTTTCGGACAATAAGGCAGATTTTTCACTGCACTGGCCCCCCTTTTTATTAACTGTCAACTAGCAAATATCTAAATTCTGGAGTAACCTCTGTTTCCCAGGGTTGCTCATCCCCCATATATATCAGTTGCTAATTCATTTATGGTCTGCCATCAAGTTGCGGCGACCAATATATAGACTTGAACTTTAATCTTATCTTATATTTCAAATATATATATTTATTTATTTATCTATTTATTTATCTATTTATTTATATATTATTGTACTTGTATAATAAAGCTGTGGCCAAATACTGCCAATCTAGATCTTTGTTTTTATTCAGCATTCTCTGAGATAAGTACATTAGACGAATATACTTTGAAGGATTCGCTTTATGAGTAAGTTTAAGACATACTATAACGTACTTTGCTTGTAGCAATGTAAGATGAACATGCTCAAACACAAATTAAGTATATACAATTTAAGGATTATTCTACAGGAAACGAACAACTTTAAAAAGGCAGTGTATAGACGTTATTTTTATAGAATACGATACCACAATGCTACTATTGCATGCACAGTTACCCACTATTCTGTAACTAGATTGTTTCTCTACAGCGTCTGAATTATTAAGTTACTCATAAATCATTTACTTCGTATTTATATTAACCAGTGAATATAACAATATAAACGATATTAAAATTTCAGAATACTATCATCTTTCATAGTAATTTTCAATAAAACATGTACCATTTGGTTTAGTTTAAAGACGGTCACTGTTTGATGGAAGATACTTTATAAAATAGAAAATCGAAGTTAATTGAAAAAGAACACACATTAACAAATACAGGTACATGTACATACAGACAAATATTTTTGTCGTCTATAATTCCTTTAACAATTCATATCCGTTGTTAATGCTGTATTTAACAAAAAATTATTATTATTATTATTTTTAAAATATTGAAAATAAATAATCCTGTCAAGTGTTTCTGAAATATTTTTGATTCTTTATGGACATATGTATGTGAATACTATACCTGTGGCACAACTGATTACCAGAGCAACGATCACTGCAACTATAACAGCTAGAGCACTGTACCATAAATATGAAATACTGTAAAATGTTTGTAGACCTGTTCTAAAGAGAAAAAATATCAATGAAATTGGACTCATCTGTCATTAGTTCAAAACATAACAGATATTCATACCACATCTTATAAACAAAATGGTTACTTCCTTATTGTGTTTTTTATTATTCATTTTTTGTGAACTGATTATAGGAAAATACAATATTTTTTTTCTGTTATTCATTTTCGTTTATGCTATTCAACGGAAAAATAGATATTCGATATTTATTTTCCTGCTCTTTATTCGTTTTCTTTTTCGACATTCGAATTGGAAAATGGATCGTTTTCTTTTGAAAATTCATTTTTCTTTTCTATATTCCTTTGTATATTTGAGATTTATATGTGAAACTTTTTTTCTCCAGGACACTTTTTCTCTTCGTTTTTTATTTTCTTGTTTTCCTGTTCGCTATACTTGTTTGTGTGTGGATATTTCGCCTGTTCGCTATGTTTGTGTGTGTGTGGATATTTCGTTCGATCTCGTTTGTCATTTTTCTATTCCTTCTTCATTTTCGTTTTCGTTATTCGAATGGAAAAAATTATCATTTTACTTCATGACATTTATTTGTCTGTTCTTTATGCATTTTTATTGTGGCTATGTGATGAGAAATTACTTTTTTCATTTGCAAATTTATTTTAATTTTCGTTGTTCTTTTTGCTATTTGGTAATTAAATGGGAAAATTAATCATTTTTCTTTTGAACATTCACTTTTCTTTTTTTTTTCGTTATCATATTCACTGTTGAATGGGACAACAATTTCCTTTCCGTTATTCATTGTTCCGTTTACTATTCAAATGGTGAAATGAATCATTTGAATAATGAAAGTTTGAATGTTTGGAAACTAAACCTTAAATGGTGTCGTTTTCAACGATCACTCACTGTCCAGAATGCTTATGTTAGTTTTGTATTGTGTATGTTTGTTTGGTGAGATATGTTCCTGCGTATCTGTGTTGTATGATATTACAATACAGGAATCTTAACGATTCTTTCAACCTGGTAATCCAAGTTAATCATAATGGTGTGTATGACTGTTACAAACAGGTAGTTCCTATCATCGACTTCTGTAGTTTGTTTTTCGTTTTCTTTTGGCGAATTTGTTTTGTTTTGTCTTTTTTACTGCCTAATCGCATGTTTGGTTTGCGTTTGATTTATTTTCCTCTACTTTTTATTAATAGAATTATTAATGAAACAAAATATAAATACAGTATTAATGAATGATATAACAAAAATTTTAGAATAGGTCTAGTATCAATGTAATTGTAATAAGGCAAATAACAACATACTTTTGAACTGAAGTAGTTACAATCTTTGAGGTAGTGTTGTACAATGCTGTTGTTGTGCTTACAGTTGTAGTAAATGATGTGCTATAGTTGCCAGTTATGTTGACTGGTGCACACGAGAACGGTGGTGGACTTGGTTTGCTTGCTATTGCCCCAATAGCTAACCAGAATGAAAACGTTAGACTGCAGATCATACCAATAGTTGCACCCTGCAAAGTAGTATTTAAAATACTAGTATACTTTCAAGGTATTATAATATTGAATGTATCAAACAAAATATACAGATGCATTGTGTAGCTTTCATTTTATTAAAGACCATTTATTCACATTTTTACGGGTCAATTTGTTGCTTCTTGGCGGCCATAATATTATTATTTTTCATATTGTTTGTTAATTAGTTTAGATGTGCTAAAAGATAGGTTAAATTTTAGGCGTCTATGACTTACGTTTCTAAATACTTACACGGAGAAGAGAAACTAAAGAAACCACTAAACAACTTCATCTACACCATTTTTATAATTACACCTAGAATATGACACTAACGATCATCTTAGCACGAGAATTTACGACAAAGACGATTGTAATTTCAAAATTATAAATTTTCCTCACATACACAGCAATATTTCAGATTCTATTGCACACGGTATTTATATTTCTCAATTGATCAGGTTTGCAAGAGCTTACAGCGAGTGTACTGATTTTTACAAACGTCACCTTTTTTCGACATAAACTTATAAACCAAGGTTACAAGAAAAACGACCTTTAATAAGTTTTACTATAGATACCATTTCGTTTGAAAATATATTAGCTAATAATCAATACTTACAAGTGAATTTACACATGGGAAGAACATAGCCAGCACAAATAAAGCTAGCAAAGGTCCTCCAACCATACCAAATATACTGAGAGCAATCTGTAGAATGAGATTTCCAAAATATTGTGACAGAAATGCTAGCCCGATTGTGACTAATCCATATACTAAGGCAACGACTTTTGAGTAAATGGTTGCTCTAACTTCATTAATGTCTTGCAGAGTAATCATTCTGTATAATGGTTTGAATATGTCAGTCATGAAAACTAAAGCGAGTGCATTTACACCTGATGACACTGTACTGAAATATAGAACAATATAGTTTAATATAATTCAGCGCTATTTCGATGTAAATAGAAGTCGTAACATTCATTCTCATTGCATAATACATGTGCAAATAATTGCAATAATTAAAAATAAATAATAAATGTATCCACAAGACGCAATACTTATTATCGAGTTCTTTTACATGATTTGCTATGTTTGACTATAAAAAATATCTATATAAAAATATCAACGGGTTATTAACATTGTCTCTGCATTCAAGCGTACCTTTGATTTTGTTGTAATTTTGTGAGCATATACTGAGATTTCTTATCGTTACAGACAAACAGAGATAACATAAATACTAATAACACCAGGAATGAAACGAGATGCTCCGAAAGAGTATCATTTCCTGCACTATTAAAGACACTCATGGAGTTTTCTTTTATAGCGGCAAGTAAAATTCCTTACAAGGAAAGATAAAACTTTCCACGAATAGTACAGATAAACTTATCACATGCCTCATATCTTTTATAAATATCTTTATGCTAGTTTACAAGTTTAAAGAGTTAATTACCCCTCCGAAAAATTGCGTTACGTAAATTTCATTTTTCTCACCGGAGTCGGTAGGAAAACACAAGGCTCTAAAGTAACTAATACACAAAGATACCTATACTTAATAATTATTAAACAAAAACAGATCAATCAGAATATTTATACAATCATTTTTCATTATATTGACTGAAATCAGCTATAATTTTGATCTGCTTACTATGTAAAAACGAAGCAATTTTAATCAGACTGCTTATAATGAAAGAGATGTATTTTACAAATGTCGGTTAAAATAATACAGTTAATAAAATTATCCTTATAGTAAGATAGTACATACCTTAGGGAGGCACTGAAAACACAGGCAACGAATAGTCCTGGTACACCGTAGGCATCACCTAATATGTCCATTACAAGGTAAGGTATTAACTACAAACAAACTTTGGTTTTTAATAAGTAGCAAATTTGAATATATATTCCCAAGACATGATGGTAAGCCAGATAAGGTGAATGAAACTTCACTTATATTGCCATAACTATTTAATATTTACTTGATTGTATTCGATAGCTGCAATGATAATTAAGTGTTAATATGTAGTTGTTGCAAGTTTTTTGTGATGAAGAACTAAACAAATAATATTATAAGACTTTATTTTGTTTCTGTCAATATATATATAACTGTGTAATTTGAGTTGAGAATGCCAAACCGGGTAAAAATATTCTGAAGCATTGTAAACATGACTTATGTTTGTTTAACTAATTATGATACATATTAACAAATGACCTGTTATTGTCGGGAAAACATTACATATAATTATAGATTTTTTACGTTTTTTGAAACGAGATGCGTTTTCTCGTTCATATCTCATCGAAGGGCGACAGCCCTGAGATGAGATGACGAGAAAATGCATCGAGTTTCATAAAACGTAAATAATCTGTTTATCGCTGTTTTGTAACATTGTGACGTCACAGTGTTTACTTAACGACGTCTTGACAGCGAGCTGAGATGGGCCTATCTCACGCTAGTAGAGTGAGATGGAATAGTATCGCACACAAAGATCAAAGGTAAATACGGCAAAATAGCGATAATGTTGTATCTCGAAAAGACACCAGTAGACATGAAACTAGAAACTCATTTATCGATATGAAGAAAATAAAGCTCTGTTGACACCAAATATTTAAAAAAAAAATCGTAGGATTTAGATGAAATCATCCAAAAGTCATATACTCTTCAAAAATGTGTCAGAAGCAGTATTTAAATTGTAAAGTAAATTAATTATAAAATAAAGATTAAATTTTAAAGAAACAACAAAATATTAAATTAGCAACTAAATCAACCAAGGCGGCCAGTCACTTGTCTACAGACGATTATACCAAAAAATTTTGACGATTACAAACCGATGCTATAATCCTTACTTAAAATAGTAATCGACTTATTCTATTAATCAATGTTTAAGTTGACAACCAAAAAGAAACATGTAAGAAAACAGAACCGGCAACAATTAAAAACCATAGGACAAAGCTATACAAGACACAAACTTAAACCCCCAAATGAACCAGATGCCAATAGAACAAATGTTATAACATTAAGCCAATCCGGATGAGTATTCTATCCGTCCTGTTACTATGCAGTCATGTTCGAGAAAAAGTACAATCAATGAATAGCGAAATCTTCATATGGCTATTTCAAAAGCCTGATCGCATTTGGGAGATGAATTCCCATATCAATACACTAAGTCGTGATGACGTAAATTCTACTGGGCGTAAACCTAAGTGCAACAAACCCTGATTAAATATTGGTCAGCTGCTGATCTCGTCTAAGAAATAGGAATATCGATCGCAAGATCTAGCATAACTTATGATTTGTGAAATTAAAACGCTGGACGCAAGATCTGATAGAATATTGCAATCAATAAATGGAAAGTTGACAATTAGAAGGTCATTGTTATCATATACTGTTGAAATTTAAGAACTTTAAATTAGTCAAGCAAAGCATAATGTATCGGGTTTAGTCATCGTTTAAGAAAATGCTTCTTCCCATCATATGACTTCAAAACGATGCAGGTTATTTTCCAGTATTAACAATCAAACGATATCCTTACAACTGAAGAAATTTTTTTAAAAATCGGTGAGACCATGCTCATATATGTATAATACTACCTGGTCGGGTTTCTCTATGGTACATGGTACAGGGTTTTTGTGACCATACTTAGCATGAAGAACAAGTCCCGTGTAAACGAGAAGAGATGTAAAAATTATACTGGCTGGTAATTGCAGGTATAATGCACTAGAAAGAAAACAAATATATTTAAACGTTAGAAAAACAGCATTTTACTCATATTCCGGACGAGGACAACCTACCAAATAACGAATGGATTTTAATGTCATAAATGGAAGGAATCTGTTGTTCTGGGGGTATTTTAATTTTCATTATCATTATCATATCATATCATTATCATTTTAATTAGTACATTATCTGTTGTGAAAGAAGTACTCATTGAACAGACATTGCTTGTTTATTTTAGGGAGGTCCAAGTCTATTTTTTAAAATTGTTTAATAAAATGTATTATTTCATAATAAAACAATTCATAAATAAAGTTGAACTAAATTCACATTTTTGTAATTGATCAACATTGGCAACCTTCAATAGACTTAATTTTCAGTAACAATATACAATATAATGGGTTTTGTATAAACATACGTTTGTGCTCCTCGCATGTTCTTCATACTAATGTATCTTTGCACCATGGCTTGATTACCGCCATAAATTGTCAAAGACGTCATAAATCCACCAATAATAAGTGTCCAGAACGTATGTCTAACTAACGGATTCGGATCAAAACTAAAAGCAAGAAACAAATCTGATTATTAGGCCTTAAACTATACAAAATTCTAGTGTTGAAACAAACTTCTTTGAAATGTTTTTGCATGTGTTTGGTAGTTAGAAAAAAATGTCATATTGAACAGGGGTGTTCAAACGTGTTAAATGTCCTATGAACGCTCCCCATATTATATCGAAACAAAATTTTGTCATAACTATATTTTTCAAAACTTATATTCCTCTTCCATTGCATTTAGACGCAGTTATGTTTTCAAAGAGAATATATTAATACATAAGCATCATAGACACGCCTGCAGCTTCATAATAAGTTGTCTCACTTACTTGTCTATTTGCAGCTTACCATCAGCTGAGGCTTTTTCAAAGACATAAGATATTCCACCAACTTCGATTGTTGCCTTTATTATTAAGGTTAGCAAGCCAGCAAATACAATAAACATTTGAAATGCATCTGTCCACATCACAGCTTTAAGTCCTCCCTTTAAAAAAATTCATTTTACATAAATTTATCTATCAATAACATATAACACTATTTTCTAACAACAATTCTCATTTTCAGCACTGAATAAAAACTACAAATAGTTCTGCATCTTACGGAAAACGATTTACAAACTTGTATCTTCATGGAGATGAAAGTATTAGAAGAATTGTTTTATAACTGACGGCCTGGTTGTTGATTGTTGTTATCATCTAATCAGGTATTCTTAAGCCACAACTTTTATCGTCGTTTTTTATTGTATATATAATCTCAAAATTTGATGGTTACAATTCACGGTTTTCCTGTCTAAAGCCATTTTATTTTAACCAAGTGTTCGATTTACACGTTTATATTTGCATTAGATTGATAATAAATTCTTGTTATTTGAAAATTTTATTACATTTCTTTTACGGGCTCAACAAACGTGTGCTAGGACAAAACTAAATTTTCGATAATAAAATCAACTTTCCAAATAAAACATTGTTGGATCTGACTATGCATGTAAAAGTCCTTATCAATGTCCTTCACGTGGCAAGCATTGAACTTAGAAGACCACACAAAGATATTTGTGCTTTTATTCAAGTCCCGATATAAATTACATAACATTTATCTTACACCTTTGTTTGCTAAAAGTGCGTTTTAAAACAAGCAATAGACACTTACGATTGCTGTGTAAAATGTACAAACAAGACCGATAACCAGGATGGAAACTAGCATATCTATTCCCATGACTGCAAAAACATAGAACCATTATTTTAAACAGTAACATAAACATCAAAAAATGAATTGCTTATCTTACATTATTTTATCTTATATTGATTATCTTACTTCTGCAATTATCTTTATTTACATTTTATATCTAACGCTTTATGAGAAAAGCAAAGGAAACCACCCGTATAACAAGAGCCGAAATTCAAGGAACGATTACAAATCCGGATTCAAACAAACATACATGTATACAAAACGAAAAACAAAAAGTATTTAAAAGATGGATGAAAACGTTTCTTCTTAACTGTTGTCAATTAAAAAATTTAATATTTAACATATTTCATCTTCAGTATAATTATTATATGATGTAGAATCCTTATTTATTACAAAGATCTTGATCAAAGGTAAGTTCTGTCGTGGCCAATTTTTATAAAACCTTAAGTTTGCATTTTGAGTTACATATGGTTTATGGTTGTGTATAGTTTCGAACAATCAAGGGTTTAATACTGTTACATTTGGAGAGAGATTTGTAATTTAAAATTTCTTCTAGGTCTCTTGAACTTTTTAGTATCCTCATTTCATTTACGCCACTGCTGGAATGGCAAGTGTCGTTGCCCGTTTAAATTGCTAATAAAATATTGGTCAGGAGTTTCGGTAGAGGCTTGGTGATTCCCTTGATTCACATAAAGTTTTGGTTTCTATTACAAGGTGGAGGGATCATAATCTTTGACTTTTAATATGGATAACAAAGGATGCCATAACCGACTCGTGATTTTCAAAAATTTCTTTTAAAAGCGATGTGAATGTGTAAGTAGGATTGCCAAGTGAAATATCAATGCAAAATTCATTTATTTAACATTTTATAAAACGTTTCTTGCTGATAAACAAGTTGTTAAGAGCCTCGTCTGCCCGCAACACATTTTGTCATGAATATCGGACGTTTTAGCAGCATCGAAATTTCCGAAGACTAATGATTTTTTTGTACTCTTCGACTTTTTTAACTGAATTATTCTTATTTTAAACAATGACCTCAACACAACAAGGTATTGACCTCCTGCTCTTCTTGTTTTGTCAATTTTCTGGCATAGTTCTCTGTTGAATCCATAAATATATTTTGAAGTTTTTTTTTTGGTCCTTTTAACAAAATATAAAAAAATATTATAAAAAAAATATTACAAAAATACTATAATCCGCGACATGGAAAGATTTAGTGACTGTCATCTTCTTTCCTTCGTAAGACAAGTGTGAAATGTAGTGATTAGTTGATGTACATTGGGTTAGTAAATATTGAATAATTCATTTAAGGTCATATCTATATAACCTTGTTATTGAAGATTTGTATACATGTATTCTGAAACGTGAGCAAATTGATTTTTTTTATTTGTATTTATAAAGCTTGTGCACGCGTATTATATTATTGATGCAATATCTCTTATTTTATTTGGAATTAATGTGCCACGTTTTATTTTCTTTATTACTATGACAAACTTTTTTGCAACGATTGCTTATTTGACAAACAATTTAAGATAAATGGGACAAAATAAGAATGATCTCTGAATACACAATTTTGTTCAGTCGGTTCGCTTTCCTATTTTTCTTAATCAGGATGTATTTTACGAAATTTTGTATACAAGAACAATTTAATTAAAATTAAATATTTCACTTGCTACCCGCTTTTGCCATGTAGTTATGTCGCTGCGACATAGCAAAACGGGGGTAGTAGGCGAAAGGTTAAATTTTAATTAGATTGGATTTGTTTTTGAAGTATCGTGTTATAATGAAAGTAACAGTGATGAAGAATATTTATTTATAAGATTTTTAGCTTACATTCATTTGTTAGCGAAAAGTTAAGAAAGGAACGGGTTCTTGTTTATCTGTGTGTGTGTGTGTGTGCGTGTGTGTGTGTATGTATGCATGTGTGTAAATGTTTGAATAATCTGTTCTTTCCACTGTCTACTACGAGTCTAAATCGAGTGGAAGTTACAGAAAAACAGGTTTATTTACTCTAAACCGGAAGAATTTTTTTTATTGTTTTGTTTGTTTGATGTTTAACGCCCTTTCAGCAATTTTTCAATTATATCATGGCGTCCGGTTTTTATTGGAGGAGGAAGTACCCGGAGAAAGCCTACGACCTGCGGCAGGAAAACTGGCCATCCTTGTCAATTGAGATTGAAGTTGTGTACACCTTGCCGAATTTTTTAAAGAAATCTTTGTATTACTAAAAAGGATACATGACACGATTAAAAACGATTATATTGGTATTGCGACTTACCCTGATTCAAGGCTAGTGCTGGTGCATATAATACAACGGCCATGTACAAGATCTGAGAATATAAACGAACAAAAAGTACCTAACTTATGTTTAAACAAGTGAATATATTTAACTGTATGTTTGCTTGAAAAAAAATACTACGTTATTTGCACTTATTATCTGAACCTTATATTATTAAGCCTAAATTATGGTAATAGTTTTCTTGATTGTGAAATGTGTAAACAGTTTTCCCTATCCCTGTTGTAGGTTTTTGTCATTTCTCTCTATTTAGCTTGCTCTTATCGTATGGCGCAGATAAGGATTTGATAGTAACATTATTTTTAGAACATGCGACGTAAAGTTAACCCGCAGCACTCACCATCTGGAGCTGGAACACAAGACATCCAATTATTCTTACAACTTTGTTAAACCTCATCTCTAGGTACTGTCAATATAAGAAAAAGAGAACAGGTTACATTTTAATGAATACAAAGAATTTAATTGCATAAAAGACAACAATTAAAAATGTTTGATATAAGATAAATGAGAATGATCGACTGAAATTGCCAAATATTTCTTGTACACACCGATGGGGCTTACCTCGTATGCACTTGTAATATCCAAACCATGAAACACGGGAAGAATATAATGCACAGCAAACGGAAAAGTCAATAAATTGGAAAATGATATCATCCAGTACATTGTTCCGTTATAAAATATTTCTGTGGGTACCCCCAACACCAAAATAGCAGACAAAAAACTGGCCATAAGTGATAAAGAGACGGGAAGAAGACCCATTTTCCTGCCACCAAGAAGAAACTCTGATGTGTTTTGCTTTCGTTTGTCCTTCCATGCATAGAATATTCCAATGGCCGCAGAAATGACAAGAGTCAGAACAAAAATAAGATGATCCGCCCAGTGAAATGTGCCTACACCTTCCATTTTAACAATCCAGATGGAAATTACTGACAAAGTACTACGGCAATAATTCCATTTGACAACATTAATGCATTTTATACATAAAGATACTAGAGAATTCGTTTCTAATTTCAGTCCAAATAGTTAATGTTTCACATAAACTTTACTGATAGTCGTCTTTATATCTATTATCTATAGTTCATTTGGGTCACCAAATATGGTCAGCTGATCGGCCTCTTTAAGTAGTACTAGTGGCATATATAAGATAAAGAAGCTATGTCTGTTAGAAAACTATTACCTTTAAATCAACAACTGTTACTTTTAAACAATTTGTTTGTGGCGCTGAAGGTGTTTAGTAGTTTTCGTACTATGATCGTGCTATTATAATTAGAAGAAGAATAGCTTAGGAAAATTTTTTTTGTGAATTTATTACAATATATTGCAATGATTTAAATACATGTAATTACAATAATAACACATTCCATAAAAGATAATAAAATATTGTCCGAATGTATAAAGTCCAGCCATTATGTTTTCACTAAATACAAGCTGTATTAATGATTTGAACAAGCACAATGCCCTAAATATATACTGATTTATAAAAAGTATCTGTATATTATATTTTAGAATATCTAGTCTCTTTTCAATTAAGCAAGAGACAAGATTACAAATTTTCTTAATAATAAACGGTCTTCACAAGATATAAGACACGAAATTTTGGAATAATAATCCATACTTGCAAAGTTCATATGTATCATTTATATCTTTCGTAAATCAAATATCAAATTTATGGCATTTCAATGATAAGTGGATTTCATCTTCAATCTTACATACGCAAAGTTTACAAATTTGGAGCCCATTTCAATTTCTAATATATGTGAACTAATTCCGAGTCTTTAGGTTCTAAGTTTATTTTTCATGGTCGTTGGGTCTTGAATCAATCAAACTGTCATCCTTCCGTACCTTATTGAATTTTGGTCTTAAGATTTAATATCCAATATACTACAACACGATTTCTTCTTGTTATGCAGAAATAATACATTTTTTTACAAAAAATAATCCTTTTGGATGGAATATTCTATTTATTGCTTCAAGCTGTGTTATCTATCAGACTATTTAAGCATGGGATTCGGCTTGATTTAGGTTCATCCAGTAGAACATCATGGTTTTTTTAATCTGGTTCTTAAATATGTATAATTTTGTTGTCTATAAATATTTCGATTCTTGCCTGTGTCCTGGTATAAATCTTATCGATTGCAACATGTACTGAACTGTTCTAAACTTAGTCATGGTTATAAACGAGTTTATCTATGCATGCACTCAAGTTATTTACAGGTTAAGAAACTCGCGGTGAAAAATGTTTCACTCTTCGTAAAAATAACTATTGAATTCTTTAAGAACTACAAGTAAAAAACATTTTTGCACAAATCTTCTTGATAAAGATACTGGATAACGAACGGACGGTTAGTAATGAATTAGTTAATATTGAAATAAATGAAAGATTTATTAAAATTTTGACACTTGCAACGACTGGTCGGAAGTTTTACCTGTAAGGTTACCTATGATATTTTAAACGGGCTCCATCATCCAACAACTAGTTACATTTTTACTCTCCTTTCTGGATGAACATGATTTCTTTTTATAATGTATCACTTCGTGCTTATTACATAAAAATAATGTCCGCCATAGAAAATTTTCTATGATTATCACGTTGATTATTTTAAAAAAAAATTTGTATTGATTTGCAATTGTGGCCGATGTAAACCACACAAAGATCAATTTACATTACTCTTGGATACCTCATTTTGAAGCTTTTCATAAATAAATGATGCTTTTGGTGCCATTTATTTAAAGTTTTACTGCCAGTAACTTAACTTCACATTAAGTGGATATATAGTATAACGTAACTAATCTGCATACTTGAATGATCTGCATAGTATCTGCAACAAATCATTCATAATGGTTTGTGTTTTCATGGAGTTATGGGTTTTAAAATAAACGTGACCAACAATAGAATGCTGCTACTAAACAATAGAATACAAAGTCTACAGACGACTTACCTCATACGCACTTGTAATATTTAAATCATGAAAAACTGGTAGTATAGTATGCACCGCAAATGGAAAGGTGAAAAAATTGGAAAAAGACATACATCAGCCAATACATTGTTCCATTATAAAATATCTCTGTTGGCACCCCTAAAACCACAATGGCTGACAAAAAACTAGCCATAAGAGACAACGATACCGGGAACAAACTCATCTGTCTCCCACCGAGAAGGAACTCTGATGTAGTTTGATTTTTGTTGTCTTTCCATGCATAATATATTCCTATGATGGCCGATATAACTAGGGTCAAAACGAATATTAAATAATCCGCCCAATGAAATGTCTGTATATCAATTCTCATGATTTATATCTAAATGTTGTTTTTAAAATAATCATATAAATTCAGTTGATTAAAAATCTTCAGTCTGAGCTTTCTATTTTTTATTTTTACCGGCGGAAATACATATATATCAATTAACCAGGAAAATATCAAGACAGTTTAAGTAAACATTAGAGATATAAGTACCAAAACATAAAAAAAATACCCAAGGTCATTGGGTGAAATGGCCGTTTCTAAATAAATGCTTTTCTCACTATAGTTACATAATTATTTAATAACATTTGTTTAAAACAAACACCATAAACTAGGCGACTTGTCCAAATCTGGCAAATATATATAGAGATAATAAGAAGATAGTCTTTAGATAGCATCCCTATTAGGGTCATGGTGTAGTGAGATAAAGAAATTCTGTCATCACTTTGTACAGCACCCGTATAAGTTACCTCAAGTGCATTAAAGATACGTGTAATCATATAGTTAAGTAAATTTGCTATACAATAAATTGTCAGATTTTATTAGAGACATTTTCAGATTACTTTTTGACGATGATAATGTTCGCATCAGGTTGACACCATTTAAATCCAATTGGTTACGTTATTTTAAAATACATGATATGATAGTTTGATAATTCAAATATGAGAAAGTTTCATTTTTTGTTCCGACATGTGATCATATTTAATAACTACATGTGTTTAAACACGACGAAATACCTTTGTGTATGTAAGTTTATAAGTTTTGTTTTTTCCTCTAAGGAAAAGAACTCGATTAAGATCCCAGAATAATTCAAAATCTTGCTGTATATTTTTGAGTTTAGAGACTCGTATTGATGATTATCGTTGAGGGTTATTCTGAATGAGACAAGACAACAAACAATTCATGGTAACTAACGCGAAACAAGATATGTCAGCTAAAACGATATTTCGACTGCCAGAGATGCGGCTATGAAACATGCAGCAGATGAAGAAAACTTGTAAAGTGCTTTTATTCAAGGACTCAATCAAAGAGTGTAGCAATCCAATAATTCGGATAGATTTTCGCGCCAACTGTAACAGACGCTTTATGCTGATGTGCTTACCGTCACATATGAGTCGATATGAGTTTTACTTATAGCACAACGAAACGGGTACCATTTTCTATGAACTTGAAATCGATCAACATTGATTTTCTTACCTCATTTACACTAGTAATGTCAAGACCATGAAAAACGGGAATGAATTGGTGCACAGCGATCGGATACGAAATAAAATATGAAAAAACAAATAAAAAGTACATCGATCCGTTAGTAAATACTTCAGCTGGTATTCCAAGAACAGAAATAGCGGATATGAAACTAGCCAACATTGATAATGCTACTGGGAATAAAGGCATATCCTTTCCACCAAGTAAAAACTCGGAAGTATTGCTCTTTTTTCTGTCTTTAAATGCATAGAATATTCCTATTGCGGCCGATAATACTAAAGTGAGCACAAAAATAATATAATCCGCGACATGGAAAGTTTTAGTGACTTCCATTTTCTTTCCCTCGTAAGAAAAGAGTGATACAAAGTGATCAGATGATACATATTTGGGTTGGTAAATAAAGAATTATCTCTTGAAGGTCAGATCTATATAACCTTAGAAGATTTGTGTATATGAATTGTTTTTGTTAATAACAATTCAAAACAATGAACAGAACGAATTCATTTGTTTATACGCGTATTATATAATTTGAAAAATTACCTATTATAATATGTCTTATTAATATTTACTGTGGAATTAATGTACCATGTTTTATTTTAATTAATACTATAACAATTTTTTTTTAGTTTTGCAAATATTGCTTAATTGGAAAACAATTTAAAATAACTTGAACAAACAAAACTTCAAAAATTAATTCTGATAAGTTTTTTAATTGCTTTGTAGATATGGTGGTTATTGAAAACATGTTCAGATTAAATATCATCTTCCGGTTGTTCCCGTTTTGTTTTTTCTTGACTTGTTCTAGTTTTACTTATGGTGTAGACCAATGTCAAGTGGTCTCATTAAAGTTAGATCTTACATATACTTATATGTCATACATAAGCATGTAAATTTCTTCTGTTACTCTTCACCGAATCCTAATTTGTATAGGTATTCGGTATACAATAACTGCTACGTTATTATTGTGGTGATGTTACGTCATTCACCTGAACTCAATCTCATATAATTTGGGCAATAAATAAATAACATAAATAGGTTCGCGATAAAGGTTTCAGTTTTTCATATTTTGTCCCCTTACTATACAGATTAATCTGTTGACAAATTTCTGATGTTTTAAGCCTTTCTAAAGAAGGTTTTGCTTTATGGCGGTATTTTTCTATTAAATAAATTGACTAAGCAATAGAAATGTAAAATTTTATCACATAAAGGACAGTATTTATTCGAATTATTTCGAAATGGCCTAAAAAGAGTACTTGAAAGTGTTTATACACTCACAGGATGTGTAAACAAAGCTACAAACATTGAAGAGCGTATGGAATGTGCGAACGAAAGCTAAAAGCATTGACAAACGTATAGAATGTGCCAAGGAAAGCTAATATCTATGACAAACGTATAGGATGTGTAAACAAAGCTACAAACGTGGACAAACGCTAGAATGTTGTACACGAAAGCTAATAACTACGATAATCGTATAGGATCTGTAAACAAAACTAAAAACTAAAAGCATTGGCAAGCGTTTAGGATGTGCAATGAAAGCTGAAAACTTTGATGAACGTATAGGAAGTGTAAACGAAAGCTAAAGCATTGACGAGCGAATATGATGCGTAAAAAAGCTAAAAATATTGACAAGCTTATGGAATGTGAGAAAGAAAGCTAATAACCGTGACAAACGTATAGAATCTGTAAACAAAAGCTTATACATATTAGAAAGTATCAACGAAAGCTAAAAACATTGACGAGCGTATGGAATGTGTGAAAGAAAGCTATAAACTATGAAGAACGTAAAGGATGTGTAAAAGAAAGCTAAAAACAATGTCGAACGTATAAGTTATAAACGAAAGTTATAAACAATAACGAGCGTACGGTATCTGCAATCGCGTATTGGTTGTACAAACGAACACTGATAACTATGATAAACGTATAAGATTTATAACGAAATCAAAAAAAAATATGAAAATGTATGATCTGTGAACAAATGCTAACATTTATGATTAACGTATATATGATTCGTGAATGAAAGCTAATATCTATGACGAACGTATATTTGATAAGAAATTACAGTGCACGTAAATGGTGCTTTTGGTTTAAGAGTAAGAACTTCAGTAAAGATTTCAATATTTTTCCCAGCATTTTGAGATCTTAATCGGCAGACATGTTGATGATGAGACACTCTTACATACTTTTGATATGCCAAAATTGAAAACGGTTACAATAGTAATTGCAGATACCATAACTGAACCCCAGTCCGCAATTGCTCTAAGACGGAGCGAATGGGGAATAGGGTTCACTCCTGCTCAGGATGGATTCGGGATTACCTTGTCTATTGTAGTTGATCCTCGTGCAGAACATCATTTAGTTGTTTTTTATAATAAGATTTTACTTAGAATACTGTCAGTTAAGTTTTTTTCTAAAACATGAGATATGTCGGTCATACTTTTAGATTTTACATATCAATGCAGATATTATAGCTCTCTGCCGTCCAACGCCTTTTAATCCTTAGATGGGAGCGTAAGACGAAAGCAAATAGGAGAAATGTTCATTTTTGTTCCGTCCTGTGGCCATATTTAATAGCTCCATTTGTTTAAACACGGTGAAATACATTTGTGTATTAAGTCTAACATAAATCTGGCATTTCCCTTCTATAAGGAAACGAACTCTAAAAAGATCCCAATAGAATTCAAAATCTTGTCATTTTTGTCTTGTCTGGTAATTCTCAATAAAGAATAAAAGAGTAAAAAACGTTCTCACTGGTACCTGATGGGATCTACAATAATACTGTATTTGAAATTAGTACATTAAGCCAATAATGCAGTAGTCGTTTGCAGAGTATAAATTATCATAGAAGGGTATTTCGGAATGAGACAAGACAAAAAACAATTTATAGCAAGATGTGTCAGTTAGAGAGGGCAGTTTTGACTGCCACAGTTTCGGCTATGAAACATCCAACGGATGAAGAGCACCTGTAAAGAGCTTTTATTGAAGGACTCATGCAACGAATGTGGCTTTCCGGTACTTTGGATAGATTTTCCCGCTAACTCTTATAGACGCACGATGCCAATATACTTATCCGTAACAAATGAGTCGACGAGTTTAACCTATAGCAGAGTGAAACGGTACTGTATATTTTATATATCTTGCACAGATTATGAATTTACCCAACATAGTTTTTCTTACCTCGTTTACGCTGGTAATGTCAAGGCCGTGAAACACGGGAATAAATTGGTGCACAGCGATTGGATACGAAATAATATATGAAAAAACAAATAAAAAGTACATCGATCCGTTAGTAAATACTTCAGCTGGTATTCCAAGAACAGAAATAGCGGATATGAAACTAGCCAACATTGATAATGCTACTGGGAATAAAGGCATATCCTTTCCACCAAGTAAAAACTCGGAAGTATTGCTCTTTTTTCTGTCTTTAAAGGCATAAAATATTCCTATTGCAGCCGATATTACTAAAGTGAGCACAAAAATAATATAATCCGCGACATGGAAAGATTTTGTGACATTCATTTTCTTTCCTTCGTAAGACAAGAGTGATATGTAATGATTAATTGATGCATATTTGAGTTGGTAAATAATGAATAATCTATTGAAGGTCAGATCTATATAACCCTAGAAGATTTGTATGAATGTATTCTAAAACGTGAGCAGAATGAAAATAAATAAATAAATAAATAAATAAATAAATAAATAAATAAATAAATAAATAAATAAATAAATAAATAAATAAATAAATAAATAAATAAATAAATAAATTAATTAATTAATTAATTAATTAATTAATTAATTAATTAATTAATTAATTAATTAATTAATAGGTTGGCTATAAAGGTTGCATAGGTTATCAAGACAAGACAAGACAACTTTTTTGATTAACATCAGACACAATGGTGTACAAGAGGACAAATTACATAAATTTACAGAAATATAATAGCACACAAAAACCCATTTTCAAAATATTAGTACATAATACACCTAGCAGGTTTATAGCAACTTGTTCGGTACAGTTCGGTATGACAATTAACCAGGCGCCCTATTAATTTGTGTTTTTGTGGGTTGTTAATAAAATAAAGGGGGAAACGTTTTCTGCGCATATTTAATATTTCTGCATTTTGACATATAAAAGTATAATGGAATTCATCGCCAATTCCTTTCTTTCACTAAAGTTCTGGGGCTTTAGTCAGTCATAAAGAAAGTTTTGCATATTCACTGTTTTTTACTGTTAAAGTAATTAACTAATCAATAAAAGGGTAAATTTAATGTTATCACGTAAAGGAAAGCATTTAGCAAAATTATTTCGAAACCACAATAAGCAAGTAATTAAAAAGCTAATTACAACGTCATATAGGCTGTGTGAACGAAAAACTAGTAACAGTGGCATGTGTGAACCAAAGCTAGTAACAATGACTATCGTGTGGGATGTGTGAACAATAGCTTATAACAATGACTATCGTGTGGGATGTGTGAACAAAAGCTTATAACAATGACTATCGTGTGGGATGTGTGAACAAAAGCTAATAACAATGACTATCGTGTGGGATGTGTGAACAAAAGCTTATAACAATGACTATCGTGTGGGATGTGTGAACAAAAGCTTATAACTATGACTATCGTGTGGGATGTGTGAACAAAAGCTAATAACAATGACTATCGTGTGGGATGTGTGAACAAAAGCTAATAACAATGACTATTGCGTGGGATGTGTGAACAAAAGCTAATTACAATGACTATCGCGTGGGATGTGTGAACAAAAGCTATCAACAATGGCTATCGTGTGGGATGCGTGAACAAAAGCTAATAACAATGTCTTTCGTGTGGGATGTGTGAACAAAAGCTAATAACATTGACTATCGTATGGGATGTGTGAATAAAAACTAATAACAATAACTAGCTCGTGGGATGTGTGAACAAAAGCTAATAACAATGTCTTTCGTGTGGGATGTGTGAATAAAAACTAATAACAATGATTAGCGCGTGGGATGTGTGAACAAAAGCTAATAATGACTAGCGTGTGGGATGTGTTAATAAAAATTTATAACAATTACTATCTGGTGGGATGTGTGAACAAAAGCTAATAACAATGACTATCGTGTGGGATGTGCAAATAAAAACTAATAACAATGACTAGCGCGTGGGATATGTGAACAAAAGCTAATAATGACTAGCGTGTGGGATGTGTTAATAAAAGCTAATAGCACTGACTATCGTGTGGGATGTGTGAACAAGAGCTAATAACAATGACTATCGTGTGGGATGTGTGCATGAATACTGATAACAATGACTATCGTGTGGGATGTGTGAATAAATACTGATAACAATGACTATCGTGTGGGATGTGTGCATGAATACTGATAACAATGACTATCGTGTGGGATGTGTGAACAAACGCTAATAATGACTAGCGTGTGGGATGTGTCAATGAAAGCTAATAACAACGCCGAACCTATGGGATGTGTGCATGAAAGAAATAAGATTGATTTACGCCCAGGATGTGAGGACGAAAGCTGATAAGAATGATGAACGAAACCTAATAACATTGACGAACGTATCGGGTGGGTGAACAAAAGCTAACAACAATGGCGAACGTATGGTGTGGGTGAACAAAAGCTAACAATGACGATGAGATGTGACAACGAAACCTAGTAACTAAAACGAATGTATATGATGTGTGATCAGATATGTGGTGTTACGTGACCACCAATGTCCACCAAAAATATAATTTGGTTTAACTTAACTGTAGATCTATTTAACAGATCTTCCAATCCTCCCGTTTTATCAGTAAAATGAAAGCAATTCAAGATACTATTTTCGCTAAAAAAAGATAAATTGTGATGACAAATTACTAGTTTCCCGGTACAGGTTACAGTACTAGCAAAAAAATGATAATCCCTTTCTACATTAATAAGATCGAGACGTAGTCGAGAACTCTTCGTGAAGAAAAGGGATTACCATTTCAGTCTAACATCAAAACCCAAACATCCGCATCAAAATGATGTTGCGGCTTATCAGTATCCTTTGGTGACACGAGTTGCATGACCAATTAAACCGGCCCTGAAACTGTCACTCCAATTACAATTTTTGCTGGTGATAAAAATGATTTTTAATAGGGTACGAAATTATATAATGTTACTGTTAAATGTGCATGATATCACAGGTACTCTGGACAGAACCGCATCTTTGTGTATTCTCTTGTGAGAAATCTTAAAAGGCCTTAAATTATATTCTGTTCTGTGTTTTATTAATTTCTAACAAAATAATTTAAGTTTCCATAAAAAACCAAGTTTTGACACAATGTCCCAGGGTGACTGATTCATAGAGAGCACAGGTGGACAGGGACGTTGTCAGAAACTTAGGTTTTGTGGAAACTTATATATTAAATGTTAGTCTAAAGATAGAAATTTTCACGAGTAATAGAAATTTTATGTCTTTTCGCGCTTCACTCGCGAAAAGACATAAAATTTCTATTACTCGTGAAAGATCAACCGGTCTTTCCCAAAAACGTATGAAAGAACCTATTAATCTTGAGACACTCTTACATATTTTGTTATGCATGTTATGCAAAACGAGAAAACGTTGTAGATACAATACATTAATATAGCCAGTCCTCTACCGCACCCCTTTATTGTAATACAAATGCATAATATAAACCCGAAAGAAGAGACCATTACTTCTAACACATACAAATACACAAGCATCCCCAGTAAGAAATGTTTTATTAATATATGACGTAGGACGTCACAGCGATCCGCATATTGAAGAAGGTATAGATATAGTTGTATGTTTTGCTATTATTTTTGAAACATTACATGTGAGCAAGCGAATGTTCTAAAATAATGTGCATCATACACACACATCAGCATACATTGGACGTAGATTTTAAAAAACGGTGCTGTTGGTTTAAGAGCAAATACTTAAGTAAAGCTTTCACAATTTTTTCTCGGCATTTTGAACTCCTTATTAGCAGACATCTTATTCTTCGTAAATGGTCGATTTCTGGTACAGATGACCCAGTAAAGATGAGCTCACGCGCACACATCTGTACTTGCTGCGTCATCCAATCAAAACGCCAGAAACAAGAACGTTGTTAAGGAAGCATAACAACATTCTTCTATGACGTTCTTGTTTCCGGCGTTCTGATTGGACGTCAGAGACAATGGAGTCTGCAACAATGGAGAGTCTATATGTTATAGCGATGTGAAAGTTGTTGGTTTACGGAAGAAATAGGTACTTTCATGCGTTTTTGGGAAAGTCCGTGTGAACTTTCACTCGTGATAGAAATTTTTTTGTCTTTTGGCTCGTTCCGCTGCGCTTCACTCGCGAAAAGACATAAAATTTCTATTACTCGTGAAAGATCAACCGGTCTTTCCGAAAAACGTATGAAAGAACCTATTAATCTTGAGACACTCTTACATATTTTGTTATGCATGTTATGCAAAACGAGAAAACGTTGTAGATACAATACATTAATATAGCCAGTCCGCACCTGCTCCAAGACGGAGTGAGAGAGGGAATCTTGACAAATCACAAAACTAATATAGAATCATTATGGCAGTAAAATTCGGACTAGATTTATATATTTGTATTATTTTTATAAACTCCTATGTTAAAAAATGTGTCTAAAGCACATCCCTTTTCTTCGCAACTGTCAATTTATATGTTTCTTCTTTTATTGCATGAACAATAATAATTCAAAAGTATTTGCATACAGTAACTATGAATATCTATATAAATATCACGAAACATCGCCATATATTTGTATTATTTTTATAATAACAAATTAAAAAAATTACATTACGGTTAATATTTTTCCACAGAAATTATAACGCAGACAATCTAATCAATATCGTTACTGATGATATCACATTTAAAGCAATCCCAATAGAGGGGCAATGTTTATTCTAATCAATGGCGGATTTAGAGGGACTGGTCCCCATGCCCAGCAGCATCGTTGCATGAACAATAATCAATCAAATGTAACTGTATCCAGTTACTATGAATATCTATATAAATATCACGAAACATCGCCATTGGTTCACACTTGACCAGTGAACCACAGAATGTAGTCGCCATGTTAACTGGAGCACGATTTCCAGACTTTTGTCTTCAACAAATATCGATACAAATACCGTCTATGTGCTGACTGAGAAGTAAGCATCGACTTGCAAGGGTCCGAGAGTGCATGTTTCAAAGTACAGAGCTGGGAACTGAAACCTAGAGAGGAGTCTGATTCAGCGCATCCTCCCAAGTCAAGGGTTCTGGTTCCACGTTAGCTACATCATTATGGAACGAACGAACAAGAAATCAGAACCCTGACTAGGGAGGATGGATTCAGCGATTAATCAAGAATCATGCTGCAGAGAAAAGATGTCCGCGAACGTGTCTATAGATCATAGATTCGCAATTAAAAACATCGCCAAATTTAAATATCGTGATGTTTAACACTGTATTAAAATTTGAAAATTTGACGGAATTACATTTTTTTGTTGCTTGCAGTATATTTTTGTAGGGGGAAACACATTTTTACTTTGCCATACTTAATTGTTATTTCAGTTATTCTTTCTATATTGTGTAAAAAGGACCTAAACTAGATAATATAATGTTTTCTTTTATGGGTTTTCCGATGTACACATTGAACTTTAAATTTATGTTGTATCTGATGATTAAGTAAACATGGGCTTGATGTTTTTGTACAGTAAAAAGCTCAGTTAACTTATTCGATAGTTCAATCCAGCTGAACACTTGTTTATTTGTAGTTCAACTACATAAAACTATTACAATCCTTTAATGCAATATCATACATGATGCGTCAGTTAAACGTCACTAAAAATTGAAATAATTTAATAATTCATTTACATGTTTATTTATGTACTAGTAATTTATGTACTATAATACTGTTAATCCTTTTTACCGCCTACACGAGGAAGGATAATCCCCGGTAAGGAAACAAACAAATGTTTGACTGTCCTAAAATAACAAGCAGACTAATTACTTGTTTCCGAATCAATTTTCTTACGTATTGATAAAAATAGATAAAATCTTCCAAATATGAAACAAACTAAAAACAGAGCAATACAGTATAAGTAAAGGAAATAAATTCATAGCTTTTATCGAGATTCTTATTATTTAAAACAATACACGGTGGGGGAGCAGATTTCTTATATGCAGCTGTACCTTTCGGAGTGGGTCAACGTTCGAAGCATGATGGAGTTGTTTACTTCAGTATGTAATAATAAAGTAATATAAAGAATTAAATTATATTGTGATTCCTCTTCAGATATCTCCAGGCACCAATGTTCTTTGCTTGCATTGAACACGTTATATCATGTTCTTTTGTTGATAATATTCTTTTGCTTTTGAATAATTTGACGACGTTTATGATTTGTTTCTTTTTACCAGCTTTATGATATAGGTTTTTCCTATTGCAAATATATTATTGGGTAGGGTTCTTCTTATGCTGAGGAATAATTGTAAAAATGGTAGCTGACAACCCGTACTTAATTTAACCAGAAGTGAATCGTAAATTGTTAACGTTTTTAGATTTTGAACATCCTATGTAAACTACTGGCAAAGTCCGAGTATAAGTAACTTAACCCTGATACCACAGTATGGCAATTGCACTAAGTAAACGTCAAACACGAGTGCTATCAAAATGCCAAGTAACTGTCCTTACTCCTCCTCTCAAGTCAGGGGTTCAGATCCTTTCGCTTCATTATGGTGGAGCTAAAGTGGAGTCAGAACCCCATCCTTGGGAGGACTGTCTTCACTGTGGTTTGTCAAGTACCTCATATCCACTATTTAAGAAATAATTCACGGAGGCTGTGGTTTATCATTGTTTTACCACGGGGTGACCATTTTTTACGTATTATTTTATCCCGAGCGATAGCGAGGGATAAAATAACGACATAAATGGTCATCCCGTGGTAAAACCATGATAAATTACAGCCTCCGTGAATTATTTCTATTCTAATAAGACAATTAGAATACATTTATAATATTTTCGTACCCATAGAAAACATCATTTCCGCCATAAACTGGCTGTTCCGTCAATGTAACACACAATATATTGCAACGGATAATTATAGCGCGTGTCGCTATTTATAAGATTTATACGGCATATGCAATAGCTTTTGGGAGGGAGTTACGGTTATGTAATTGGAACAGCCATTTAAAACATGCCCTTTTCAGCGCGTGTGGCTCATAGATAAATCATTTTTTTACCACAGTTGTGGTCTCAAAGCCTTTAAAGCACGTCATATTAGAATTAGACTTTAAGCATACACCAACACCCTTACCAGATTTTCATTGATAGATAAAATGATAATTATAATTAAAAAATATTATTTACCTATTATTAAAGGGAAATTTATATACACACGTAGGGTTGCCAGTGTCCCACCTGACAGTAAGTGTAGAATTTACCTATATTCTTGATTGCAAATGAAATAATAAGAGTTTCATTCAAAGCGAATACAATTGTTTAAAAAAAAAACATTTAATTTACAAAAGACTTACCTCGTAAGAACTACTTATTCCTATTTTATGAAAGACAGGGAGGATCCAGTGAACAGTAACTGGAATTACAAGAAACATAGAAAATATTCCAACCCAGTAGATTGCACCATTATAAAATACCTCCGTTGGTACTCCAAGCACAGAAACCGAAGACAAAAAAGTTGCCATCAACGACAGCGTAACAGGAAACACGTGCATTTTTCTACCCCCAAGAAGGAATTCAGAAGTCGTCTGTCGCTTTTTGTCTCGCCATGCGTAAAATATTCCAATAGCCGCGGACAATACTAGAGTCAATATAAATATAATATAATCAACAAAATGGAAAGTTGCAGTAATGGCCATCTTGTCCGACTGAACTATAAATAACAACAGTCTTTTAGGAGGTATTTATATATTTTCTTTCGCCTAATTCAAATGTCACGGTTTACTACTTTTCATGGTGTGATAAACAATCGTGTGTGTTTCATGTGAATATATATATCTTTCAGGTGAATATAAATATCTACTACTTATATCGCCCCCCTTTTTTTCCCAGTAGAAATCTAATCTTGTGTTAAAGTTTAAAAGATATAAGGTACCATTATATAGCAATTATATGATATAGCTATCTTTGGGAGACTTAAGGTATTTTAATTTGGCTCAGATTAAACCAGATTGTGAGACTGAATCGAAATGTCTGTATATCTCTACAATGGTAGTTCTCTTTCTCTTTACAGTTTTTTTTGTTGTGGTGTTGTTGTGTAGACGACTAGTCAAGTTTGCGAGAAAATTCGAGAACGATGTTGGCAGTATAAAATTGAAGGCATAAGTTAATTCGATACTGTTCCAATTTGGGCAGCCAGAAATATTTAGGTGCATCTGAAGGTATTTAGTGAAGATCTTTTAATTTTAATGTGTTTATTGGTAATCCTATGATATTTTAAGAGAGAAGTAGAGAAGATCAGAAAAGGAGACCAATTTGATCTGTCCCCTTTGAATTCTGTGTGATTAGAGCACCAAATGTACACCCTGCTACAAAACGGGGGATACGCATAAGTACAGTATGCTATACCTCTGAAAATTATTGTTAAGTACCAACCACGTAATACCCTTGGTTTTTTTTAATTACTATACTTCCCTTGCATATAATCTTATTCTTATCCTTTTTAGACTAACAACTAAAAAGTACAGTTTCGTTTCTATATAAACTAGAACATTCTGATCAAAGGTCCTTATTTTGCATGGTTAGGCAATAAAATGCTTAGAAATTGTTTAACATTGTTAGTTATATCATAACATTTTTCCACTTTAATTTTGCAGTCGTTTCAACCCCTGCCCCGTTCCTCCCACTCTGTCTTCCATTCCGAGTAAGGTTTTTCTGATCTAAAGCAGCGGATGACACGTTACTTGTTGTCCAAAATTGACCGACTGTGACGACGTTATTTCTGTTCGTTTGGGACTGTGAATGTTCCGGTGCAAATTTTGACTGGGCAATTATCACCTGTTTCCGGGTTGATTTTTTTTTTGCGAGCAGCAATTGTTTTTTTTTGAAACAATATAGAATATAACTTTAAAAAAACATAATACAAAAATATTTAAAAAAGGCTGAAATAACAGATGTTCAGTACTGGTATTCACATCACTTATATTTATACATATGCTGGAATGTTATTTACACTAACTATCCTAATGATATCTGAAAACTATAAAGATTGTAGTAAGATTTTCATTTCATCATAACGTTCATTAAAAACATTCATATATACAATTCTCTGGATTGCCACTGTGAACTCATGAAACATTATATAGTTGATGACTTTTATATAGGTCGCTTTCAGGATTCTCAACCAGAAAATGTAATATTAACTATGCCGCTAGCTTTCGCATGTCAACATATCCTTTCATTGTTGTCGACAATATTTTTGTACATGAATCAGATACATTGATTAAATGATTGATGGCTATCTATGATTGGCAACTCAACAATTGTGCTTTTCGATCTATTTTTAGGGAAAAACGAGTTAATATTGGATTCCGCTTGACAACGGACAAAAATTAACTATATTTTGATGCAATTTTAATAATGTTACAATTTAACATGACCGAATAGTAGTTTTTAGACTAATCAAATCAACATTCTAGTTTTGTTATAATTTAATTGTCGTATTTCAAGTCCGAATGTTGATGGGTAATATGAATGCGGAAAATACATCTTAATAGATATGCAACTCATACATTCACATGTAATTGTATTATTTCCACTGGAATAGTTGAATTTGTTTACATACGAACTTGAGTTAAATGTGCTCGTTTAACGTAATTAACAAATATACTAACAACTGTGAAGAAACAATTTAAATCATTTTGTCTGGAAGCAGCTGTGCTTTGTAACTGTTAGGAAAATTTCTGAATCAATGCCAGAAAACCAGCTATTTTTCTGTCCTGATCTTTTCCGGTATTTTTTTAACAACGTTTCTGACATATACAATTTTGTTTTAATGCTTTAAAAGTAAACAAGTGATAAATAGGGTTCAAGTCGAATAATGTCAAGTGTTCAATATGTAATTGACTGGAATAGCTAATTTAAATCCGCCCCAGTACATGTACTTGTCTTTGGTCACAGGAAAGGAAGACGTACCGACTGCTTGAATATCCTTATTCTAAACGGGAACATTTAATAACAGCCTCCCTTGCCATATGTGATTTTCTCTTTCTCTAATTTCCTTGTCCAAATTTTGTCACAAGACATGAAATTCACATAATATTTCGATCTGTAAAATAATCAGGGTGTGTTCCCAACGAGCAAAATAAATAAGACATGGCTTTATTTAGTTTAAGGAGGTGTCCGTATCGTCCTGTGGATAGGACAACTAATCTGGCCCCGAACCATGAATACAAATTTTCTAAATTACTATCAAAACAAATACAATCCAAAGTTTTGATTGGCTAAACTTGTGAATAAGCAAATTTGCAACAAAAAATTTATATAGCCAGGCCCG
Organism: Limnoperna fortunei; assembly: GCA_944474755.1. Taxonomy (NCBI): domain Eukaryota; kingdom Metazoa; phylum Mollusca; class Bivalvia; order Mytilida; family Modiolidae; genus Limnoperna; species Limnoperna fortunei. The sequence continues at coordinate 58,046,059 of OX104112.1, read as the reverse complement.
AGGTCTCTTTTTTTAAGAATACTACTCTGTCTGCACGTAAAAGGTTCGTCACTTCAAGCTTATAAAGTATAGTACACAGATAGCTTGCTTTAAGGGTTAATTTTTCGACTCCAGTATACCATTATTTTTCTGTGTCATTTAAAAGATCCCGAAAATTTGCCAATGGTCTGTTTATGGATACATACCACTGATTCACGTGAACTGATTCATGGTAAATAAATTATCTAGTCTTTGCCAATAGTATAGGTGTTATAGACAACTAACATGTTGGCGATATTCATAACATTGCGACTGTGCGTCTACCAAATTTCTAATGTTCTAATATATAGGATTGAACATTAAATTGAAAAAATACACTGGACAAGTTTAAGAACAGATTTTACTAAATTCCTTTCCTTTTAGCAAAAAGCTGGATACCATTTAGATACGAAATAATAGGAGTTTTTTTGCGGTAACATTTGTGGCGGCGATGGTCAGTTGATTTTAATCGCCGACATAAAAGGTAGTTTTGGGATTATTTTGCTTTGACAAGAAAGTTGGGTTGATATAGTTTCTGACGCCATTTGTTCCCCATTAAAGCATTTAGCACATCAATCTGAACGTACATAAATAGTTCATGTTACGGCGTACATCTGTCGTAAGCATGTTGGTATAGAAGCAACGTTAAGCCACCTACCTCGAACGAACTGGCAAATCCAAGATTGTGAAACACAGGTAGTATAAAGTGCGCAATGAAAGGAAAACCAAGGAAACCAGAAAATATTCCAGTCCAGTATATTGCGCCGTTGTAGTATACTTCTGCTGGTATTCCGAGCACAGACACGGCCGACAGAAAGCTTGCCATAACAGACAGACTCACAGGCAAGAGTGACATCTTTCTGCCTCCTAAAAGAAATTCAACAGTTGTCTGACGGTTCTTGTCTCGCCAAGCATAGTATATTCCTATTGCCACAGAAATAATTAGAGTGATTGAAAACAAAAAATAGTCAACAGCATGGAAAGTCGCCTTAATTGTCATCTTAAATTATATTGTATTTATGCTGTATTATCTCCACAGGTTTCAGTTTAACTAAGTGTTGTTTCTGTATTTCCTTTATATTAAACGATGTTAATTCCGGGGCGTCGATTTAAATATTTTATGTTAATTTACCTATCTAGATGTAACAATACTGTACAAATAATAATGAATTTAACGGAGCAGCGGCATACGGTATTGAACTAATTGAATGATAAAGAATTGCAGAATATAATACATTGTTTTTTGAAACATCATCCAGAAATGATTTGATCAGGGAATTGACGTTTTTGAGTGTTCTATGTATTAAATGCCAATTCTATAGAAACTCAAATAATTATACTTCTGTCAAATTATTGTTGCCTTATTTATACTGCCTTGTTGCGTCGGTTTAAATCAACGTGGTATACGCGTTTCGAATTATTTTTCTAAATTTATAAGAGATGTTAAAATTTCCTTTTTTGACCTTGAAATCGATACGGTCTCCTCAATCCGCCACCCGGGGACGCGTTGGGATGCTCTGTAGGTTGAGCACTGGGAACTCTCCCAGTTTGGTCCCAGATTTCTATATTGGAAATAAAACAAGTGGTAACCTGTATATGTTGAGATGCCGGCGTGCTTAACCGAGTTTATCAACGGCATATAGTATATGTTTTCTACTAAAAATATGTCGGAATTAATCATGTGTACTATGTGTTGTTATAAACATGCTCACTCCGACGTCAGGCTGACCCGCTTTGACACATTACTCCGATGTCAGGCCGACCACTCCATGATACAACATACAAAGCGGCAGGTTGATGTTTAACCCCAGTCTAAGCACTAAGACACCGCAGGCGAGTATGTGACCAAATATTAACTCGCGAATGAATAATTAGCTCATTGTTTTCTAGATTATGAACTAGATTTATAACATGACATATTTGTAAGTTCGTTGCCTTTTATTTAAATCGTTTGTCAATTCTTTCCCGCCTATGGGATAAGCCAAAAACACAATAGATGTTTTGTTTATCTTGGTACTAAGTTAAGAAGAATGAATGCATGTCATAAGTGTTATTAAATACATGTTAATCAGTTTACAAAAGCCAGATATGGTCACAAGACTCTAATTGTAGGTATAGTTTCTGTAAAACATCTAACCCCCGCAGAGTGTGTTTGTATATCAAATACTAGTAGAGTATCAAAATAAATATCAGCAATTGCGTAACGTAACTAATTATAGTGAAACATTTGGCCCAAATTTACTTTGTGACACTAAAATGAGTAGAAGAAAAACAAAAAATATGTAAATGTGACCGATAATTAAAAATTCTCTCGTAGGCGTAAGCCTTTGTTATTCGGTTGTTCACCGACCATTCGTGTGTACTAGATTTTAGATAGTTTACGCCCCGTCGGTACAATTTCAGACTGGCCAACTGGCACGTTTGGAAATCAGTTCTATTTTACAAATAAAACTAAAGTGGCCTCGAAAAGGATTTTAAAAAGTCCGTTAGCCTTTTAGTAAGTATTAAAATTTATAAACAGCCCTTCGTTGTGTCATCGAGAATTTCAAAAATAAAGGTGCATATATCCAGTAGTGCTTATCATAATACTGTCTGATTTTCAATAGATTCTCATGTTACATCCTCACAAGTCAGGGTTCTTGTGTGTCTGTGTCCACGAAACCCGTTTCGTGGACATCTTTGTCAACGAAAACCCGTTTCGTGGACACATGTGGACACAGAAACCCTGACTTGTGAGGAAATGTTATAGATGTAACAGTTTACAATATGTCACTCAGGGATGAGTGGAGACGAGATAATATTCAAGGCCAATACTAAAAAATGAAACATAATGTGTCCTAATTATGAAAGTAATTTAATTAAGGATATTGCATTTGATAAAACTTCAACACTAAGCAGGGGCCTCGGTTGCAGAGTGGTTAAGGTAGTTCGTCTACTATTGATCAAGTGGTCAATCAACACCGAGATTGCTTGTTCGAGTCTCACTGCGGGCAGAGTGTCTTCGACTCCCTCCAGTCTTAACAAGGATTGCGTTTACATACTGAAGGTCGGGGGTTCTTTGGGTACCCCCGGCTTAATCCCCAATAAAAACTGGACGCCATGATATAGCTGAAAAATTGATGAAATGGCATTAAACATAATTAAAAACAACAAACAAAAATCACCATTAAGTATAATAACAGTCTTTTCCAGTGTTCCTGTATGTAGCCCTGTGTTCTATTTTAAATAATAACCACTTTATCCTTTCATCAGTCATCGAGACTTGATAAAGGGAGGAATTATGATATTAGTTGTAGGATCATAATGACAGAGCTAAATGGAAAATGACACTCAACCGTGCTCATTGATTGTTTCAGAATTCTGCGACATATGGAAAGGTCGCCACTCGCACCTGAAAATTTAGTCATAAACTGTGAAATATTTTTGATTTTGAAAATGTAAATAATTTAATACTTTAGATAAGAGAACTGGCAGACGTTTTTGGTGAATTTGAAAGAAAAGTCTTTCAGAAAATTGTGAGCTGTCTAATGAATGGGTGTTGTTTAAATATTATATTTTGTAATGCTCTGAAAAGGTTTATAAATTTTCCAAATGAATTAAAGGAATAAATAAAAGCATGTTATGGACTACCCAAGTGTTGATTTGTTATTTATTAGTCCCAGCTTTTCCATAAGGTTCTTTATACGTGCTTTATTGCATTTTTTGATACCGTCTTACTTTCCATAGCCGGTATTTAATGTTGATTGTAGATCATATATTTTTTTTAATTTCTATTTTGTTTTGAACTTTTCCTGCTGACGATACATGTCTAAAATAAGTAAAAGGTGTGTTTGATAAGTCTAGTATAAAGAACTTTAAGTACCGGTTGAATTACCGGAGATCGATGCTATCAAGGCAAAGGAAACACAAAAGGCTTGGTACAGAATACAGTTGACAGATTGTTCTGAGATGGACTGATATTTTCAGGCACCCTGGCCATTTACGACCGTTTTCGTGAGATGATATGTCTGAACTCGTCAGTATATATAATATTTGCTTTAATCATTTTTAACACTAATCATAATTTAATAAAATCAATAAACGAGTACTAAATGTCTTTACCGTGCAATTTGAAGACCTTTTTTGCTGTTGGTAATCGACAATGTGAACCGTAATATTTTTCTGCTTAAACACCAAAAGTGTGTTGTTGCGTGATACCATAGTTCATGAAAAAACTTATGGATGGTCAATGTTAAGTGACAAATGATACAACTGATTGGCAAACAAATGTTTGGAGGGAGTATACACGTTATTGCCAATGGAAATTTTGACGACTCCCGTTAATGATCAAACTAACAAACCGTCGTAAACGCCTATGGTTTTCACCATTGGTAATCTTACGACTTGACCTTGAAAAATGTTCTCAATATTTTTTTTTTTTGAGAAAATAAGCTATCTCATTTTTTTTAAAGAAAGAGGATACTTTCGGATGAAGAAGTCTCCAACATATGGTGAATAAATCTCAAGCTTTTTTTAAAAAAAAACCTTCCCAAGAATTTTACACACTTCGAGACAGACCCTTCATCCTATTTTAATCTTCATGAATAGTTTCATGACAATTTTATTATATTGCTATATGTACCTGCAAAAAAGAATTTGAACAGCTGGATGGTTTCGGTATGTTGCAGTGAGCTCGTTATTCGATTGTCGAATATTCAAAGGACTGCTAATATAATTTGCACCTGTACTGTCATTGATTACAAGTTTTTTTTACTATAATTTTGGTTGGTATGGGCGTCGTTATTTATAATTTAAACATTTCATTCTGTCTCATAATCACTCAGTGTTAGGCTCCATCAATGTCCAGCCGTGGGACTCGTACAAAGTAAACTATCACTCCACCCCTTGACCTAGAGTAAATTTAGACAAGATGTAGTTAAAAATCTTTAATTCAGCCATACTGCCGTTTCCGTATTTCCTTAATGAAAGTCAGTTCAAACATTTGTAGGTATTTGCAGTCTTGGTTTGTAATTTCAAACGCTTCGCTCCATTTTGAAGCTGGAATTTTGTACTTAATCACCTTAGTAGTGTTGTATTTACAATGATCCTCGACTTCGTTTCTAAGGCGACGGAAATATAACAATTCCATTTGAAAATCGATTCCTTCTTCTAATATTTGTTTCCAAAGTCTATGATAGAAAAAGTTGTACATATCATAGTCAAGTTTGGCATATATTTCGTACATATATCTTTGCGTATTATCCGCAAACGAATAATCCTTTTTTGCAGCATTTTTCTTCACATATAAAATGTCTTTTGTTGTCCATCCTAGCAATCTCCGCATTAAAACGACAGATTCAACAAAATACTCCAAAATTATAACCAAATCAAACTCTTTATCAAGTTTTTCTAAATATTTCGTACTTTCCTCTTTTGAATATTGGGAAAAAAGATGTAATGGAAATCCGAACTCAACAGCCATTCTGTTATTAGTTAGTGACCAATATGGTTTTAGTCCCTTCTCATAGGCCAATGGATTTCTTAGATACTCCAGGACTTTGTATTCTTGCTTTGCATGAATTCTGAATATATGCCCATTTCTAAAATAATTCAGGGTAGACTGAAACTGTTCAAAAGGTTCACGAATTATGCCTATATAAGCGGTATCATTTGGCATATATTTCTGAAACGCCTCCCTATTGTATAGAACATGACAGCATAAAATATCAAAAGTCTTATTAGGCGGCGGTGGTAGAGTGTTGTCGTCATTTAATGTTGTTTGAAGACCAATTACATTATCATATTGACCTTTACGTTGCTTTGCTAGCAAAAACGTTAAATTGCGAGATTCGCCATACCTTAGAAAAATATTTTGTGCAGTACTGCTTCCAGTTTTGTGAGTTTTCAAAAATGCCACTCTTTCGTAATGTCTCTTTTTGAGTGATGAGTGTGTCATATTGTACGTTGTTTGGTAAAATGATACTGTCCTTAAGGTTTCACCCAAGGCGTTAAAAATAATCCTGTCTTCTGGTTTCTGTGTAGCGTTGGCAACAGATAATAAAAATCTCTCTTTTTGGGTTGTTTTTGAATATGAATTTTTTTCCTTCGGTTGACGTTTGTTATTATGCCTTTGCACGCGCAGAAAATATGATCCCAACTGACCGAGTGCTATAAGGCAAAGTCCAAAAAACAGTATACTAATTCTGAAACAAATGTGAATATAAAATAAATGAAATAAACATTTTTATAATAAACGCAACTATTTAATTTTTGTAATTTGCATTTTTGAAAAAAAAACACTACACAAAACTTTAGGTATTGCATGGATTATTAATATATGAGAGGGGAAAAAGAGAATCAAATACTATTACATTACGGAAATCTTACTCTTTGTGTTTTTGTCTTGCATTTTTAACGGTGTTTCATTTTGTATTTATCGCAATTATGAAATAATATATACTAAATAAAGCTGAGATTAACAAAACTCAAAAATACAATATTTATTTATCACAGAGAGATTGAACGAGAAAAAATGAACATACATTTAAAAAAAAAATTATTTGTTGTAATAAATTTGTTTATTCCATTTATTAATTTGAGCTTCCATTTAAACAATTAATCTCTTACTAACCCATATTTTATGATTTTGCACGATTGTGGCGTTTTAATTACAAGTGATATGGCACATCTTGCTATTTTGGTACAAGAAGTAAATTCAAAAATTGATAAGTCGTGCACTATCACTTGCAATCAAAACGACTGTCGTGCAATATCACAATATGTTAAGGTTTTTTTAATATTCACTTTTAAATTATAAAAAAAATCCGATATTTACCATGATAACAAAATAAGCATGATTATACATACTTTTATGTTTAAAAAATCTAATATATTAAAGTGTGCAATTAACAGTAGAAATATAATAAACAATTATGCCAGCTCAGTGCATGTAATGTCATATTTTTGGAACACTTAAAATGAATATCGACCTCGACCATTGGCCTCGGTCGATACCTCTTTTAAGTGTTCCATAAAACATGATATCGCATGCACTGAACTGCCATAATTGTATATTATATACATCCATGTAATATGTGCTCTCTTTTATATTTTATTGTAACATTCTGACATGTGTATTTGTTCTTTACAGAAATTCAAGGCCACTCCTCTTGGAAAAATTGAGCCTACCAACGACACTAACGATAAAATAGGCTGGATTGCGTCCATTAATTAATAATCATAAAAAATGTATTGATTTAATAGTATAAAATGATATTACATTTGGGAAATATTAACCACATTATACATCCATAGCACTTATAGAAGAGAAACGTCGGAACCAGACGTTTTCTGTATATTCCCCAAATAGTAATTGCGTGAATGGATTTGTATACTTTTACAATTGAGCTATTCTGTTCTCATACTCTCATGAATTAACACAACTTTGGCTCTTGAAATATGGATCAATACTACAAAATGCATTTTGTTTCAACCACGTACGGTTCTTAATACTCGCAATATATCCAGACAACAGGGGGCCTCGTTGTCCTAGTGGTTAAGGTAGTTCATCTACTATTGATCGCGTGGTCTATCAACATTGAGGTTGCTATTTCGAGTCTCACTCCGGGCAGGCTGTACTTCATTCCAATCTTAATAATTGACAAGGATTGTCAATTTTCATCCCAAAGATACGGGGTTTTCTCCGCGTAGCCCGCCTTCCTTTCACAAATAAAAACTGGACGACACTCTCCGACACTGGTTCCCAGATATAACCTCTGCCACGCGTCATCCCCAATTTACTGCGGGGCTACATTTGTTGACTGCCCGTGACGTTTGTAAACAAAGAAGGATGTTTGTAAAACAATAGCCGAGATCTTATTTATTTTTATATAGTCTAATTATACACATTTGATACAGTTTTACATTAAAATTACCGCGTTTGTACGCGAATGTTTTCCGCCATGAGAGATACCCCAATGTGGGCAGACGTGACTGTGGTTGACGTAGGATACCCAGAATGCTTTGCTGGGAGATTGGCCATGGCTGAAAAATTGCTGAAAGTGATTCAAACACAAACAAAAAAACTCCCACACAACTCTTTTATTAAGGATTGTTCGTGGGACATTAACCAAACATTAAATCAATCAATAATTTTTATAACGATCTAGTTTCTCCTAAACTACGAAGAGAGAGAGAGAGATGTTAAATCTTCATCAAATATGGCTTATTACAACACGAGATTTTCCACGGCCATCAGTACACCACTTCTGAAACCCGATTTACAAATGGACAATTTGTAAGCATTTTTGTGCCATTGAAATCGTAATCACTCGAGGTGAGCGATGGAATTGGTTACCTTGTAATTTTTGTTTGTTGGTTTGAACGGTGTTTAACGCCACTTTCAGCATTTTTCGGCTATCTCGTGGCGTCCAGTTTTTACTGGGGTAGGAAGCCGAGTAAAACGTCCGATCTTCGGTAGAAAACTTGCAATCTTTGTCAATTAAAATTGGAATCGAGCACACCCTACCAGCAGTGAGACTCAAACACGCAACATCAGTGCCGATAGGCATGTTATCTACAGTACATTAAAAACTCGGCCACCGAGGCCCTGGCAGCCTTTAGAGTTTTTGAAATCCAAAGTTATAATTGGGGTTATCCATCCTCCCAAGTCAGTGGTTATCCAGCGATGTTAGTTTTTTTTACCGTAAATTAAATTCCTACACAAAATTAAAATAAAGCACACTCGTTTCAGTTGTTAATAAATTTCAGAAAACGAGGTTTTGTGGTGTATCTCCTATGAATAGGAACACGACCGTGCAAAAATAATGTACCGCCCAAGAAAATTTCTTAACAAAAACTTACCTTGTTGCTAAAAACTTATTCATATTGCAACTTCGCTCTTTGATAAATATAAATGTTAAACTAAAAATTTTCTTATTAAAAAAATGTATGTATAAATTTTCCACTGAAAACTATAACGTTTGAAGTCAGCATCTCTCTGTGTTTTTAGTACATAAATTTAAAAGTAACAGATTAACTATCACTGACAATTGAAAGATTACTGTTCTATTGTGAATGAACGTAACAAACGCAGCATCAATATCATATGTGACCTTTAACTGCTTACTGAGGAGGATTATACGGATGATACAATGAGAAATTAATGTCCGATCTGTTACACGATACAAATGTTAAACAAACAAATTTTTCTGGATTTTTATGGTCATTTTGTCATCTGTTGTAACGATAGTCCCTTAATATTATGTCTTTCGGTGGCTATAAATATTACGTCTTTTAACGACGTAGCCTGGTGGAAGCTTGGAAGACACGGCTTCCACATCGTTTAGGCAGAAAACAACAAGAGGGGTGGAGGAGAGTTTAAACCGTACTATCATTCCACCGGATATAATCATGCGTACCTTTTCCGGTCCTTTTAAATTATTTTATTTCCGCACGTAAAACACAACTATGGAAGATTCTTTGGGACCTCAAAACAATTTTTTAAACTCGTGATCAATTATTTTAATTCGTTATAACGAATTCCTGAATCCGATCGTGATCAGGAATTTAAATTGGTTATAACGAATTACAGGTTTCGTGATCAGGGATTATAATTCGTAATAACGAATTTTTGAATCAGATATCACGGATTTTAATTCCAGGATTCGTGATAACGGATTTCAATTTGTTTTCACTCAAATTTTTTCCATGATAATGACTTTATTTTGCAGGTTTTAGTACACCTAAGAATGTTAGTGGATCCATACAGTTCTATTGAACGTAAGCATGTCTTGACTGTCCCTTGTGTCACTAAAGTCAGTTTAGTCTGTCAGAATAAATTAAAATCCTTGGTCACGAATTCTGGAATTCTTTATAACAAATTTAAAAAATCCGTGATGACGAATTCCTAAATTCGTTGACGAAGTTAAAATCCGTAATCACGAATTGTGGAATTCGAATTAAAATTCGTTATTAAAAGTTATGTAAATTCGTTATAATGAATTAAAATTCGTTAACATGAATTTGAATTCGTTATAATGAATTAAAATTCGATAATGATGGAATTCGTTATAACGAATTATAATTCGTGATTACGAATGATAAAAAAATATTGTAAGTCCTAAAGAAGCTTCCATAGTATACGAGTCATGCCGCAACATGAAAGTCAAAGATCACATATCACAGCCCATTTATATTTGGGATAAAGCTCTGTATCGCTCTTACCGAATGCAGGATGATGGCTCCACTACTTCATTTTTACCGACTTAATGTACTAGTATTGTAAAACTTTAGGGTACCGTGGGGTATATTTAGGGGGCAGAAGCTAACAGATTTCTTGTTTTTTATACCTTTATCAGTCCAATACAACAGATTGTCATTTTAATTCATAGATTGTCACTGTTATGTTGCTGACATAAATAGTTTGGTACAAAAATGTGTATTGCTTTATGCAAGATATGATTCCGTTTGACTTAAATTTTATTTAGAAAGATTTGTGCTACGTGTTGAAGTTGCTAGGTCTCTGGTGGCGGCGAGGATGGGTGTGCTTTGGACTCACTAGAGGCCTATAGTGGCCCCAAAGCCCTCGCCGCGTAAAGGCTTCCACATCATTCCGACCCCATCCTCCCAAGTCAGGGGTTCTGACTTGATGGTGGAGCGAACGCGGACTCGGAACCCATGTTTGGGAGGATGTTCCGACCCTATGCCACTGTCTTTACCGAACTATTTTCTTGTAGTATTACAGTTGCTAGTTCGAGTCCAATTAAAGGTATGTCCTGAACAAGAAATGTATGAACTAAAAGAAATCACTATAACAGTAAAATGATGACACGACAAAAAAAGTAAATTCAATTCTGTTGGTATTCAATACCCCGATAAAGGTGTCCATCTAGTCAATTACATTTTAGGGGTCATGGTGTTCGAGTGGCTAATGTAGTTAATCATCTACTGTTGATCACATGACTGTCAACAGTGACGTTGCGTGATCAAGCCTCACTGTTAGCAGGGGATGCTTGACTCCCATTTTAATTGACCAGGCTTGCCAGTTTTCTACAGAAAATAAAAGAAAGGGTTTTCTCAGAGTACTCCGCTTCAGCTAACAATAAACTAGAGGCTCCCAGGAGCCTGTAATCCCTCACCTGGAACACACAAATGACTTCAATAATATTTAAATTTTTGCTATTTACAGTTTCTGTCTATTTATTATAGCATTTAAGTTACTATGAAAAAACTAAACATTTCTTCAAAAATTTTTGTTAAGTACAATAACTCCTATAAGGTGCCATCAGACAATTTCTGAAAGTTAAATGATTTGTAGGCCTTGTCCTTTAGGGTAATTTAGTAATTTACAGTTTTACTCTAGGTGTGTTATAGATTAATTTATAACACAAAAACTGATTATTTGTCCAAATTCGTAATTATGTGGCAATAACACCTTTAAAGAGTCATCTTGCAATTTTAGACTAAGCAATTATTTGTAGACCTTGTTTTGCTGATCATTTGTGTAATTTACAGTTTAAATCTAGCTGATATGGCATTTAAGTAACAAGGCAAAAACTACATATTCCACCAAAAATTTTTATTTTAGGGTTATAACTCCTATGGGAGTCATATGATAATTTCAGACCAATAGAGTGACTTCTAGATCTTGTACTGCTGATCATTTTTGCAATTGACAGTTTCACTCTAGCTGTTATAGTTGATAAATTACAGGTCAAAAACAGTAACTTTCATAAAAAATTGTCATTAACGGACTAATCACCTAAAGGGAATCATCTGACAATTTAAGACCAATTAAGAGAATTGTACGGCTTGTACTGCTGGTATATAGTTTATAGCTTATTCTCACACAGCCAATAATACAATTGGTACAGAGAAAGTAACAAATAAACAAACAAAACAACAGGCTATATACAATATATACAAACAATAATAAGGTTATGCTTACACAACAGGTAAGCCAGGGGCGCTAACATGATCATTAATAATATTAATAAACCTGCAAAGATTTCTTAGCAGAGATTTTCTGTTACTGGACATTAATTCTGAGTACTTATAAACATTGTGGTTTTTCACATAATAATTTGGGACGAATTTTTTACGTTGTTCTGTGAAAGCAGTGCATTCAAACATGTAATGGTATTCATCTCCTAATTTGTTACAGTTACATAAATGACAAAGACGATTTTCTCTTTCAATATTTTTCCATCTTCCAGTTTCTATTGGTAAATGATGATTTGTTGTCCTAAATCTGCATAGTTTTATAGCTTCCGAGAAGTTCAAGACATTGAAATAATTTTCGAATTCCAATTTTGTTTTGAAAATTCTATAATTTATTGATTTTGTTGAATGAAACACAAACGAATTCCAATTTTGCGCAAACTGGTCTGTTAACCTTTGTTTTACTATGTATTTTAGCCACTCATTATTGAAGAATTGTTCTGAATCCCATATTAGTGAAAAACCACAATCATTTAAAATTGTTTTAACACAGTTAATCCAAAGAATATTGTATACTATAGTTTTCGTTCGATTGCCGAGTAAGACGATAGAGTATTGAAGACAATTTGGATTGTTTGCCATTTACAAGTTTGGACCAGCAAGATACCATCCGTATCTTAATATCAATAGCAATAGGAAGTCTACCAAGTTCCCCATAAATCATATAATTTGGTGTTGAAGACTTTAAATTCAACAAAAGTTTACAAAATTTTAAGTGAACTCTTTCTAACGATTCGTTATTACCGAAGCCCCAAATTTCACAGCCATAAAGAAGATTAGGTTTAACCATTTTATCAAACAAATCTAGGAGACGGAAGCCACTTTGATTTTCTTTAATGATATTATATTCTTCAGAAAAGCTTGCGAGTCTTGCATTCAAAATAGCAGTGAATAATTTACCGAGGCAGCTGACAATTGTTATAGGCCTGTAATTTTTGGGATCTCTTTGATCTCCTTTTTTCTTATATATAGGTTTAATTATACCTATTAACCATCTATTAGGTAGAATTCCAGTATCGAATATTAAATTAAAAAGTTTTTCATAAGAAGCCGAGTTGAAGTTGATTTAATATATTCGTTGACAATTTCATCTATACCACACGCTTTGTCATTTTTAAGATTTTGGATACACTTCATAATTTCTTCTTGGGAAATATAGCCATTTATAAATGCATTTGATATGTTTGGAACCTCGTAATTGAAAGTCGGTTGTTGTTCATCATTTGCTGTGTTTAAGTTTTTAAAAAAATCATAGAGGGATTCAATGTCAATATTTTGCTGGTTTTGTCGCTTAAATGTCCACGCAATAATTTCCAGAAATGTTTGGGATGACTAATCGATTCATTTTGAAAGACTTGCGAAAGATTAATACAATAATTTTTATATTTTGTGTTCAAGATCTTTTTATAATTCTTTTCTGCATTAACCATATTTGACCTGTTTTGCATGGTGTTATTTGATTTATATAGTTTTTTTGCTTTACGAAAATGTTGTCTAGCTATTTTGCAGTCTCTATCAAACCAAGGTTTATTATTTTTTGTTTACACTACGTTTTTGCGTGCTACTTGCCGAGTGCTTTGGGCTATATCTTCCGAAGGTTTTTGAAGCCGATTCAATAAAAATATTTCCAAAATCGTCTAATAACTGGTTAATTGAATCATTGTTTAGATTATTTATTTCTTTACAGCTTGTTTCGAGTTTTTGTTCTAATTTTGATAACGCAAACTCGTCTATGTTATTTTGAAAGTCTAGAGCTTTTTCACTATTCCAGGGTTTTAATTTAGCTTTATTTGTAAAAGTATTGACATCAGTATAAGAGGTAACATTGTCCATAAATGTGTTAGATAATGATAAATGTAGCGGTGCGTGGACGTCCGAGAATAATGTACTAGGCTCTAAAACATCAAAGTCTGAGATGAATTTAAGAAATTCTGGACTACTTATACAGTAATCGACTACACTAGCATTCTTACATGTAAATTTTCCAATATTCTTATCCTTTCCAACCCTGCCATTAATTATAAACATGTTATTTCCTTTACAAAAATTAAGCAATAAATTTCCGTATCTGTTTTTTACTTTATCCATGCTCCCCCTACCTAACGGTATCTTTAAATCATTTAATATATAGGAAAAATCATTGACACATTCACAAAGATATTCATCTACGTGTCTATTTTCTTCTATTTCAACAAAATCTTTATCATTAGCGGTCCTTGCATTAAAATCCCCTATAAGACATGTGTATTTTGACTTATTCAAAAACAAATGATACTCGTGTTCTATTTCACTAAAAGCATCTTCTGATAAATACCTGGTGTATTCAGGTGGTACATATACAACACCAAAAAATACAGGTTGATCTGTTTTGAAAATTAACTCACTACATTTAAACCACTGGACATATTTACTACAGGTGTCAACAATATCAATATAATTGGTTAACATTTCCTTATATCCTACAATAATACCCCCCGAGCGTTTGTTAGTAACGGTTCGTCTATTTTTCATGCTAAAAATGTAACCGGGAAAATTAATCGTATCAAGATCATCTGTTTGTGTTTCTACAAAACAAACAATATCGTATTCTTGTAACAAATCTGTAAATTCTGGGCATTGTAACCTCATTTTAATACCACAGCAATTAAGACATAAGATTTTTAACGTTTGTCTACTGTCGTTTACTTCGACTAGACAAGCTGTTTGAATTTTTCATTTTTTCATTTTTGCCATTTACAGTTTCACTCTAGCTGTCATAGTTTTCCAGTTACATGACAAAAACGGAAAAATTCATAAAAAGTTTTCATTTAAGGGCAATAACTCCTCTAAGGTGTCATCTGACAATTTCAGACCAATAAATTGAATTGAAGGGCGTGTATTTACAGTTTTACTCTAGCTGTTATAGTTTTTAAGTTCCAGGACAAAAACGAGAAATTCATAAAAAATTGTCACTTAAGTGCAATAACTTATATAAGGAGTCATCGGACTATTTCAGACCAATTAAGTTAATTGTAGGACTTAAATTGCTGATCATTTTTGCCATTTACAGTTCCACTATAGCTCTTATAGTTTTCAAGTTATATTGTAAATACCAAAATTTTTGTCAAAAATCATTAAAGGCAACAACTCCTACAGGAAGCCAATACACAACTTCACATTAAAAGCAACTATTGTAGACCTTAATGTGCTGATCAATTTGAAGTAACGGTTTTCTTTATTATATTTTTTTAGATATTGATCAAAAACGTGTGTTGACCCCTCCCCCCCCCCCATATGTTCTTTTTTTAGTAACAGTGCAGTGACCAATTTTGTCCGTTGATCAATACTCTGGGTACAAATTTGAAACTTGGAACGCTAAGGATGATTGTAGCCAAGTTTGAAAAAATTGGCCAAGTGGTTTCATAGATTTTCGAAAAGTTTACAACGGACGACGGACACCAAGTGATGGCAAAAACTCACATGGACCTTCCAGGTGAGCTTAAAATGTAACCCACGATAAAGCTGACATCAAGACGACACGGTTTAACATCTGATATATAAATAAATAATTATATCTAAAGTCATTAAACTACTTTGAACAGAAATAACTACTTCACAAGACTTCTTAAGTTTATTTAGAAAGTAGAAATGACTACTTTCGAGGTCTAGTTCTACAAGTCGAAATGACGACTTAATTATAACTTTTTCCGCCATTTATTTTCTGTCTCCATAAACAGGACTAGAAAATCATCCGATCTAAAACATTTATTTAATATGATTTGTTTGATAAGAAAACTTACATAAAATACAATAAAAAAACATGCAAAACTTAACTGCATCCCTATAATAATTCGTACATTCAGAACAGGGGAATAGGAGGTCGAGTGGTTAAGGAAGTTCGTCTACTATTGATTACGTGATCTATCAACACTGAGGTTCCAGTCTCACTGCGGGCCGAGTTTACTCGACTCCAATCTTAATTTGACAAGGATTGCCAGTTTTCATACCGACGGTCGGGTGCTTTTGCCGGGTACTCCGGATTCCCCCCCCCCCCCAAATAAAAATTGAACGCCATGATACAACTGAAAAATTCAACCAAACAAAAACTTATTCAGAAAAAAACGTGACTGCATTATGACTATTATGCGAAATAAAAATCCCACATTTACCCTTGCTTACACAACTGGGAAGGTTAATTAGTTATTGTCATCGCGATATGCGTGTATCCTGTACAAATCGGATAACGATAGCAACAGTGTAAAACTGATAAAAATTTTGATCCTAGAAAGAGATGTTCCTCAATTTCCCAGTAATGAGGTACCTTTACCAAAAAAAGGATAGGACAATATTCATTTTCTTATTGTAAAAGCTGTTTCTTTGAACTACAGCCAAGTTGTATAACACGAAAACAGCTGTACCAGAATAAGGAAGAACAGCTATACACTTCGTGGTTGCATCATTCTAATTGCACTAAAAAAAATAATAATTTGTCGAAATCGCCATATGCAGAACCAAATAGACGGGGATTTATTTTAAATCAGGCAAATTAATAACAGCTATTAGTATCAACAACGCCCAAAAAATTCGTGAAAGCTTTTCAGTTAGAGTGAAAATTAAAAAATACCCATTTTCATTTATACCGGTAATTAAAACGAAAAATTAGAATTTTACTAAAAACAAAAGTAAGCTCACATCTTTCAAAATTAACAATTCTCCAAAATTCAAGAAATCAGATGAAAACGTTTCAGTTGAGTCTAAAAAGAGGTCCCTCCACCTCACCCCTCACACACCTTTTTAATACAAGCTGTACAGGCATTCTCATACCTTAAAGAAGAATGAAGCATTTATGTGTTGCCTTACAAAGTGCATACCGAATAGAATCAATAATGTCTCAGTTCAAAGAGTCATGATTTATTAAAGGAACAAGATGCTTATGTGCAGTAGTTAAGGTAGTTTTAGGATCGTTTTAGTTGGTTTTCTCCAGGTACTCCAGCTTCCTTTCCAAATAAAAATGGGATGCCAAGATATAGCTGCAAAAATTGCTTAAAGTGGTTTTAAACACCATTCCAAGAAAACAAAAAAATCCTAATGTGCAGTTTTTGTTATACAAATTTGCATGAATATCTGATGAGAAATTGCTACCGCAAAGTGCCTGCCAAGCAATTTTGTAAGTTCTAATTCCAAAAATATGGCCAGGTATATAGAATAATTTGTATTGTACATGTACTCTGTTTGGTCCAATTTAATAATCAAAGAAGACTAAAAAGTGACATTGAACGACAGATAAATTAATATAAATGACCTAAACCACCCAAAACTCTGCTTGTGGCAGGTGAGGGGTGAATTTCTAAGGGAATCTTTAAAGGATGATGTCAAGTTGTATGACAGCTTTACATGTTCATCAGTACAGCTAAAAACTACACATAAATCTCATATTAATGATCTTATTAGGAAACAATATTCTTCTATAAGCTATCTTTTGATAACATTTTCTCCACATTTTTTGTCTTCAATGGATATATATCATTCTGAAGAATTCTGGTATAATTAAATAAAGAATCACTGAGAGTTATAAAAAAATACCAATTTTTCTTCATATTTTTAATATTGTAAATATAAATATAATCATATATACACAAATATGCAATAAAACAGTAATAAAATGAACAAAGAAACATGCTTATCAATCAAAACATACCATCCCTTACATTCAAGCACTGACACTTCCATACATTCACACTAGTCTGACTAGCGTCTTACATTCAGTGAGATATGTATTATCACAGTGTGGTTCCAGTGGGAGCACTTGCACAATTGTTAACAATACAAATATTCAACCTATATTGTTACATATGGATGACATTTTAAGTATTGAGAATAAACCAGAAGTAAGACCAATTGCTGGAAAATTGAAAGGTCACAACCATATAATCCCAACTCAATCTCTACTATCTAATGTCTGGCAGTGTATATAAAGCCAATGAAAGAAGTGTATTAATATCTTAAACATTTTACATTAAAGGCAAAAAACATAACAAGTGCATGTATTCAGAATATCTTTTTTGAGTGATAAAAATGATGCAAGATGACTTCACAAAAAGTATTCTAATACCATAGAATCAACACTTAACAAATAAATAAAACCGGAAAAACAAAGATCATTATTTCAAGGTTCAAATTAAATATCTAACAAGTAAATTACTTGAAAATATTTCATGTTATTTTTTTTAAAACCATTTGTTTAACCACAGACTGGTATAATTTCAAATTAATTAATACCATTTCAGCCAAATTAAATTACACAAATTTCTTTGATACTGAGGTAAAGAGGGGAGACAATCCAAATTTAAGAAAAACACTTGGAAACACTATTTTGGTCCAAATGACTGTCCAGATATAGCAAAGTCAAACGAGAATCTGTCGCCTTCCCCTCCATCATTTACTGATGTCACTGTAATACCACTACTTAAATCTACACTTCTACCTTCTTTGTCCTGTAAAAATAAAAATAGAATTAGTTATATTACACTCTTTATTATATGCACTTTTTAGGAAAACTCAAAAATTACCATTTTTAATTTTATTAAAAATATATTGCAACATGACGCAACCTTTTGCTACTAAATACAATAATGATTGCTGGTTTCTTCAATATCAGTATTTATTTTTGTTTTTTTTTGTTTCAGAAAGCAAAAAACAATTAGTGTGTAAGTGAAGTACATATTTAGATGTAGAGGTTGTGGTCTTTTCTTTGTAAGAGCAGGTTGCTCCTTTGGGTAACCTGTAACTTCCAGTTTTCAGGGGAAGTAACTGCTGCAAAACTGTTAATGACATTGATTCCAAATTCATAGACATTCTGAATTAACAATATCCATGTAACAAGAGAAAAAGTTAATATTTCAAGTTAATTTAACACATTCACAAATTTCATGCCTAATTAAAAAAAAAAAATTTCACTGAGCCATAACACCAATGACTCGAGAGGTAGATATGTTTTTATTTTAGAAAAAAAACTCAAGGTGAAAGTTAAACAGATTTTGGCATTTTTCATTCTACTGTAGAATAAAAAATTTTTTTAATTTAATTTTCATTCAATTGTTCAAAACTTGTTACATGCAATAATTAAAATATAACTTACAGCTCTATAATCTAGAAACATTTCTTTAAATGCCATAAAATCACTAAAAGTTAACAGCATTTCAAATATTTCACCCTCCAATTCATTTCTTCTTTCCCTAAAATGAAACAAATATTATTATGACAAATAAACTGGCCACAGTTTAATAAGAATTCTTAAATTGAGATTTCCCTCAAATTTCTATAATTTCTAATTTTTCAGCAATCCAAATGGTTAACATCCGAGTTAAGAGTTTTTTGTATAAATAAATAATAATGAAACCTAGTACACTTATCTGTACCATATTAAATAGTATTTTGACTAATTAGATATTTGAACCTTCAGATAAGACTAAGATACGCGTAAAAAGTTAAGTGTACAGAATAATGTATGCGGATATACATGTACATTCTTCAGATCTTTTTAATAAAAATATAAAGTAGACAGTAATGTCATACTTACATAATTTGTCTAGTAAATTCTACCATTGAAAAGTCTGGTAATCTCTTTGTCAATTCATCTTCTAAGTATTTTTCTACTAACTCAATCTGTCAAAAACAAAAAGCATGAATCAAATTATTCCACTTTTGCAAATTTGTATTAAGGTATCCGGACAACAATTGACCACATGATCTTATTTGGTGTCCCAGATGTCCATTGTTTGGCAAACATCAGAAACCTATTTGAGTAACTAACTTTTTTGCTCAAAACTGTAAACTTGAATCAAAGTAAAACAATATATTCAATTTGTATAATTAATTAGCAATATACATTAATTTAATAAAGCTGTATTTCTTGGTTGGAAAATATTTTAAACAGTGACTTCATTTATGGGTCAGGTACCTTAAAATACTAATGATTGTCTTAAAAATACAACACCTGCTAATTCTAATGTATTTGGTTAACTATATATATATATATAATATTGTAGTAAGGACCGTTGGATTTCAAGTCTGCCATGTGGAAGCATTGCTTTTCAATAAATTTTAAAGGATGGGGTTAGGTCTCTAATAAAAGATGTTGATACTATCAACAAAGAATGATTTTTTTCATTATTCATAACAACAAATGAATAAGTATAGCAAGGAATTTTTTAGCGCTCGCCACTTTCGTCATTGACGAAATCATTTGAAAATTGACGACATATTTCTAAATCAATTTCGTCACCCGATTTCCAAAAAGTACATGTACTAAAATTTTTTGGTACAATTCATTCTACCAAGAGTAAAACGTCATATTTATGACCCCAAAGCCAATTAACAAGAAATTTAATTTTTTCACCTCGATACTTTTAAACAGCAGGTGTCAATCGCCTAATCGATGTTTTTACGGGCAATGGGATTAACATGATTAAGTGGTGCTATTGGTCAATTTACGCAAACAAAAGTGTCATTGATCGTACTGATGCGCACAGACTTCCACCTTTTGATTAAATATGTAATGCAAATAAAAATTGCAAAGATTTTGCGGATGTAACTCATGTTTCATATGTTTTGCTGGTTTCAAATGGATTACACGTCATTTGTGTACATCCGAGATATGTCTAATAACCGATGGATACCACATAGAAAAGAGTACAACGGCCCTTAATGAAAAATTGTAACCGATTGATATACAAACGCTTTTTAAATAAGTTTTAAAATTAAAATTCTTTGAAAATTTATAAACATTTTGTTATAATCATTTTTTAAAACAAATTAATACACTGCAATTGAAAGAATATAGTTTTTTTATACTATGATATTTCACCAGTACAATGAATGCATGCTTCTGAGCAGATGCTTGTAAGGCTATTCTGCTAAAGTGACTAAAGCCCTCAAAATCCTTAAAAATTCCCTGGTATAGCTAAACAAATCTGATCATTGGGCAAGAATTGTGATTTGCATCGGATCATCATGAAATGGAATAGTTAATGTACATCCTCAGTGAAAACAACTACCTTTATTTGTAATTAAAAAGTTAAGAAAAATAATTTGATACATCCTCAGTGAACTACTGATATGACATTAAAAATTACAGGAAATTCATTCATATACACTCTATGGAAACAAATTACTTATATATGAGATTGAAAAATTAAGGAAATCGTCTGTTAGTAGAGCTGCATTTATAAAACAAAAATTAGATGTGTCTTTATATGTACAGTTCCCTTGCCCCAATCGACCCCCACTTAACAGACTGAATTCAGGGTTTTTGGGGAAAAAAACCATGTTTGTAATTATTTTAGCATATCAGCACAACACGCCTGTTTCTTTATAAATTTGTGACGAGACGGAAAAAAAATACATACATATATACCCACTTCTCCAAATATGAGTGGGGAACAGCAATAAAAAAA
The DNA here is from genome assembly GCA_944474755.1 of Limnoperna fortunei. NCBI lineage: Eukaryota > Metazoa > Mollusca > Bivalvia > Mytilida > Modiolidae > Limnoperna > Limnoperna fortunei. The sequence continues at coordinate 58,024,628 of OX104112.1, read as the reverse complement.
CGTGTATTCAATAGCCCAATTAAACAAAACAGAAAGTGTATGATATGAATTACTTACATATTCTCTATGTATATCGGTATATATAAATTTATTTTCTTCAGTATCATCAAACTCCATGAAATACTTTTCTAAAAAGTCATTTTGCAATATTTGGAATTCTTCTTCTGAAATGTTTAAAAGATGGCATATGTTGAAAGGCAAATACTATAAATTTTTAATTGTTTGGGTTGCATTATATGTAATGTCCATAAAAACTATATATATGTTGCTCTCCCACTAATGGTAATTATCTATACATGCAATTATTTATATCAATTACACAATTTATAGCTATTGTACATTTCGGTATTATTATTAGGCTGATCATGAGCCCATTAGGGGTCAAACTGGCCAAATAAATGTTGAGACAAGCAAACAAAAAACCAGAAAATAAAGAACAGCTTTATTGCTACAACCTGAAATGCACTCACCAGCAGTACTAAGAAACTGACGTTAAAAATCTACAACTAGTCATGACAATAATTTGAAAAATTTCATCTTACCCATTATAATATCTTCTATATGACCAATAGTTTCATCAAACTTGGTGTCTATGTCACTTGATCTATAATAAATAAATTTGTGCATAAGAAAAATCTCACATTATCATCATATTTATATTATACTTGATATTACTTAATAAAAATTAAAATATATTATTTACCTGATAAGAAACTGCATATTATTTCTACATTATTGAAAAACAACAGTCTCAGATACAAGCAGAAAGCCAACAACACACTGTCGGGACTCTATTTGAGTCAAACATATCTTATTTGCTACTGAAATTCTATAAAGGCTACATATTAAAAAAAAAAATTTAATTGGTTTGAAAGCTTAAATTTTGATCAGAAAATTTAAATAGAGAAACAAGTTTATATGAAATAAATTGCATTGATCACGGTCCCTATTATTATGACTTTGAGATTAAAATATATCCCTAATGTTGTTGTTTTTTACTGTTATAAAATTGACAAGTATTATTGTTAAAACTAAATTATACAAAATCTTTCAAACAACAACTAGCTGTTATATTGATAACAATAATTGCCGGTAAATTTTAGTTTTACCAATTGTAGTTCTAGTAACTGCTTCTATTATAATGACTGCTATTGATGAGTTATTTTCAAACTATTATATATACTTACACAGCAATGGCTAAGTCTTCATCATGAAATGAAAAGTCCATAGGTTCTATACCATCTACAAAAAATATTTTAAAAACATGCATTTTAATGAAAAAAATGAGCTGTCATTAATTGCTGAAATATAAATGATGATCTACTGGTGAGAGAGTAGTTCTTGTCATTAAAATGACAGAAGCAATTCTCGCCATTTTGATGACTGTGTCGTTATTTTTCCACTAAAATCGATGGCAAATGCTTACTTTGATAGATTTCACCATCTTTCATCCAAAACAAATTACGTTAATCACTTTTAATATGCCAATTTTTCACAAAATCAGTCAGAAGATCGGGTGGTGATAATTACTTGATAGCGAGAACTACGCCGTGACCAGTAGGTTACAGTTTAAAATTATACACTTTGAAAGTGTGTAATGAACAGCAATGAATATTACATAGAATAACGATAGTGTCAATGGAAAAAAAGATAGAATTTTAAAATTAATGAAAGGTTAACTTCTATTCCTTAGTTACAATTTTGAAAGAATTTATACATTTTACTACTACTAAATTTACGTCTAAAATTTGAAGCAATGTAAAACTGTATATACATGTATATGGAACTTAACAGTTTTATATGCAGCATGTATCCCAAGTGGCACCTGATACCCAGCAACATTTATTATTGTTACTGTACTTTAAAAAAAATAGCTATAGCGCATTCAGACCATAAAAAATTTTCTTTACACCAGGAAAGTATTCATGTTTATTCAACAGTCATTCGTTATGTATGATATATAATATTGGAACTTTTGCATAAACAGGTTTATAAAATTTTAAAAAATGCTATCAAGTTTTTACTTACACATGCAGACACTCATTTTCTGGTTGTAAACTCGTTTTTTAGAAATCAAAAATATGCCTGTAGTTGTTTTGTGTTTTCATTCACAACTAATCCAAACGAACTTGATTTGACCGTTATATAGCGCGTGTTGGGACAAGTTCATGTGCAAACTCGCACAGGAAGTTTATTTTCGTGGGATTAGGGACGAGTACCTGTGGCGCGTAATTACATGCTTTCAATAAACCTCTAATTAATACGCTTAGACAAACAATTACATCATTTAATCAACACAAGCTAATGTGACATGTATTTACCTAATGAGTTTTTACCAAAGTACCAATTAAACTAATGGATTTTACCGTAACGAGGGACTGGTGTTGATTTTTAATTAAGTCTTAAGAACATAAAAACAATAGCAAATTATTATATTTTCTCTTTAAAAAAGCACGATTTTATCTTATCATTATTACGAGTTATCGAAGAAACTTAAGTTTTGACAAATATTTATTTCTATTTGAGAGAAATAATACAAAGACGTAACAGTACGTTTATAAAATTACTAACCCGTTTGTTCATCTTCGGCATTTGATGCCATGTTTTTAAAAAACCGGATGTATAATCTCTAAGCAATATCGAAACTAGTAAACAACTCGAAAAGGTCAATATAAACTCTACTGATATCACGAATTAAATAGCTTTGTACGAAAGTTATCTGCTAAATGTATTAATACCATATATATGTAATAATTTTAATGATTTAAAATATTTTCAAAGTACGACAATACTGTTAGTCTTTTCATAATTCATCGGGGTGTCTGGATAAATCTCGATAAATCGGCCCATAACAAAATCTTCTTTATCGGGACCGAGATCCATAAAGAACATGAAACGCAATCAACTAAAAAGTATAATAAAATAGTATACAGTAAAGAAAGATTTCCATATATCAGCTTCGTATGGAAAATGAAATCTCGTATAAAATATCGACACTAGAAATTTTACACATTAAGTACAAATACAAATAAAAAATATTTAGTAGCCAAATTAGGGCCCCAGGATGGCATTGGCATACACATAAAAAGTATATAACAGTACTTACTAACTCTGCTTACAAATATCAGACTACCAACCAGGAATACTTAAAAGAACACGTATATTAAAGTTATAGTTTAACCAATATAATTATACTGCAATAAACATCAAAGGAAAGTGATTAACTAGGACTGGAAACATTGTTTAGCCCATTATAAAATATGACAAGTTGTAGAAGAGTGACGGGAATTTTTAAAATCCCAGCACAACCCCATCCTCAAAAGTCATGGTTTCTGTGTCCACATGTGTCCACGAAACCCTATCATATGATTCATAAAGTACATGACTTTTTTCCTACCTGAAATGCACAAAAATTATCAGAAAACCTGTTCTTTGTTCGGTACATAATATACTCCAATGAATACATGCCAAGTTTTCTGTCTAATTTTCGATCAAAATTAACAAATCCTGTTCATGTGTTATTTGTGTGACTGAACGTTAAAAGAAATTTTGACGCATTTTGCTTACATATTTAAATATGCGTGCTTCGACAAGATCACAAGACAATTTATGTTCTAACCAGAGGCTAACACTAGACTGGTTTTTTTTAATTTACCTTGCTTTTTGTGACCAAAGTTATACACCAAGATATTTTCTTTAATTAATATATATATCTATTAAACAAATATTTGTGCCAACATGTTAGATGGGTGAAAATCCACGTGTTTCTAATTTAAACAATGCAATCTTGAATTGAGGTTAGAACTATATTGGTCTTTTTGGATATAACAACATTCAAGATTAAAACAAAATTACAAAAACTTTTACCATTTAAGCTATGGGCTCTCCTGTATATATCATAGGCAAACACTGGTTGTTACTACAGACCTTAACATATACCACTCTAAGGAGTTTTTATTAGAAACAGAAAAAAAATTGTATGTGAGAGACATAACAGAAGACATACTAAACGAGAAAATGTGTAAAGGAGACACTGTGCCCCACTTGTCACATATTGGTAAAAACCACTCTTTTTTCTAATTTAACTCAAGATTAAATGTAAATATAAACCTGTTAAGAGATACAATCAGGGAAAAGCTTAAGGTAGCAAGAAGAGCGGAGAGAAGCAGACGACGGAGAAAGGAGCGAGATAGAGCAAGAGCACGATTTACATATCAGATCCTTTCCAGTTGACATCAAGGTTGCTGGGAAGCAAAGGATCAGGAGATCTTAAGGCCAGTAAGGAAGATGTCGAAAAGTATCTGAGGGAAATGCACAGTGATTCTAACAGGTAAAAAGAGCTAGGAGAGTGGAAACAGTTTGATACAGCCCGCAGAGCCAGGGCAAACTTTAGACGAATTACCACCTAAGTTAAAGGAAGTAGTAAATGTAATCAAGAAAGCAAGAGCTTCATCAGCACCAGGACCAAACGAAATCCAATATAAAGTTTATAAGAACTGCCAGAGATTAACAAGACGTCTATGGAAGCTGATAAGAGTGATTTGGCTGAGAGGTCGTCTGGCAGACAATTGGTACAAAACATGCAGATTAAGGTTGTTTTATTCCTAAGGAGAAGTCAGACGAACTTGAGCTGTTCAAGACTATATCACTACCTAATTTGCAGGGAAAGATATGTCTCGCAATTTTAGCCCAGAGAATGACCAATTACATGCTTGAGAACCAGTATATATATATATCGACATCGCAGTACAGAAAGGAGGTATACAAGGTGTATCAGGATGTAAAGAGCACACAAGTGTAATGACACAGATAATCCGGGAAGCAAAAGAGTCAAAGTGGGAACTTGCAGTCATTTGGTTGAATTTAGCAAATGCCTATGGATGACATGACGATTACAACAAAAAACAGTTATTGAAGCCAAGTGGACTAGATTCAGCTCTTACTTGGGCAAGAATGAAGGTGGAATTAAGTAAATCTAGAAGTCTGCATGGTGGTTAAGAACGGAAAGATGATGGACGAGTCTCAGAGAAACCAGTAAAGTGTTTGGGAAAATTCTTTGACAACTCGCTATCTGACCAGAATAATGTGAGAGAAACTTGCGAGCAGCTGGGCGACTAGATGAAAGCTATGGATAAGAGCGGACTTGCAGGAAAATTAGGCCTGGATATATCAACATGGGATACTACCTTGTTTACTCTGGCCACTTCTGGTGTATGATGTACCAATGACCAAGGTCAAATGAATGGAAACAACAGAGGAGATGGTTAGGTGTACCACGAAGTTTCAGTTGTATTTTTATATACAGTTCAGGGTTAAAGCTTCAGTTACCTCTTTAATCTTCACAAAGAAGTTCAATGTGATAAAGGTACGACATCTGATGCTTAGGGACAGCAAGACGAGAAAGGGAGAACAGCAAGAGTGGAAATCAAGACAGTCGGAGTCCTGCTTGAGGCATAGCGAAATAGTTGAAAGAGTGACAGTAAGAAGGCAGGGACTTGATATTACACCAACAAAAAAAAGGGAACAGCCTCAGTCCCAGGTAGAAGAAAGTTGGTACAAAGTGAGGTGCGGAAAGTTAAGGAAGAGGTTAGAATGGTGAAAGTAGCGGGAATGAAAAAACAGGGTAGCTGGCTAAACAGGGAAGGTACTCGGCAGGTGAAGTTAGGATGAAACAAGTGTGGACTGTGAGCACGCTCACAAAGCGATACCCCACGATTCGCTTTCAAGTCCAATTTTCTCCCCTTAGTGATATCGGAGGTCAATAAAAATCCTTCATGCACATCTACATATAATGTACTTACTTTATGCTAAATTTCATCGGTTTAGGAGTTGCGCTTACAAGGGATGTGGACAGACGGACGGACAGACAGAGTGATTCCTTTATACCCCCCCCCCCAAAAAAAAACAGGTTTGCGGCAGGTATAATGATACATGGAAGAATAAACCATCGCTAGACGGCAGTTGAATTTGAAATCAGTGTATGACGTTCTACAAAGTCCAACTAACCTTTCAACATGGATTGAAGGAGGATCCAATATGTGAACTCTGCGGCAAACCAGCTAATCTAGAACATATTTCAGCATGTTCAGAGGCTTTGAAGGATGGAAGGTACACTTGGAGGCATGATAGAGTACTAGCAGTGTTAGTTGACACCTTGGAAAGATATATCAAGAAAACTGGCAAGAACAGAGGAGGGCTGAGAATTGTCAACTTTGTGAAAGAAGGTGAAAAAAGACAGAAAGCTAGCGTTGAAGGAAGTGGTCTGTCGGGGACATTAGCAGATTCGCAGATGGGGTAGACATAGTCATCTGGTTAGCGGTAACAAAGCAGGCAATCCTTTTGGAACTTACTGTACCATGGGAAGAAAGAATTGAAGATGCATATGAGTGGAAAACCCCAAATATCAAGATCTGGTAAAGGAATGTCAATAGAATGGATGGAAAGTCTGGTTTTCCGCAGTAGAAGTAGGATGTAGAGGGTTTGTTGGGCAGTCCATGTGGAGAGCACTTAGAAACATTTGGATTACTGGAGCAGAGAGAAGATTTATAGGATGTCTGTGTAGAGAGACAGAGACAGCATCCATGTGGTTGTGGAGAAGGACTGGAGGTCAGACAAGTGGAAGACCAGTAACTTATAGCGTAGCGGTGATAGAGAACCAAGTGGTTCCGGGCTGGGAATTGATCACCCTAGTCGGCACACCTCTGGAGGTTGAAGTGGACAGCGCCGAAACAGCCTAGGAAGGAGGATCCACCTAAAGATGTATACAGGTAAAAATATGAGGTTGGATAAACGAATGGAAAGAAAAGCCTAATGTCCCCATTTTTGATGGTAGGACATACAAATTATTGAGTAGTTAATTTTGTGTTACTATCTGGTAATCTGTTTAGATTTAAGTGATAAAACTTCAATATTAATTTCTAGAAAAATGTGTATAACATATCCAGCAAGTTACTTCAAAAGCTTCTGCTGCATAAGAGATAAACAACAAATTAAAACAATTCATATTTTAATCTGAAGCAGAGTATTATGGAAAAAATTGGTCCAATGCATGCATAATTAAAATAAATAAGAAATAACAATATCCAATCAAATAACAAGCATTACTGTCAGAGCTGTTTTTTATATTAAATGTTCTACAAATTACACTTGAGGCATTTTATCTGAAAATTGCCCAAGCCATTTTGGGATTTAATGCTTACACATGCAGATTTGCAGGCAAAGTAAAACTGATATTGTAAAAACATATGACTGAAAAATCTAGTTTTGTTATTTAAATGCAATTTCTCTAGATGAAACAGAACTATTTGACTAGATTTTCCATAAACTAAGAAATATATAAATATAAAATAATATGTAAACATGACTTCAGAAATTACCATTAAACATAACAAAAGTAAATAATACATACGCAGAGCAAAGAATTGTGTACCTCTTGCTATCAGATACAATAAAGTAACTGACATGGATGCAGGATTACTAGTTACGAATAATTTGGTTCAAGGGAAACTTTACCAAAAAAAAAAAATGAAAATTGAATGTGTTATTCTTCAAATAAAAAGAAACATGTATGCTTATTAATGTTTTTTTATATCCTCAGACATTATGCTTCTAGAGTGGATTAAAGGTGGTAAAATTTAGTATATGGGGGCCACCATATTAACAGTATTTACCATGAGATTGTAAGCTGTGATGCAATAGCCTACTTTATCCAGTAAAAATGATAAATAATCCAGTTTATAAATTTGTTTTTCTGCCTTTGCTCTTTGAAAAATATAAAAACTGGGGCAATTTCTAATGACAGCTGACAACAAAAGATTACCAAATATGTCTTAATGTTGTAATGATCTATGTATCAATAAAAGTACTTTTAGACACAATTTTAAGCCTGTCTTTTTCATTTATTGACCTTATATTAAATATAATTAACCTAAAAAATAATTGTAAATAAAAGATATATTATATAATTATTTTCAAACATAAAATAAAATACCATAGATTTTTGCATTTCTTGAAACGACAGTTGTACCTGGATGTGAAAATGATACACATAAATTGTTTCTGGTTTATAAAGGGTAATTAACAAGTTTAGCAAGTAAACAAACAAGATGTGTATTGCATTTATGTGATCATTTGATGCTGACTTTGAAGTATGAATATTTGGACTTTTCAAAAGCTAACCAGATTAATGTTACGCATAACAAACTTTACCAGTAATAAGTAATAATAATAATAAATGTACAAAACATGAAGTGAAATTTTGATGCGCCAAAACAGAGTATTTAAAAATATTGCATCTAATGACCGTTATTTCTTAAATAGTCTTTGCAAATATTTTGTATAAAAAAGTTTTGTTGAATAAGTTGCAAAATCTGATTACACCATACAAAATGAAATTAACAGTAGAAATAATTTTCAATTTAATTAATATTTATGGACAAAATTCCAGCTAATACTCGAGGAATTACTCGGCTATCAAGTATCGCCATGTAATGAGGAGATAGTAACAAGATGGCAGACCTCAATAAGTGCATTTTGTACATGGTAAATTTAATGTAGAAACTTAATCCTTGAAAATATAATAAAACATCAAGAGACAAAAGTGTTTCTTTTTATTTGAAGAATAACATACCAAATTTTTATCTGTCAAGAAGTTACCCTTTAAGTAGCAATTGTTTTGAAATTGGATACAAGTTACAATCCAATGGCAAGGCATTCGTAGCTGTATTAGAATTTACAATATTCCTATTAAAAATTGATGGTAATCATTCTGTATGTTTAGTTGGAAGGTTTTAGATGTATAATTGTAATTCTTGTACAATTTATTCAACCTAAATAATTTGTATAATTTGCTTGTGGTAAGTCTGGATTTGACAACAGCTTCCTCTCATTTTAACAATACATGTCTATGTATATTGATGAAATAATTCAAGACAACTAACAAACCAGAAGACAACAATATATTAAAAACAGCTCTGACAAATTTCAATTTCCATAACAAAAGCTGGAATGTTTAAAATAATTGCACAACAAAAGTTTTCATGTTTCATCAGAATCTAGCTAGGATCCTTATTTTGTTCTGTTTTGTCATTCAAAGTTTCCTCTGCTTCATTCGTTTCATCATCATGAACTATGTCATCTTTCCCTTCTTCCCCATCATGGTTACTATTATTAATCCATGTCTGTATAGAGTTTTGCTGTATACTTCTGACATTGTCAGCATCACTGTCACTTGTTGCAGTGTCACCAGATTTTACAAAGTCTGATTCTTCCTCATGTTTAGGAAAATAATCATCCTCACTGAACAAATTATCAGTTTCCTCTGTGGATTCTGGAAAGAAATCATTAAGTTTTAAAAGTAAAATTGTCCTCAAATTCAACATGGAAAGTTAAAATTTCAACACAAACAAAACAGGAGCAGCCCAACAGCATTTGCCTGTGTAGAGATCTCATTATGTTTAACTGTGAAGGTGTGACATTATTTTCTTTAAAAAAAAAGCTACAATGCAAAGGTACTCCGAAGGCAAACACCCTTTTTCTATGTTCAATCAAGCGTGAAGTATTAGGTGCAGCCCTACAGATTTCTGCCAAGACGAGAAGTCATCCTCATTACAAAAAGCATGCACACAAAGTAAACCTGAGGTGGGAGGTATGAATGGGGGACAAACAAACAAATGAATGAATAAACAGACAGAAATTTGTGTGTCCCCCAACTAGCTTGAACTACTTAAATGGATCTCAACACTCCTAATTTAATGCAGTATCGTAACAACACAGGCATGCTGTAATGTATCAGACTAACAAAAACATACACTGCACAATAAAAAAACAAACAGAAGCAACTCTACTATCAAAACAATATCACAGCATGTAAATATATATACAAACGGAAGATAAATACTCTATTCAAATACATAAAGTCAAAATAACTTGATGACAACTAAATGGGAAATATATGAAAGAAAAATATAACATGTTTATTTGGTTTTTATTTTATTTTTTATTTTTATAAAAAGTAAAGACAATGAAAAAAATTATGCAGGTATCAGAATAGGAACCAGAGGCTCTTAAGAGCCTGTATCGCTCACCTGATTTTATAGGCAATGAAGATGGCATTTCCCTGATGTTAAAGTAAGTCCTGTAATTTTCAATAAACTTTAAATAGGACCATCCAAACAATATTACTAGAAAGCTTTGTTTCATTGGTTAACCAGTTGTATAGAGATTTTTTTTATTTGCCCATAGGGTCCTATGTTAAACTAAGTCCTGCGGGGGAGGTGGCCATTTTGAATTTCCAATTGCCATAAAAAACATAAACTTTATAAAGGACCATCCAAACAATATTGCTAGTAAGTTTTGTTTCCATTGATTAACCGGTTTCGGAGAAGAAGCCTTTAAAAACTTTTTCCCATAGGGTCGTATGTTAAACAAAGTCCTGCGGTAGCGGCCATTTTGAATTTCCAATTGCCATAAAAAACATAAACTTTATAGAGGACCATCCAAACAATATTGCTAGTAAGTTTTTGTTTCCATTGATTAACCGGTTTCAGAGAAGAAGCCTTTAAAAACTTTTTCCCATAGGGTCCTATGTTAAACTAAGTCCTGCGGTAGCGGCCATTTTGAATTTCCAGTTGGCATAAAAATCACAAACTTTATAAAGGACCACCCAAACAATATTGCTAGTAAGTTTTGTTTTGATTGGTTAACCGGTTTCAGAGAAGAAGCCCTTTTTAACCTTTTTCCCATAGGGTCCAATGTTAAACTAAGTCCTGCGGTGGCGGCCATTTTGAATATCAGATTGGGATAAAAAACATTAACTTTATAGAGGACCATCCAAACAATATTGCTAGTAAGTTTTGTTTCCATTGGTTGGCCGGTTTCAGAAAAGAAGCCTTTCAAACTTTTTCCCATAGGGTCCTATGTTAAATTAAGTCCTGCGGTAGCAGCCATTTTGAATTTCCAATTGCCATAAAAAACACAAACTTTATAGAGGACCATCCAAACAATATTGCTAGTAAGTTTTGTTTAGATTGGTTAACCGGTTTCAGAGAAGAAGCCCTTTTTAACATTTTTCCCATAGGGTCCAATGTTAAACTAAGTCCTGCGGTGGCGGCCATTTTGAATATCAGATTGGGATAAAAAAACATTAACTTTATAGAGGACCATCCAAACAATATTGCTAGTAAGTTTTGTTTCCATTGGTTGGCCGGTTTCAGAAAAGAAGCCTTTCAAACTTTTTCCCATAGGGTCCTATATTAAATTAGGTCCTGCGGTGGCAGCCATTTTGAATTTCCAATTGCCATAAAAAACACTAACTTTATAGAGGACCATCCAAACAATATTGCTAGTAAGTTTTTGTTTCAATTGATTAACCGGTTTCAGAGAAGAAGCCTTTTAAAACTTTTTCCCATAGGGTTCTATGTTAAACTAAGTCCTGCAGTGGCGGCCATTTTGAATTTCCAATTCCCATCTAAAACACAAACTTTATAGAGGACCATCTAAACAATATTGCTAGTAAGTTTTGTTTTGATTGGTTAAACGGTTTCAGAGAAGAAGCCCTTTTTAACTTTTTTCCCATAGGGTCCTATGTTAAACTAAGTCTTGAGGTGGCGGCCATATTGGTTTACCAATCAAAATAAAAAACACAAACTTTGTAAAGGTCCATCCAATGAACATTATGGCCAAGTTTGGTTTCAATTGGCCAAGTGGTTTCAGAGAAGAAGCTTAAAATGTAAAAAGTTTACAGACGCCGCCGACGATGACGGCGACGACGACGCCGACGGACGAAAAGTGATAACAATAGCTCACATGACCCTTTGGGTCAGGTGAGCTAAAAACTATTGGTAAAGTGTTGAATAAAGAAAAAAATTATACAACTTAAATAATTTAACTACTGAAAATGATTTGCTGCTAATATTTCTATATCTTAATTACATGGTCAAATTAGTAGAGGCAAGAGGCCTTGGTGGCCGAGTTGTTAAGGTAATTCAGGCAGGCGTGCTCAACTCCAATGTTAATTAACAAGGATTGCCAGTTTGCCTACCGAAAGTTGGGTTTTCTCCAGGTGCTTAGGCTTCCTCCCCACAATAAAACCTAGACACCATGATAGAGCTGAACATTAAGCAAGGCTAGTGTATTGTGAAGTTATAACAGGTTTCAATAATAGCCTCAGACCTAATGACGTGTGATTCAAGACTAAATGTCTCATCAATAAAGAAGCATGCAAAGGTAAGTGTCCAATACCAATACCAAAGAAGTGGCAATAAGATTTTGTAACATACGGACAACCATATAAATCACCAAGGACAAATTATATCGGCATGCATCAAAATTATTCTTTTTGTTTTTCTAATTTTCCCTATTACATGAACAAAATATTTTTTTGTGTTTTTCATAGGTCTTAAAACTACATTAAGGTCATGTTAAATTGCAACAGTGAATTACTTACTTTGATATGTGATCCTCATCAGCATTTCTGAACCCTCAAAAATGTTCATTCACCTCGTGGAATATGACATTTTCTCTCGTTGAGAAATCCTGATAGAGACTTATATCGAAGTCAGTAATTGCATATTACCCTTGTGTAAAGACAGATATCTGACAGTATTTTAAGTAGGAAATGTTTTATCTATTTTGTGACAAAAACATACCAGGAAGGTTCTCATTTGAAGGTGTTACTTCTGTTGAACCTAGGAATTCATCTAAAGCATCATCCTCTTCCTCAAAAGAAACATCAGCAAGATCCATCTTTTTACTACCCTCTGAACTTGAAACTGATACTTCTGAAAGTATATGTAAACATAAATTCTCAAATTTTTGCGTTATATGCAAACCCCTTGACTGGTGTGGAAAAAATAGTTCTTGTCACTAGTAAAACTATTGATTGGTTAAATAATAAAGTCATAAACAGAATATTTATGTCATAAATAAAACATCTTTCATGTTCTATGTATTGAATTCATGTCCATATATATTGGGGTTGGGAGAATTTGTATTTCATTTCACAAATTTAATGTTTTTTAAAATTAGAGAAACAGAAACTTAAATTTGTTCTCTTGGATTATCAGATTTCTACAATCTTGATAGATAAATTATGGAAGTAAACATGGACCAGCACTAAGTCGTGCTTAGTATACCCCCACTCCACCATTTTTCGGCTTGGAAAACAGAAAGTAGATAACCGACTGACCTGGAAAAGGGAGGCACTGTACAACTCATCATGCTAAAGCTGTGCACCAAATTTGAAATCAATCCTTTTAGTAGAAGCTGAGAAATCTGTTACAAAAATTTTTCCTATTTTGACCCTTGAAACAGTCTAAGTCGGCTGGGAAAGCAGGAAGTAGATAACTGACTGACCTGGAAAGGGGAGGCACGGTACAACTCATCATGCTAAAGCTGTGCACCAAATTTGAAATTTGCACCAGACGGACAGACAGACGAACTGACAGATGGACAAGGTGATTGCAATATAGCTCCCTCTCTTACGAGTGACATATTTCCCTTATAGATGACAAGCCTGTTCCCTTCCTATACAGAAGCAAGAGATTTAGTGTTCTATTTTGTTTATATTTTGGTTATACAATGTCAATATTTTTCATTTGTTAATCAGTCAAATCAAAACTTACATAAATCTATTCTACCGTTATTCTGTGGGTTCTTTCTGTATATTTAATTTAAAAGTGAAATAAATTTCTAGCTCTTGCAGAAACAGAAAACCTAATCTCACATCAAAAGGGAAATTATTGTAAAACTTATTAGTCAAAGTGGGACAGGAAATGTAATTGACAAATGGTCTATTATAGAAAACAATGAATGTGGTAAAAATAATCTCTCAGTCTTTTTTTGGTTGCTGTGAAATATGATAACAACTTGTTTTTTAACAAATAAATCCATAGTTACTGGAGGGAACTAACATAAAAAGGGTTGTATTGTCTGCTGTGGTTTGTTTCTTGTAATCTAAGTTGGAAAAGAACCGTGCAGATTATACATAAATACAGACTCTGAGTTTTTTTTTCGACCTGTTGATTGTTGTCACTGATGGTCACCATTTTGTTGTTGTGTTATATGCAGTATTTTAGTACTATTCTAACATGATTCTTGTATAAACTTCCATATGTATACTTTGTAATGATATTAATTTTTTACTTAAATTATTTTAGTAATATGATATTAATTACATAGGACGAATACAAATTAAAACAGTTACAAAAATAGAGGATGTTTAACCTGCAAAAATGCAAATGGCGTCGTTACGTAACCTTAAGTTGTTAAAGATTGATATTTTGATTGCAGTCTTTGAGGGATTGAAATAAAACGTGTAATCTTTTTTTTTGTTTTCTTTGTTTTCGTTGAAAAATGAAAGTTGAAAAATTGGTATGGTTTCGAAATGTGTAAGTATTCATTTTAACAATCAAAATAGCTGATATGACAATGCATTATTTTTTATTTTACTTATTACAATCACAAGAAATAAATTAAACTATAAACATAAATGATATTTCAGGAGAGAATAAATACACATTACAGTAAAAACTTTTAAAAAAGAGCGAAATTGTCAGATTCTGATGTCTTCATCTTGAAACATTTTGTGAAAACTTGTACGTACAGACTGTACATGAATATACACATTTTTCTGCAATTTTAGGGTCAAAGAAAGATGTGCGGACAATACGTAAATGCAGACTATAGGCAGCTTTTAAGGATAGACAAATGCCACATTTTCTATGCAAAATTTAATACAACTCGCATCTGAGGTCATTAGCTAAATTTTAAAATAAAAGAGACCATATACCGATGCACTGAGAGAGATATAAATTAAACAGCCTCAAACTATTAGGCAGGGCTATTAAGTTTTCATTAGTAAGCTTGTTATTTACAATTTAAATTGAGGATTCAATGGTTATTGAAGAAAAAAAAATCTGGTTGACTCTTTTTCATAAAAAACAACGAATCCTCTCATGAGTTCATATATACAGCACAAATTTATTCCTATACATTTAAAGTACTGCAAATGTAATGATTGCAGGATAAATGTATCAACTTACTATCTAAGCGTCCATAAGTTTTGTAATAATCTAGGTCATCTTCAAATGCATCTTTGAAAGCTTCCTCTCTTTCCTTCTGGAGATTTTTCTTCTTCTTTTCGTAGTCATGTATTTTTTTGGCATGATCTCTAGCTAGCTGAACTAAATAGTATAAAGAAAAAATGGTAGAAGTCACATAGTTATAAAATATTATTTTATCTGAACACACCCCAAATTTTTATAAATATCCACCTGCAAACACCAGTCAAAAATTCTAAAACTTCTGTGGTAGTTCCTAAAAATTATCAATGGTATTTTGACAAACAACCCTAAGTATTTTATCTAATAAAAGACCTTAGCCCTCAGATGAATTAAAAATGAATTTATTGAGTTAAATATTGGATAAAGTGAATGTTAGCTATTGCATCTTCAAATAGACTTTTTAAAACAATTTAAAAACCTTATGCGAGACTTTAAGAGCATGTATTGCTCACCTGCTTTATATAAGAAATGAAAGATCAATGGCATTTCCTTTATATTAAACTAAGTCTTGTAGTTTTGCATTTTCCACAGACATATACACATTTTGTACATAACACATCTAAATTAATGGGTTTTTTTAATTGGATAACTTGGCTTGACTAATTTTTAACAGAACTGGCTTTATCTTGGCAATGGGAGACTATACCTAGTGACGGGAACTATACTAGATTTTCTGCAGTAATTTTACTAAGGGTTCATAAATTCCCTCACAGTTTATGGAGGATTCCCAAAAATTATCTCCCTTGAACTATACCTTCAATATTGAGTTATGTACTAAATTATCAACTCTGCCTTGGGAAAAATTTTCATATAGAGTTATCTGGAGAAGGATAGTACCCTCGCCTTTGGCTCACACACTATACTCACCAGACAACACTGTAGGAAGACAGTTCCCCTTTGAGGAGTACAAAATAGAAAAAAAATATTTACCATGAAACAAAAGGGTTGTTTCCTGCTTGGTTCAGTGCAATAAGGTTATTTACCTGGCAACAATAGGGTTTATTGCTGCTGTGGTTAAAAACATTTCAATTGGTTTACAGTCCAAAGATTGTTTAAAGCAAATAAACTAGACGTTTTTCGTGGACTGTGACCTTGAAATCTGACCGATTTCACCCAAAATCAATAGGCTTCTTATCAACATAATATATAACAATATCCCACAGTTTCATTCAAATCGGATGCAAACATTATGAGTTATTGTCCGGAAACGTTTTTTCTAAAAATTTCTAGTTTTTAACTGCGACCTAGAAATTTGACGGATTTCACCCAAAATCACTAGGCTTCTTTTTAACCTGATATATAACAATATCTCAAAGTTTCATTTAAATCAGATGCAAACTTTTGGAGTTATTGTCCGGAAACAACTTTTTTGTAAAAATGTCTAACGTTTTTTGTGGACTGCGACCTTGAAATTTGACGAATTTCCCCCAAAATTAATAGGCTTCTTACCAACATGACATATAACAAAATCCCAAAGTTTCATTAAAATCGGATGCAAACTTTTTGAGTTATTGTCCTGAAACAACGTTTTTGTTAAAATTCCTAACGTCTTTCTTGGACTGCGACCTTGAAATTTGACAGATTTCCCCCAAAATCGATAAGCTTCTTACCAACCTGATATATATTATAATATCCCAAAGTTTCATTCAAATCGGATGTAAACTTTTTGAATTATCACCCGGAAACCAAATGTGGACGGATGAACGGACGGACGGAAAGACAGACGGATGGACATGAGGACCACTATATACCCCCGACTCTGTCCAGATGGGGTATAAAAATCAGAAATATTTTAAAATATATGATAATATTTCTTCAATCTGCTTTACAGTTTCTTAGAACAAATGTCCTATAGGGTCCTATGATAAATCCAATGGGGTCGGCCAATCTGAATTTTGGAGTGGCATAAAAAACTTAAATAGGACCATCCAATACTGCTGATAAGCTATTTCAAATACATGTAATAGTATTAAATGGGTTTCAGAGAATAAGACTTTTGAAACTTTTTTCCAATAGGTCCTATGTTAAAATAAGTCTTACAGTGGTAGCTATTTTGAATTTCAGATTGGTATAAAAAATACTTCAAAGAGGACCATCAAATTGGCTACAGTTTTCTGAGAAGAAGCCTTTTAAATTATTTTCCCATAGGTGTCCAACATTTAACTAAGTCCTCAGGAAGGGGCAGTTAGTTAAGGTTTTTTGGTCACAAGTCATAAACTTTGTCATTCCAATTAACATTGTGACCAAGTTTGGTTTAAAATTGGCCTAGTGGTTTCATAGAGAAAGATTTAAATGTAAAACTTTACACAAGACAACCATGGACCTAAAGTGATAACAATAGTACACATGACCTTTGGGTCGGGTAAGGTAATTTTCCTATACCTAAATTTGTATGAATCTATCAAACCACTAGAATGGTAACATGTTTCCAATATCGACTGGATATATATGCAGTGCAAATAAGCATTTAAATGTAAAACTAGAGGCTCCAAGGAGCCTGTAATCACTAACTTGAAAAACACAAAAGACTGTCTTCAAATTTTTGCAGTTTACAGTTTCAGCCTAGCTTTTATAGCTTTTAGGTTACTTGGCAAAAACTAAAAATTTCTTCAAAAATTTTGATTATAGGCAATAACACCTATAATATGCCATCAGATTTTTGAAAAATTAAATGATTTGTAGGCTTGTCCTTAGATAAAATAAGTAATTTACAAAGTTTTACTCTAGCTGTTGTAGACTTTATTTATAATACAAAAACTGATTATTATTTTGACCAAAATCATTGTAACTCCTGTTAACAGTCATCTCACAATTTTGGACTAAGTATTTATTTGTAGGCCTTGCCTAGCTGATCACTTTTGCAATTTATAGTCTCACTCTAGCTGTTGTGGCATATAAGTTACAAGGCAAAACTACAAATTTCAACAAAACTTGTTATTAAAGGGAAAACTCCTATAAGGAGTCATCAGAAAATTTTCAAACAATAAAATAATTATAGGCCTTGTCCTTCTGATTTTTTTTGCTATTTATAGTTTTACTTTGGGTAGTATAGTTTATAATTTCTATGTAAAAAACTGGTAACTTTCTTGTCTAAACTGATAATTAAAGGGCAATAACTCCTATAAGGAGTAATTTGGGACCAATAAGGTAAATTAAAGGACTTGTTTTGCTGACCATTTTTGCAATTAATTTTTATTCCAGCTGTTATAATTTTTAGGTTACAGGACAAAACCTGAAAATTTCATGAAAATTGTCATTTTAAAGGCAATAACTCACATAAGGAGTGGTCCATCTTTTTTTTGGACCAACTATGTTGTTTGTAGGCATTGTCTTGTTGTTACGATGTCATTGTAGCTCTTTTCAAGCTATATTGTAAAAACTGATGGCTTTGTCAAAATTTGGCAATAACTCTTAAAAGTAGTCAGTACTCAATTTCGTAATAATAGATTTGTTTTGTTTGAATGATGTTTAATGCCAGCAATTTTTTAGCTCTATCATGGCATCTAGTTTTTATTGGGGAAGAAAACCTAAGTACCAGAAGACCTTCAATAGGAAAACTAGCAATACTTGTAAATTAAGATTGGAGTCATGTACAACCTTTCTGCAGTGAGACTAGAACCCGCAACCTCGGTGTTGATAGACCATGTGATCAATAGTAGACGAACTGCCATAACCACTCAACCACCTAGGCCCCTTTGGACTAATAGAAACTTTTGTAGAGCAGTTCAATTTTAGGTAGGCTTTCTCTATAGCTATTATAATATGCGTTGACACCTGTTCTATTTTTAATAACAGCCGCTTTCTTTGTCCATTGATCAACACCCAAGTTGAAACAAAATTGACCGAGTGGTTTCAGAAAAGATTTTCTTTAAAATTTACAATGGATGACAGACAAAGGACACTAAGTGATGGCAACAGCTTAAAACAGAATAACACAACAAATAAGACTCTTGAAGGAGATATATAACCAAATTGTGTAGATAAATTCTTACCACAGCTGTCTACTTATAATGCAAATATAGTAGCAACACATATTATAATATATATAACATGTTATAAATTTCTGTCAAAACTTAACTGCAGATATGGTTTTCATCTTCAACATCACACATGATAATAGGGTTTATTGCTCCTTATCAAAGCAAGAGTGATACTGACATTTCCTGTCTGTATATCAGATCAACAGTTCTGTACAGTACCTTTACAATTTTCTATTTCATCTTGTTTCCGCAGGTTGTATTCTGACAATTTCTGTGTATCTATAAGTTGAGCTGTTAATAATTCTTTTTCCTCTATTACATCTTCAAGGTGTATTAATGAAGTGTTAACTTTCTCATACTCTTCTTCCAGGGAAGCTTTAAAATCATAAAATCAACAATCATATCAACTGTTTAAATGCAACTCCTAACATCACTAAGTAGTTGTCAACCTTATTGTTATTTAAAAAAAATAGACTGGAAATTACATTTCAGAATATTAAGTAATAATAAAAATAATTTATAAATATTATTTTGACGCATTTCACACACATGTTTGATCTGGTCTTAAACAAGCACCATGGTGGCGTACATCTTGAAAGAACATCTGAGGCATACAACACAAAATGTACACTGGGATAGTTTATAAGACATCTTTGTAAGGGTTGGTGCCCAAATTTAAACTGGAGCTCTGTTTAATCAAAAACAATAATAATATCAAGTATGAAGGTCCTCATTTATGTAGAAGACAAGACAATTACAAAAATAAAATAAATAGCAAGGGCCATAACAAACCTAGAAGATCTGTAGCCTGTTGTAACTGTGAGACAAGAATCGGTAATGCAACAACAGCATCATGTAACCTTGACATTACTTCTTGTTGTCTGTCATATTTTACATACAATTCTGTAATCATGTTATCAACATCCTAAGTAAAATAATTTCAATCCTATTATTATGTTTGTTTATCAGAGACTGTACTGTATACAACTAAAAATAGGTCTGTTTATCATAATGGAACCCAAGATACAGTACCTAACTTTCTATGGAAGTGTGTTCTTCACATAGGTTTGTGGTCATTACTTTCAAACCTAAGGCAATCCTTGTAGTTTGATTTGCAAAATCTATGAACAATATTTCTATTAGTTGACCTTGACCTTTACCTATACTTCTCCAAATCAACAGATATCTTTCTCTCCTGGTTAAGGTAGTTTGTCTACAATTGATCATGTGATCTGTCAACGCTGCGGTTGCAAGTTCGAGTCACACTGCAGTTAGGGTGCACTGAACTCCAATCTTATTTTACAAGGATTGTCAGTTTTCTTACCAAATGTCTGGGTTTTCTCTGGATACTCTGGCTTCCTCCCCAATAAAAACTGGATGCCATGATAGAGCTGAAAAATTTCTTAAAGTCACGTTAAAAAAAATTCAAACAAACAAAACTAAAAATCTTTCTCTCCTATATTCAGCTGGATGCAATACTGATGTGTTGTTTAAAGTACACAAAAAAAAATTTATAGCTGAACGATTTCTAGCATTAAATATACAAATTATATTTGCTGAAACATATCATATTAGTTTGTAAATTATATTACAGATTACTGAATGACAAATTAGATATTAAAACTGTACATATGTGTACACAGAAACAAAAAATATTTTCACAAACCTCTGTTTTTCTTGCATTAACTTGAGAGCTATCACTAAGGTCTTTCCACACATCTTGATACCTGAAATATATATTAAACATCACAAAAAGACAGTACATTTTATTATCTATTCTCTGATTTTGTGTCATCTGTAAACTGGTGGTAGTATATATGTCATTGACCCCAGAAAAAAATAAAACGAGTAAACAAAGATCTAGCAGGTCAATTTCCAATAAAATTTTTGGAAACATGCTAACATTTAATGAATTCTTTCAATAAACTTGCAGAAATGCTCTTCATTTTTAAGTGTAAAATTCATGGATTTGTTTGTCTGCTGGAATAAAACTTTCAATCGCTAGAGAACCAACATAGTTTCCTAAACATATTTTGAAAAGATGACTTGATTGGCTTCTATTCTTTGTACAATAACCATTTTGAGGAAGCTTTCTATAAAAATCTAAATTCTTATTGCCATAAATTCTGACTGCAGCTGCAAATGTACAAGAAATTTTTTGTCTTAAATCCCCTTGAAAAATGTATTATTAGAAAGTCAATATGAGTTGTTCTTTCAATCAAAATGATATTGAAAGCGAGGACGAAACTTGAACACTATCCTCATTTCAAGCAATATCAAACTAAAAGTAGCCATCTAATGGTATATGTTATTTTAATTTTCACAATAGAAGAAAATTTTCTTCCAAGGGTTCAATATTAGTATTTCGATTTGCTCCCCTCCTCTAGCATAACAATGCCTTAAACATTTTTATTGGTTCTGGACAAGTATCATTAGCCTCATTTCACAAACAGTCCTACAACATACAAAAAGTTATGAACCTTGTACAAACCATACAACAAAGGACAGTGAAATGAGACAAGAACCCAACAAAATACAGTTAAATCATCGACATGATGGAGAAATTGTTTCTTTTTTTTTTATGGTTTCATCTAACTAGGTAATGATGATGTTGACAGGGTTTTGCAAGATATGCATACTTTGCATGTTATTCAATCATGGTGTGAAGTTTTAAACTGTTACAAGAAACTCACACTAAAAACATTTACTGAACATCAATCAACATGTGATATCTATAATGTTCAGGTACTGTTTATGTTAATTGAAGCAAAAATACCCGGTATGTTTATTTTAGTGATATGTGTGCAATGTATTCAAAGTATTTCATCATTTTAAACAACTACCTTGCAAGAAGGTCAGCTCCAGCATCAAAGTTCACAGAGGATCGAATAAGACCAGCATGGAATTCTGGCTTGGTTGTGTCTCTTGATGTAATTGACTTTAATCTGTTAAATATATTTTTTATTTCTTTATCCGATATTTATAGATTTACATTTGTTTAATGAGATGCATTTTTTTCTCTATTGTACTAGTATCAATGAGTAAATAAACTGTTTACCACTTTTTGTAACATCATGATATCACAATTGTTTACATGTACTTATTAACATTTTGACAGTGAGATGAGATGAGCTCATCCCACACTAGTAGAGAGAGATGGGATAATACCGTGCTACAAGAGGTCCCATTCATAATGGAGCAACCCATAGATTTAATGCATATTATCTGCTATTTACTGTTTCCCTTGTTTGTAACATACTTTTATGTCTCCCATGTTTAATTGAAATATTGATAAACCTATATATTCCTTAGTTTTAACACTTTATTCATCTTCATGGCATTGTTGACAACATTTGAATTCCAGAAGAGTGCATAATTTCTTAATTGATTTGGAAAAAAAGGCCATTCTGGATCATTTTTGTTACATTTATTGCACTATCTGGAATATAATTTTTACCAGTATGAATCTGAAATTATACAATTCACAGTTTTAATTTTTTTTATCAACAACTTATGCCACGATTACGAAAAAGTGTTTAGATTGATTGAACCATTTCCAGTTTTACATGATTTATCTCCCCTTTTTCTTCCAGTTAAAAAAAACTACGGCTGTCATCACTAAAAGACTGTGATATTAAAATAAAGGTTTTGCATTGTTTTTGTATTGTTTGTCCATGCCAATCAAATTTTATCTAATTAACCTCATTAATAGATGTACAAACGGCTAAAATTAATTTTGAAATTACCACAAAAATGCCAGACAATTTTTTTCAATCTGAAACGCTGTATTTGAAATTGAGTTTTGTGATGTCACTAACACATTATTACGTCACGTCATCAATGGAATGTAGAGGCACTGTTAGGGGGCTCTGAAGTAACAACATGAACAATGTGCAATGCTTGCATTTTAGGCTGCGCCTACATTCATATTAGATGTTACTATAGCCATAGGCAACAGGTGAGTTTGAATATTAGAACATGGATGTCACTGGTTAGCTTGTTTAATCAAGTTATAAGACAGCTTGGGTTCTACCTCAAATTAGCATCAGGTAAATGGGGGAATAAACATCAGTTGGGGGTTTTAATAACATCCCCACTCAGGTATTGACACCTTTCATTCACCTGAAGCAAGAAAATTTATCAAAAGCAATTGTCCATTTCAAAAGTTTTCAAGATGACAAACTACGGCTACAACCGCAGTTTTTAGTACTGGAAATTTCCGAAATGGCCAATATAGGTTGCGTTTTTGGAAAGTCGTCAATTTATTTGGCATTATAGAAATATCAGCTGAACAGATAGCTGTAGAATTCTATGACATCCAACTACTTTTTTTAGACTTTGCTGGGAAGGTTAGTGTAATTCAACACTTTTTTAGACCTTGGGATGCTCCCATCCCCCATGGCATCAGTCTAAAAAAAGCATTGTATGGAAGAGGATTCTTTGAATACATGGCAGAGAAAGGTACAATCATTTATTATATCAAGATAGCAGTTTAATTGCAAAAGGTATGGAAAATTGTTTTGGTGTTTTTGCTATGTTACGAGTGATAGGCCTTTATGTAGTATAACAAAAAGATAGAAGCTATGCATATATAATTGTATAGTAGGACCTCACAGTATCGATCTATTTATTAATCCACTTATTTTCGTCAACAATAAACAACATAAATAAACCAAATTATTTCGGTTTCCTACTTTGTTATATCCACTGATATTACTAGTCTCTATATCTCGCCAACTCCGGATTGTTATCATATTTTAT
Source organism: Limnoperna fortunei (assembly GCA_944474755.1). Classification (NCBI taxonomy): domain Eukaryota; kingdom Metazoa; phylum Mollusca; class Bivalvia; order Mytilida; family Modiolidae; genus Limnoperna; species Limnoperna fortunei. The sequence continues at coordinate 58,000,825 of OX104112.1, read as the reverse complement.
CATGTTTTTAAAATTCACATTTTTTCGGCCATGTTAAAATTGAGTAGACCGATACAACGAGGTTCCTATAATTTATATACTGTCTGTAGCTAGGGACGGTAAAGGGTAAGGGAGGTAACTCTGTTTGCCTTCTAGAAAATGTCCGGATCTTTTCAAGGTTTTTCTCCGGTTCTATTTAGATGTGGGTGGGTCCAAATTACGTCTTGCTATGTAAAATCTGGATTGTTTCTGTGTTACAAATGAATTGGATTGTGTCAATCATACACTAAAGCCCGTGTAATGATCAATAAACCGTCAAAACAGGCTACTGAATGGACGCAATCAGTTTTATTAGCCGTAATATCGGACATAAAATAAAAAAACGACTTATTACGCTCTTTGTACTTCGATAGTTTGATAAGTATACCATTTTTAAACAATGTGGTAAAATTTTAATGCATTCTGTCAATGGAAACCAGCGTAATTGGTTTTTTTCAACCTGTGGATTTTGCTTTTTCTTCAGCCTCGTTATCGATCTAACATGGCAGCGCCCATAATCAATCTATTCCAAAATACTAATCGACTGGAAATCAACAAATATAAGTAAATTTATGGCTTTTACTGCATAAATACATGAAATATACATAAGTCTGATTAGATTTACTCTGGTGAATTAAAATACTTTTCATTTATTCAGTCAACGGCAAACAAAATGCATGTCTCGATCTGGAAATGCAGATTATCTGAACAACACTGCAGATATTAATAATTTCGCATGTACATCAGGGGCGGTTCCAGGTATTTGTGTTAGGGGAGACATAAAAGTTCGGCGAGGGTTCTGGGGGCAGCTCTAGGTCCCAGCAGGTCCCTGGTATTCATTGTCTTACAGAAATGTGAACTAGTGACTTTTCTTCAACTCTTTTGCTGTAAAATTGTGCACCAATGTATATACTGTCAAAATATGTTTTTGATTTTTTAAAGATAAATTGTTTGATATTTTTTGTTCAAATGTTTATAAAGTTGAGTTTTTGTCCATTTTATAACTGACTTTACAGAAAAACGCCAGAGGGTACCCACCTTAAAATGAGCATAAAACCCTTGATATTAAATATATTGACTTAAAACAAACTGCATTGTATTTCAATAATACACCTTTATTGAAGCCTATTTAAATATCTGGGATTTAGGCATATCAGCAATACCCCTTACCGTCCCTACTGACTACTGTAGCTATGTTATTATGTATGATAACCGATACGTTTACATTTTACATTAGCAAAACCCTATTTCCTATATTGGGAAACGTAAGTTTGTTATGTTTGCTTCAGTGCATTTATGAAACTTGCCCTGCAGCAAACGTTCCCTTAATGCTTTTAAAAACGCTCATTTTGTTATTTCTACGAAGTTTGTCAATCCACCATTTTGGACAGTCACATGGGTATGTCACATGTCAAATGTCAAACCTCTGTTGCAATGACGGATTCGGAAAATTCCGGAATACAAAAATGTGGTATTGTTTGTTTGATGGTGTTTAACGCCACTTTCAGCTATATAATGGCGGTCAGTTTTTATTGGGGGAGGAAGCCGGAGGACCCGGAGAAAACCCCCGACCTGCGGTAGGAAAACTGGCAATCCTTGTCAATTAAGATTGGAGTCGAGTACACCCTGCCTGCAGTGAGAATCGAACCCGCAATCTCAGTGTTGATAGGCCACGTGATCAATAGTAGACGAACTACCTTGACCACTCGGCCACCGAGGCCCCCAAAATGTGGTATTGAAAACACACCGGGAACCAAGAATTTATAAGATAAGATAAGATAAGAAAGCTTTATTTGAATAGCATAAAACAATCAAATTATTTACTTGCAAACGGAACAGCGGCACTTCGTCCATTCCAGGACTGAATGAGAGATTTAAATTGAGAAAAACTGTTTTCAGTCCTGCAATGGCCTGGAAGGCTGTTCCACAATACAGCAGCATCATAACGAAAGCTTGCCATACTATATGTTGTTGATTTTACATGAGGTATGTCCAAAATATTGTTATACCAGAAATTATATTTAGACTGTTTTACAAGATTATGTAAGCACACTGATGAAAGTTTGTTTATTATTTTGAAAGTTTCCAAAGCCATAGCTCGCCGACGACGAATCTGTAAGGAAGGCATCTTTGCTTTTTCCAAAAGTTGTTCAAATGATTTTGAATAGTCCTCATAAACAAAACGTAGTGCCCTTTCTTGCACTTTTTCGATTTATAAAAAAATCCTTTCTGTACAAAAATGCCATGCCAAAGGGCAGAAGTTAAAATTACTGAGAATAAAATTATGAAAAATGGTGAATTTGCTGAGTCTGTATAAAATGGTCCTAAACGTTTTAAAATAATATGTTGCTGTGATGCCTTCCTGCAGATATTGCCTATATGAACATCAAAGTTTATCTGATAATCAATATCTATACCCAATAATTTGACAGTTGATTCACAAGATATGGTTGCACTTTGGATATTTATACATGGATTTTTTTAAAACGTTTTCTTTCCAACAGCTAGAACTTGAATTTTTTCTGGATTAGCTTGCATTTTATTTACTTTAAACCAATTTATAAGTTCTACAGCTAAAGCATATATCAACTCATCATAATTTGGATGACAAAAAGATAAAGACTAGTTTGTTATACTATTCTCAGATTAAAGGTTATTACATTTGAAACGTTTGTTTACTATTTCATTAATATTCATCTTAAAATAGTGCATTAGTCGATTTGCTTTTGTTTAGATGGTCTCTTCTATATTTATTACATACAAGTATCATGGAAAGTCCGAAGTTGATATTTAATATCTCAAACTAATATGTTCAAATTGGAACATTATTACTGGTATCTTGAAACTTTATGAAGATGTTTGTACCTCGACCCTATAGTTTTAAAACTTTTAAAAGCTCTACAGAGCTTATGTGTATTGTTTAACATGTCACTGTTATCAGTGCTTTAAGTACTTAGTTCAAGTGTTGCCTCCAAAAAACACTGTACAGTGAAATAAATACCAGTTAAACTAAACAATGTGTAAATGTGATCGAGAAGAAGTTTTCTGTATCCTACATGGCGATGCTTGTACTTAAATCAAAGAAAACAGAAACCAATCCGTTTCGTTCTGTTAATTTCAACTCAAAAGGTCTACTACCAATTAAGATTTCGATACTGATGGCAAATCCAAAATAACTACCATCATAGCTTATTTTTTTAATAGAACGTTTTCGGAAATATATGGAAAAGTGTCAGGCCGAGAAATAACCCAAAGTTTTTTTTTATTGAAATCTATCCCGAGGGCCGCCGTGGTCATCAGTATACTGTAGCACGTCTAGAAGTGTAATTAAGTTACGCCATGGTGGCAAAAAATTTCTATCTGTATTTCCCCTACCCAGATGTAATTGTTTTATGAGATGTGAAAGTTTTATAAAGAAAATGTCTTGTAAAAACAAATTAAACACAAGGCAGCAGGATTTATACGATAGTGATTTACACAACACGAAAACTTGTTTGTCCGGCTTGTAACTAGTATTTCTCGGCATATCCACTTTTCATTTTAACAGAACAGAACACCCCTCCACCGCCAGGTAATTAAAACCTAGCTGATATGATGTCACGTGTCACTTATTACCACAGAAACAAAAAAAAAGCAAAACAAAAAAAAAAAAAAAAAAAAAAACCCACAAAAAACGCGCATTTAACAAAGGCAAAATAATCCGTCTGTAACCAGTGCTTTGTGTTTTTCCAGTGGCAGTCATAATTTTCTGCACTGAAGTCCGTCCCATTTTTCACATCAATTTGTTCTATACTCTGATCTCTTTCTAACTTTAGAACTGTTAAACAACTATTTAAACAAGTAATCCAATGCACAGTTATCATTTGTATTTACTCAAATACGTATATTCTCCTTGATATGGGTAGGATGTGAAAGTGAGTTGTTTTAAACAATCAACTTATTTAACATGTTTCATTGTCATCTAGACAAATGCACTCTTACATTTAATTAATATTGTGATCATTTTGACAAATAATTAAGATTACTAAAAGAGCGATTCCATTTTGTTTTATAAATACTACTCAAAATATAACGAACAAACGCAGTCAAATGGGAGAATCCATTACATGTACATGCTAACAATGATAATGGGGACACAAGCGGTAACAACACCAAACTTTATTTTAATAAATTTTAATTTTGTTAGAGCTAAATTGTTAAAGTTAAATAAATAATCAGTCATTATCATCATTCCAAGTCAGGGGTTCTGATTCCACGTTCGCTCCATCAAGAGTAATCAGACATGGGAGAACGATCAGTGGCGTAGCTACAATTAACGCAACGACGCACAACGTGCACAAACGAAACGGCAATTTTTTTTATAAAAAAAGGACAATGGAAGAGGTATACATATTCTTTATGTTCTGGTCAGTTTTCAGTCCAAAAATTCTCCAACCATGCTCATTCTATTTGTCTAGGTAGTATTCAGTCCGGAAATTAGCATACTCATTTGGTCCGATGTTACGACATGACGTAATTCCGCATCACACAAAATGCAGAAGGCAGCTGAATCGTGTCGGAAAACGTGATTGAAATAAATGTTTTTGAAGCTGGTGACTTGGTCAATTTTATTGGAAAAGTAAGCTTCCATACACTTAAAATGTAGCTCTAATGGCTATATCCGCGGTGCTTCCATGCAGGGCCCTGGACCCGCTGCCGTAAGTTTTGCGTGCACTGCAATCAGAACATAGCTACGTCACTAAATGGTCATTAATTGCTTGTGTACATGAATTGAAACGATTAACACAATTAAGAGCTTTTATTATATAAGTTCTAAACGATATACTACATATGTCCGGCTAAGATATTTGACATTTTCCGAATAGAAAACCCTTACACGTTACAATTCTTCTGTCGAAATGGTGACGGTCTGCTAGTTCGAAGGTCCGGTAGTCCGAAGGTCCGCTAGTCCGAAGGTCCGTTAGTCCGAAGGTCCACTAGTCCGAAGGTCCGGTAGTCCGAATTATTACGAATCAGAAGGAGATATAAATAATCTTGGGTTTTCAGTATGCCGCATAAATGATGTGTGATTGGTTTTCTTGCTTACCCTATAGAGTGAAATTTTATGAAATCTTATATTTGTTTACGTCTATTGCTTCTATGTACAAATTATAGGTTGAACAGACCTAAGGGTACTAGATTTTTTTCCGTTTTGCTTGTTCGTCGTTGTAGATGATCATGGCTGTATACAGACAAAGAAAAATTGGTCAGTACTACCTTTTAAATTATGAAAATGTGTTTAACTTTTAAACTGTAAAAAACAACTCTAATCACCAGCCACTGAAGTTTCTACTCTTCAACTTTAATTTGAAACTGGGCAACCCCTTGATGCCTAGCTTTACTTCCACAGTTTCACGCCTGCAAAGAATCATTATAAAGATAAATGAGGGCATAAGTTATTACCGGTATTACTGCTCTATGTAGTGTGACAGTGGAAAAGTGTATATAGGGTGGGGTGGCGGGAAATGGGGATCATGCAACGAAGAGGGGCGCGGAAGTGGTTGGAAGAAACTGTAGAGGGTCGAGAGCAGTATGAGCTGGAGGTATATTTCTGAGAAAAGCGGGGGTATAATCCAACCAAAGTGATGGCGAAGAGAGTATTCCCTTGTCAACCATGACGAACAGTTAGATATAAACCAGGAATACTGCGAGCGAGCTCACAAATGGATACCCCCGCTTCATATTGGACTCTAAACTGTCAAAAAACCTGAAGTCCAATTTTCTCCCCTGAATGATACCCAACAGAAACGAAAATTCTTCATATGATATACTTCTTTTTTTTATTTAAAGTTTCATAAAAATTCTTCAAGCGGTTTAGCAGGAGTTGCGCTGACGAAGCAGGCGGACGGACGGACGGACAGATATACAGGGCGATTTTTACCCCCCCCCCCCACTTTGTTTGCGGTCGTATAATAAGAAGGAAACATACAGTGATTTCTTATCTATTCAACAATTTATTTTTGGTAAAGTTTATGTAATCCTGTATAATACACGCCACGTAAAGTTATATATTTTAATTTTTTTTCAATGTGAAGTTACTTGAATGTGTGTTTTAAATTTTTATGTGAAGTCTTTCATACCTCAAACTACCGCAAGTTTAATAGCAACAAACAATAAGTGAACAATGTACTCCAACATTTGTTATAATTTCAAAATGTTCGCTATAAAAGAAAATATAAATATTTGTTTATTGAATGGTCGAATTCTCCCTAACTATAATAAATTCATATCTGCCGCCACTTTGTAAAGACGAGTTCCCGGGTCCAAGTTGCACGAGGAAAGCTGATGCTGCAGATTTTTGCGCGTATCTTTTTTCGCTGTCTGGACATCCAGACTGTACGGTCTAATATGGCGTTAATTATGAAAGGTACTAACCGAGGGAATATATTAGTTTACCAGGATTATAGATACCAGAAAAACATACAGACAGCTAACAACATTTATTGGCGGTGCTGGAGAAAAACCTGTAGAACGCCGTTGAGAACACATTTATTTAATTTGGAAGACCAAAATCCACTGATAAATGTCTTACGTGTAAGTCTTTTTCAAATTTAAGAAATGAGGAACAAATAATTAAAACGTAAAACAAAAATCTCAATAATGGACCATCCATTTATCTTGAAAAGTGGGGTCTTAATTTTGAATCTGATTTTTGGTGAAAAAAAATATTTTGGCTCTGCATGCAAAGTTAAAGAAAAAATATTGTGAAGAATGATTTTTGCTATATAAAATACTGCTAGACAGAAAAAAGTATTTTGTCTTGATGCTTGTAAAACATAATTTTACCGCGCTGTGCGCGCAAAAATATTCTGACCAGATTATAAGACTCTCAAATCCACTTCAAGTTAAATTGTCGGTCCATAACAACAAAAAAAAAAAAAAAAAAAAAAAAAAAAACAAAAAAGAAAAAAAAAACAAAACAAACAAACAAACAAAAGCCCAGAGATCTCACGGTTTGACATTATTTCCCAACGCTGCTTCGAACAAAGATAAATTCTTTGAAATTACAAATCATCTCAGTTTAATACCACCAAAAAGGGTTTAAATGTTGGGCCTTTATCCATTAAAAAAAAACAACACATACTATACTGCTCCGGACTTGATAAATAAATTGTTTTATTTCATTTTTTTATTTTGTTTCTCAATTATTCTTAACTATATAATATTGCAAACTTGTGACACCATATTCATTGATAGTACATTTAAGGCATACACAAGACCGTACACCCAGTTTGTATCCATACACGGAACATATTTGGGACAGGTTTTCACCCTGGCTATGTGTCTTCTAACAGGTAAAAATGTTGGCCGATACAGACAGATGCGTCAGCATATTAAGCAACGAGTGCGACACTATACAGGACATAGGTGGCGACCAAATCAAGCAGTGTGTGACTTGAACATGGCCTTATCATAGCTCTGGAGACAGAACTTCAACATACACGAATAAGAACTTGTTATTTTCATTTCTGTCAAAGCCTATGGCGGAAATGCCCGGATTTGGGTCTCGCTGAACCATACAAAAGAAGACGACGGCTTCGCAAAGTTATCAGAAAGTGTATGTCTATTGGTCATTTACCAATTGAAGTTGTCCGACAGAATTTCAATCTGCTAGTAACCGATCAAAGCACTAGGAGGTTGGTTAACCGATATCCTGAACTAAACGACTTTCTCTATTACCTGCTGAACATATACATACAGGGCACATTCCCTATCCAAATGTGGAATGTTTATGACCGAGGCAGTGACTGTCGAACAAACAACATTGTAGAAGGTATAAACATGCATATGAGAATAGTAAATTTATAAATTTTACATTTTAGGGTTCGCATCAAGAATGCGAAAGCCCTATAGTTTTCACTTTGTCCGTCTGTCATTCCGTCCGTTAATAATATAAATTACATCTACATGTAGGTTGCAACCATATATATATAGGTGTGCATATCACGAGGCTTTTAATCCTCAACAGTTTGTGGGAGTAAAGGACCTTGAACTTTTAGACTTTTGGGGAAAGAGGGGAGACATCGTTTTTGCAGGAAAAAAACAATCTGCAAAAAACCCTTTAATTTGGTATGCCATTGCGTAGCTAGTGAAATTATGTATGCTTATGTATCAGTACCATACCCCTGTAGATACATCATTACCTTCTAGCCTTAAACCCTTCTATGTTGTACCTTAGGAATGTTGAGAGCTTGAGATTTTTGACCAGATTTCAGGCAAAGTGAAAAATCCGGGTAATAAAATGGTAAAAGTCGGGCGGCGGGAGGACGGTCGGAGAAAATTTTCGTAACAGTTTTTGCAACTATACTACTAATCAAAGCCTCTTGATTTTTTGTATATACCTTCAGCATGAGTTTCGAAGTCGTAGGAATCGATTTCAGGTCTGTCGTTCCCTATATCCTGGTTCTAATGGTACATTCGAATGTCCTGAATCCGAAAACCACGAGAGCCAAAACATGTAGATAGCTCAATTTAACATACGACACAAGTAAAACACAACTTAATTGCAAAACAACAACGCAAAATCGCATCCAAATGACACTTAGACCCTTACCAACCAATTCAGCGTAAAATGGCAGGAACCTTCGATCACTTTGCGTCCGTCGTCATCGTCTGTTAACTTTCAACTCTTCCCTTGATAAAAAATTGTGGTTTTTTCGTGTTTTTGTCCCGTGAAAGGAAGATAGAGAAACAATTATTATATTGAAGTTAATTTAGTTTTATAAACAATACGGCTTGATTAAAGCTTGAAAGCATTTTTATGTTTTTTGTTCTTTTGCTCTTATCAAAGAAAACATTTGCAGATTATTTTTTTTATATATCTGAATAATTATATATTTCTAGTAGGGTAAGTTTATAAATCGCCTTTATAATCTCCTTGTTTCCCTTGGATGCCAAATATCCGTGAGCCTCTTGTTATTAGTCTCTGATCATGAATAAGTTGAATTAGGTAAAGTTTTCATAGAAAAAGTCTCAAGAAAACCCCACATGTACTCGAACGATTGACCTGCTAATATATCAAGTGTTGTCTACGGCAAGAACAGGTTCTTTCTAGTAAACTTTTTGTGGGTAAGAAACCGATGAAGGAAAAATGACACCCACGGTTATATCTTGTGCATGTTTATGCAGGTTTACTCTATAAATCCTGATGATTTCGGACTAGTGAACCTTCGAACTTACGGACCTTCGGACTAGCGGACCTTCGGACTAGTGAACCTTCGGATCCACGGACCTTCGGACTTGTGAACCTTCGGATTACTGGGCCGACACCGATATTACATACACTTGAGGAAGTCACGTTTTATGAACGGCCGTTCCAGTTTAAAAAGTGATTCTTAAGGCTCCATCCACAGAGCTACTGAGTGACCCTGTAGATGGCGGAAAGAAAAAGCCTGACTGTCATCCATAAGCTAAAGACCCCTTTTGTAGTTTTCAAAAAGAGAACGCGCATCAAACATAGGCAAAACTGGATATCAGTGAGATGGTACCCATCTCTGTGGGCGCTACCGCCCTTGAGGTCAAGGTCAAAGGTCATCGCCTTGATATTATCTACCCACTCCAAATATCAAAAGCATCCCTCAAAAGATAAAAAAAAGTTTAAGCCCGGACACTATTAGTTCGGACGGACACACGGACGAACAGACTGATCACTATAGGGCATCCGCCACAAAGTGAAAATTCACAAGCGTATGCTCACAACATTTGGAAACATATGCAGAAGCTACAACACTGTAGAAAATGAATTAGCCTGGCGTCAGCTATCCATGAAAAACAACCGCTCCCATAGCTGGTTTATTCTAGTGAAGGAAATTCTCACAATGTATGACCTACTAACCCCACTTGAACTATTGAGTTCCCGCCTGGCAAAACTACTTGGAAACAAACAGTCTATGACTCTATCAATAAATACTGGGAGGGAAAACTAAAAGATGACATCCAAGCTAAATCTTCATTAAAGTTCGTCAATATCTCTACAATGAAAATTGGAACTGTTCACTCAATCTGGAAGCATGCCGGCTCCGAACCCATGTCAGTCATAAAGGCATCAATAAAGTGCAAATTCCTTCTCGGAGCCTACACTATGCAAGCCAACAGGCATAGATTTAACCAGCACGAGGTAAAACCAACATGCCCGATCTGCCAGCTAGCCCCTGAGGATCGTGTACACTTCATTTTAAGATGCCCCTCACTACAGAGTATAAGAGCGCCATTCATACAAGAAATTGCTACAGTGCTGGGCAGTGATGTAACAGACAGTCTCAGTGACATTGTTATCACCTCCATAATTCTTGATGGCTCACACCCACTCAGATTTGCCCCGGAATCGATTCCGAAGATAGAGCACATAGGTAGAGGGCTATGTTACGCCCTACACCAAGCGAGATCCTTATTTCTGAAGAGTCATGAAAATAGCTAGGGAAAAAGTGTTATGTATTTTAGAAAAAAATTTAAAAAAAAAAAATGAACCATGAACTTTGAATATTATAAACATGTAGATGAACCGATGTTCTTGTAATTCATAAGGACTGTATATAATACCACTAGACACGTTTCCGCTTTTGTAAATATCCACAGATTCCCAATACTAACTAGTTGGTGCTGCGGTATAGGATGTAAATAATCACTGTACATAGTAACTGCACCTTTAGATCTCCATCCAATGCTTTGGCCTCGCCTGGGAGCCTAACTACCACCAAGAACCCTCTCTCATCTTTATTTTGTTATTTATTTTTTTACTATATTATATATAAAAAAAAAATTTAAATTTTATTCTTAATATCCCTTGAAACTTTCTGACCCGCCGTCATATGTGCATCATTGCATAGTTCTCCAGACAGTGGAGGAAATTACTTACAGTTACAGTTACAGTTACAGTGGCGGGGCCCTAATTATCCGTCTGAAGCCATTGCTTTAGTATTTTTTCAGTGGCAGTCATAATTTCTTTACTGTAGTCTGTCCCATTTTCCGCATCGATTTGTTTTATAGCTTGCAGTTCTGTTCCTCAATTCAGACCTGCAAAACTGCTGGATGGACGTTTAACACATCTAAACAATAAATATAATGCACAGTTACCTTAAGTATGTATTAACACAAGCGTGATTAGATTTGTATTCACTTAAATACGTATATTCTCTTTCATATGGGTATGGAGAGAAAGTGAGTTGTTTTAAACAATAAACTTATTAAACATGTGTCATTGTCATCTAAATCAATGCACGGTTACATTTAATAATTCTTGTGATCATTTTGACAAATGATTAAAACTACTAAAAAGCCGATTTAGGAAGGTGTTTTAGAAATACTACTCAAAATATAAAGTCAAATGGAAGAATCCATTACCTGTATGTGTACAATGATAAAGGGGATTCTAGCGGTAACAACATCAAACCAAGACGTTTTATCATCAAAAATATTACCATTTTTTTCATAACTTTTAATTTTGTTAGAGCAATATTTAAAAGTTAAATACTCAGTAATTTTTGGCTTTTGTGTACGTAAGTGTTAATTAGTTCAGTTCATGTTTACAATAAATAAATAAATGTCATCGATGGTATTAAGAAAAAAAAATTATTACCGTAACGTCAGACGCGCGTTTTGTATAATAAAGAGTCATCAGTGCCACTAAAACCCCACATAAATATGATTAATTGAATGCTGTTTAGCGTCCAGTGAGTATTTCAGCCATATTTATGATGAAAACAAGTTAATATACAATAAATTTACAGGTAAAAAGGATAGACAACGTAAACAAAATTTCGACTGCCATTTTGAAAGATTGAGGTATTGGAAATTCGCCTTTTTGCAGCGGCTACAATGAGCATACTCTATTTTCGAAATCTAATGGTCTTTATCGTGCAAGGAGCGTTGCAATCTACAAACATCTCACCATTACCGAAGAAAACCCCCGACCTTCAGTAGGAAAACAGGCATTCCATGTCAATTTAGATTGGAGACAAGAACAACCCGCCTGCACTGAGTCTCGAACTCGCAACATTTGTGTTGACAGACAACTTGACAAATAGTAGATGACCTATTTACCTTAACCTCTCGGCTTCAGAGCCCCCCCCCCCCCCCCCCACACACACACACATACAATACACACATCGTTTTTCTGATAAACTGCTTGATAGATTGAATTTCAGGAAGAAAAACGTTTACAATTTGCATACTAGTTTTATGTCCAAGACGGCAGCTACGTGGGTTCATATAATAACACCGAATCCTTTTGGAAATGCAAGCAAAATGATTCAATGTTAAGCTATGTTCCACGTGGCAGCCATCTTAAGTAAAATAGACAAAACAATTGTAACAAAAGGATTCTGAAACAAGCAATATGCTTTCGTAAATCTATTTCCTATAGGAATTATGTATATAAATTGCAGCAACAGCAAGGCATGCTCAACAATAGCAAATACATACATATAAATTAACATGAAGTTGAATGATAAGAGAATGTCTCTATTATTTTGTATATAAAATGAACTGTTATGGTAAGGTGATATTAAATAGATTAAGAAAGATTTGAAATAGGGAAAGAAACTATAAAAATCGGTAGATGCAGATGAAATGATGAAGTCTAAACGGATTTCCCATGATGAATTAAAACGTTTGCTTCTTAAGTAATTTGTATTTCTGAACTATGTTAGTGTTTAGTTCGTCTGAGAATGTAATTGATCCAAAGAGTAATATGTTTAAGTCTATGTGAACTGGTAGGTCAAACATGGGCGCTATTAATCCTTGACGTATAATTGTATAAGAATGGACATGTTAGGGAAATGTGGGAGTTAGTTTCTGGAGCACCACATCGACAATTAGGGGAGTTAACAAGATCACGCAGAAATAAATGGGAATTATGTGAACTAGATTTCATGCGAAGACGTGCTTGTAGTATTTTACATATTCGGTTTCCATCTTAATAATACAAGGGAATTTTACTGTTTTGTTTTAAATACAGATAGAGAGTTGCGATTCCGGACATCTTCTGGCAGTGTTCCACAATTTTACAGTTGCAAGGAAGAATTATTCCGAATACAAGACAATTCGTGTATCAGTCCGAGAATCCTCTACCGTCAAACGCTTTTTATATTTTTTTGCGCAAACAAATAAAAAAAGCGTTGGACGGCAGAGGATTCTCGGACTATTCGTGTATTAAGTCTATGATTATTGTTTCGCCTAGTATCGTAACTGTGTATACTTTCTATTAAGTTTGGCAGATGCAATTGCAAATCCAGTATATACATACGATAATTTAAATTTCAAATTTTGGAAATTCTAGGTGTTTTAGTCAACTTTTATATATGTGTTGAAAAATATTTCAAGGCAAAGGAGCCTGTTACTGTGTAATTTCTTAATTGATTTATTATGCAAGTCAAATTAAGCGACAGAAAACTGATAAGTTTTAATGTTTCTTTTGCTAAAGCAAGCGATAATAACAATTTGAAATATGATTCTTTAACAATGTGAAATATTGACAATATTTATATCAAGAGCACTAATTACATTACCTTATTCTTTGATGTTGTCTAAAAATAACAACCATATCTGTTATATTGTTGTCTACAACTAATGATAGCTAAATGATAGATTTAAAATACCTTATTTAAAATAAAATATGGTTTTAAGTGAAAACTGTTGTCAGTTTATAACAGAAGCAATTCTTGAATTAAGCAGAATGAAATATAACACAATTAAAAACATACTGCACTTAATTGTTTTTCAGTTGGTGAAATTTAAGTTTTCAAAAAATGGCTCGAACCATTGTGCTTATCAATTATTTGATAGGAAATAAATGTCGACAATTTTTCCGTTACCGGAAGTTTGCTAACAACAGTTTTTGTTCGTTCTGATATTTATCGTAATTACGGGCAAAGGAAATGCTTAAATCAACAAATTTGTATTTTTGGATAGAAGTAAATTCTTTCAGACAATATATCATTTTACAAAGCTTTTGACCATTTTGTGGTATTAGTTTTCTTTCCGTGTAAAACTGCTTTCTTCTTTAGTTTATTAAAATAGTTTGTTAATTTACTTGAAGTTTTACCCTACATTTAGATATTGTTCCGTGCTACATGTATATTATGAGTTCCAAGTTTTAAATCAACGACAGGCAGAGTACCCGGTAATAACCCCAGATCTTCGACAGTTCAGCAATAGCACCACGATCGGTGGCCGAGTGGTTATGGTAGTTTGTCTACTATTGATCACGTGGTCTGTCAACACTGAGGTCTCACTGCAGACATAACGGTATAATGGACGAAGTCAGAGAAAATTTAGCTTTGCTATGGATCATGCACAATGATAGCCTTGTTACAAATTTAAAGTACCGAGACAGGGCCAAGGATTTAAAAGTTCCATGATGTACGTTAGCTGCGTATTTGTACAAACAAAACAACTAAATCGACTTCTCCAAGAGAAATATGACTCATAAACACACCCGTCATCAAAGCTGCTGTTTTCATTTTTGATTGTTTAAATATAGTGTTCAACGTCATTTTTAGCAATTTATTATGACGTTCAGTTTTTCTATATGATTTCAAAATAAACGGTGAAAACCACCTACTTTTTGCAGGTAAAGTGTGAATTTATGTTGAAGATGAACACACCCTGCTCGCAGTGTGGCTGAAACACTCAACCTCAGCGTTGACACGCGAGTGATAAATAGTAGATAACTAACTACTTTAACCACCTGGCTAGCGTGGCCTCTCCATCCACCTCCATTAAATAACTTGTATATTCTATACATATAAATATTGATTAAGAGCGAGTTATAGTAAGCAATCAATTTTTTAACCAAAAACAGTAACATTACATTTCCTATCAAAGTTGTGTTCTCTTTAAAACGTATAGCATACCGTCATTACAAAAATGTATCAATTTAAGTTCGCGGAACTCAGTTATATTACTTTTACAGGCCTGACTGTCAATAAATAACGCTGGGGAATGTATAGGGTTAAGTTAGCAGTAGGTTACATATTCGGACTACCAAAAACTAGAGGCTCTTAAGAGCCTGTATCGCTCACCTGACTTACAAAAACACTTTTTGAATTTCCAATCAGCAGCAATTAGTAGGACAGTTTCCGAGAAGAAGCAGTTTTTATATTTTTTCATAGGTTAGTATGTTAAGTGATGTTCCATGGTGGCAACAATCTTGTATTCTGGATCAAAACAAAAAACTCAAAATTAGAAGAGGACAATACAATATCACATATCCTTCTGCAAAGCGGTTTGTGAGAAAACGAATTTAAAATTTCAGCCAATCAGAAGGCATTTGCAGTTCCTGCAGCCACGTTAAATTTCCTATCGGCTCGAAAAACTTTAAATAATAAGATTACTATCTAAGATTCACTACTGCATAATTTGGTTTAATTGTGAGGAACAATTTCCGAGAAGAAGTTGTTTGTATGTTTTTCCCATAGGGTCCTATGTTAAACTAAGTCCTGCGATGGTGGCCATCTTGGATTTTGGATCCGCACAAAAACTCAAACTTTTCAGAGGACCATCTAAGGTACATTTCTGCATTATTTCAAATCTGCCATGTATTTTATGAGAAGAAGAATTTAAAAATTCAGCCAATCGGAACGCATTTATGGCTCTTGAAGCCATGTTGAATTTGCAATTGGCAATTTTGCAATTCTGTTCCATAATAATATGCACCGGGTCAGCACGCTGTCAAAATTTCCCACTATGTTTCATTGCATAGAACGATTGTTGGACCGGAAGTTCATATGCAGAGGCGGATACAGGATTTTCGAAAGGGGGGGCGTAAAATGGGGATATCGGAAAAGGAGGGCCGCGCCTCCCGCGCCTAACAGAGGCGCATTTACGGCAGAGGGTCTGAAGCAAAAATTACACGAGACCTTTATTTATTTTTTATATAGTTTATTTATATACTTTTGATACAGTTTTATTTATAATAATAATAATAATAATAGTTTATTCAATAAAATATCAACCACAGTACGAAGTCACAAAACAAAACATATACCAAAACCCGTATAAAAACAAGTGTATGTGCACTTGCCAATTTTGGAGAGTTGACATTTTATCTGGGATGATCCATAAAAGCTCTAGAGCTTGTTTCCAATGGGGTCCCATTATGTAAACATCTTAAATTGATAAACAGCACATATACCTTAATTGTTTCAGGTGAATATAAGTTTAAAGGAATAAACATTCGTACCTTAAAACAGTAGGATATTTATTTTCAATAAAATATGAATGGCTGAGATGAAGAACTACCCGAGTTTTCCATCAGATGATCTTTTACACTATTTTTAAATCTATCTAGATTTTTAATACATTTTATGTTATTTGGTAAAGAATTCCAATCAATTATGCGATTATAATAAAATGTGTTTTTCTGGTTGCTCTTGACTGGTGGGACCCAGAAGTTATATTCACTATTTCTTGTGGCATGATTATGCTTATGTCGTACCTTTGTAAAATGCTGATACATATAACTTGGACAATTATGGTTATATATTTTATGTACATGGTTAAGTCTTAATTGCTTTACACGATTTTCTACATTTACATATCCAATACTTTTTAATACATTATCATCTATTGTAGATCTATATCCACTCTCTTTTATAAACCTTACACACTTATTTTGTAACACTTGTAATTTATCTTTATATTTCTTATTAAGACCAGCATACCATGCAGAACAGGCATAGTCAAAATGACATTGTATCAAAGCTGTTACTAGTGTCTTTCTAGATGTTTCTGATAGACACTTTGCCTGTCTATAAAGGAACTTTAATCTTGAGTTTACCTTTCGTATTATATTATCTATAATTTTTTCTCCAGATAGAAGTTTATCGATATTTAAACCCAAATATTTCACACTATTTTGAGCAGAAATTGTGTGATTATCACAAGTAACATTAAAGTTACGTACTTTGGAGAGTTTGCTTTTAGACCCAAACAGAATTGCTTCTGTTTTCCCTAAATGAAGAGAAAGTTTATTATCTATTAACCACTTACTACAGGATTGCAGTTCCATACCAAGTTTCTTAGATATAACCTCTGGGTCCTTATGTGAATATAAAATAGTGCTATCATCAGCGTACAATAATATTTTACATTCTTTGCTTATACTTATAGTCATATCATTGACATAACATAAAAATAATAATGGTCCCAAAATACTGCCTTGTGGAACTCCACATCTTATATATTTTAAATCTGACTCTGTACCATTAATACAAACTTTTTGTTGCCTATCACATAAATATGATTCAAACCATTTGGTACATTTGACTCCCATTGATTTAAGCTTTTGACATAAGATATTGTGGTCAACTGTGTCAAATGCCTTTTGTAGATCTAACATTATCATACCAGTATAAAGACCCTTACATGTTTAAAAGGTACTGCGTTTGTACGAGAGGCTTGTCCAATGCGGGTGTGGCAGAGGTGATTGTGGTTGACGTAAGATCCCCAGAATCCTTTGCCTGAAGATTGTCTCGATAGTATCAACGAATTGTTAGTCGCGATCTCGACTCTTTAATTCCATTTTATTTCTATAAATGCGCCTTAAACGTGGCGTAAGAATTTGATTGGATGCTATTTTTGTTGTCTAAAAATAATTACTTCAGATCATACGAAACGTTTATAAAAAATTGTAACAAGTTTACATTTGAATATTTTTTTATTAAATATTAATTTATCCATTAATTAAACAATTATTATTGTTATGAACAATATGTCAATTGTTTGCTTACCGTCAGCGGGGTTTAAACTCACACCCGTTGTGACACTGTTGCACCCACTCGTTCATTATGTCCAGCGCTCTAGACCACTCAGCCAAATCCGCTATATAAAATTATAGCTTCATTTTCCGAGGTGAATCGCATCATAGTACATATATACTAGCGTGTGACTATGGAATTTTTGTAACAAATAAGTATTAATCTTACAGTAATCTAATTCAGCATTTTGTATATATTAGGATGACAAAGTTACTTGTCATAGGGTCGCAGTAAGTAAATATGCGTCTGAGTGATAGAGACCACCAAACATCTTGGTCGTTTCCGGTGGATACTATAATTCATTCTTGAAATACGATTGATATTTTTTTTATTTTCTCTCTTCTTCAGTATTATTTTGAAACAAACAGGACAATGCGACTCCAAATTGATTTTTCATTTGAACAATCAAAACACCAACGTGCATGGCTTTTGAAGTTGGGCGACTTGAGAAGTTGAGAAAATGTGCCGTTTTCAGATGTAAACATTGACATAGATCCGTTTCAATAACAAAGTTGTACAATTCAGTTATTGAAACGTACCTAGGTCATGTTTACATTACCAAACGGGGCATCTTCCCAACTTCCGCAGGTCGCCCAACTTCGAAAATAGACCAACCACGATGGCGTAAAGATCGTTATAAAAATGGAAAATCGGTTTGGAGTTGCATGACATTGTACGATAAAAAAAAAAATACTACATTGTATATAGATGAAAGAAAATACAAAAAATTGTGAGACCTACCTTTCAAGTTTTCCGCTTCATAACCGACTTATAGTATCCACCGAAAACGACCGCGATGTTTTTACGTACTCAATATTTGGTTAACATGATCGAGATTCCCAGACGTGATATAGTTGCGTCTGAGATCACGTTATTGTAATTTCGCTACCAATAGGCATTGTATTTTAGGACCTATTTTTAGACATAAAAACCATGAAAACGTGTCCACTTTTATACAATGACGTAAAATTATAAAATGACGTCAAAGTGTACTTCTTTGTATTTAATAATTGTTTAATAAATTGACTAATTAATAATTAAGACAAATATTAAAATGTAATCTTTGTTCATCTTTATAAAGCGGAAGTAATTTTTTCAGACAATAAAAATATCCTTTTTTGGGCGCAACACGAACCTTCAAATGCAAAGCTCCTTGATGATCGTGACTAGAGTTAAATTGGATATGTAAGGTAGCCCAATAAAAATAAATTTTATAATCGAACTGGTAAACAACCCGCCCGAAAACTGGCGCACTTGACAGGGACATTTCAGCCTTTTTTAATTCTAAGTAAGCTTAAGATGACAGCTTGCTATATACACGACTAAAATTTGATGCAGCTGGATAAATTCGGCCTGTAAAGCAGCAGTAAAGCGACAAATTTAAATAAGTACAAAAATTCACCTATCCAGAACTTGGTACTGAGAAGTGTTCCACAGGCCTCATGAAAAGTTTTCAGGCAAAGCTCGAGGACTAGAGATACTTGTGCGATTATAATTCTGTGCGTTATAGTCGGGTGCGTTTCATGTGGTTACACGTCTGTAATCCGACAGCCCAATAGTCCGACAGCCCAATGGTCCGACAACCCGATAGTCCGACAACCCATTAGTCCGACAACCCAATAGTCCGACAGCCCAACAGTCCGACAATCCTCAAGAGTCTAATAAATTATCACATATTTGGTCGGACCGAAATCGATAATTAAAAAATATATATATAATTTCTATGCTCCACCTACGTACCGGAATACATGTATCCGTCCGTTCGTTTGTTTCATATTTAATTTAGTTCAGGTTTAGCGGGTGTGTTAAGTTGGTCTTGTACGCCCTGAAAAACGTTAAAAAAATAATAAATAAGAAGGAATGTGTTTATTGGACACGGATGGCTCCAAACAGGAAGTAGAAGTCCGTCAGGTCTGAAAGTCGCTTAGGACATACAGTTCGTCAAAGTGAACCATCCCAAGTTTTATGTCATTCTGATGTGCGATTATTACGCGCTGATAAAAGCTTGACGGAAATTTGTGTACGGAAGAGCGGACGGACGAACGACGGACATGAGTAAAACTATATGTCGTCGCGTGGGCATAAAAATCTGTCCAAGCCAAGAACGGCCGGATTTCGTTAAACAGGAAGTATGCCTGAAATTAAATACCACGGTATAGAACTCCACGCTGATGCTGCATTCCAAATATCAAGAGGCCTTGATAGTTGTTGATGAGAATACAGTTTCGAAAATATTTTCCGCGATCGCCCGCCCGACATTCACAATCCAGACGTTCGGCCAATGAACATGGAATGATGAGAAATATGAGAATGGAATAGAAAACAAAGGAACAGTAATTTTAAAGAAAACGAAGATCAACCTATTAGACCAACTAGGGTACACGCCTTAATTGATCCGTGGTCTGGTCACCGCCGTCAGATTCTAAAGCCCCATAGTCGCCTTTTACAATAAGCTGGACTCTGCTGCGGACCACTAGGGGTACGCACGAAGGAAAGAGTTAATGAAACCTTTATACATATATGCACCAACCTATGAACTAACATCATTTGCACATTTATACCTGTCCCACAAACTCCATGATGAAGAAAAAAAATCAGCCTTCAAAGTACAACTCTTCGTGAATGCATCGCCATAATCGTTTTTATGATCAGCATGTAAGAACAATAAAAACATTAAATACCCTGTGTGTAATTAGGGATTATGTGTAATCTTTTAAGTATTTTCATGAAATTTCAAGATAAATGATAACAAATGAAAAAGCACAATAAATTATATATTTTTGTTTGCAGAAAAAATGCATTTTAAAACCAGTTTTAGGGTCAGGAAAAAGGTGTGAAAATGGTTAAAAAACCAGTGATTACATCCCTGGTAAAAATTAGGGATTACATGTAATCCCCAAGCAATTTAGCGATTACAAGTAATCCCTGAATATTTAAAGATTACGCGTATGCCCTAATTACACACATTCCCTGTAACATATACATGTAATATAACCAAATCATAGCTAATATTCCTAATATTAAGAAATTCCTACCAAACAACCAACTTAGTTAGGTTTGCATTTATAATATGTTTATTGTTCTTTGGATTGTGTCTGAAGGTTTATAGTATTGCATATACACTCATTGTCGGACCAATGGGCTGTCGGACTACCGGGAGGTCACCGTTTCTGTTACATGGAGTTGACATGACTAAAGTAAGGCAAGTTGTTTTCCGACGACAGTGAGGATAGATGACGACGTGATGATTACAAAGAAATTTACACATAATAAGTAAGAATTTATTGACAACCAATTTAAACTGTTGCGATAAATTGTCACCTTTATACTTTACATTGAATAGTTCATAAAAAATATCACTAGCTTGACTCACATTGAAAACGCATTATAAAGAAATCATTCTGTTGATTTTGAATGTAACCAGAGGCTGATAAAAATCTATCAAAAATACAAACAAATTTGTTCCATTATTTGAATTTCAAAATAAAAGATAAACAAATGAAACTTGGCTTTTCTCTGTTATGGTTACGCTTTAATTAGAATTACTTTATGCTTTACATATTGACATGTGTAATACTTCTATAGCAGACTCACCCGTTGTATATGTGCACGTTTAATGCTAAGGTACAAATGTGAACAAATTTGTGTTCCAATGATTTTGCAGAAATTGTGCTATTTCTGTGTTTAATGATTTCTTGTATGAAAATTAAAATACCCTTGAACCATTCGTTTTTCTAATGTCTTTTAAAAGAAAATATATTGATACAATAATTGCTTTCTATTTTCAGGTCACAGAACTAACCATACATGTGTTACTAGGTACACGATTAATCCATACAGTCAGTTCCATCAAGGTTCACTTTTGTTTAACAATATCTAAAAACGTGGCGTTGTCATATTACTAAAATCCTAACTATCAGCGAGCTCGTCATCGTGTATTGAGTTACGCGGTCAGATCCGGAACCAATTTCCCGCTTAAACTTAGAGTTATCCGGTCACATAATTATCACCTGCTAATCTTCTTTGCAATTTCAGGAAATTCACACCGATACCCCGAATTAACGCTTATGACGTCATAATACAGTACGATGTATAACATTTAGTCCAATAACAGTCACTGGTTTGATTTAAGTATAAGCAATTAAAGAATTAAAGGATCATATGCAGTTGATTATGGAACCGCCTGGACAATTACCTGAAATTTATGGTCAATCTGTGACCAGAGCAACAGCGCTTAATTGTCAGTTTTTTACAAATTGATCGCAACAGAAAGTACAATTCCTTAATATATGTGTTCTAAATTGCTGCCATAATATAAGTGAAAATAAAGATATTCGGATGACTAAAATCGCTTTCAGTGTAAGTCAATTTTTTAATTATATTTTTAAATTTGAAATTATGCAATTTTATTATGTTTTTATCCTGACTTTGAATTAGTTTCTATGTAAAAAAAAATAAGTTGTATACAATTCTTCTGGCTTTTAAAAAGATATTGTAATTAATCAGTTGAAAATAAAGTTAGATTCAAAAGGTTATTTTAACAAATGATTCACGGTGAAACGATTGAGCATTATGGAGAAAAATTGAGTCTTAACATTAAATTTAGATTCTAATATGACGTGCCTAAATCGCTTCGAGTCCTCGCAAATGGTAAAATGAGTATATATTCCGAATCAACGTCATAAACGATCAATTTTCTTTATGGCGATGTCAGTAAGATTGTTCACCTTTTAACCAAGTCACGATAAACTTTGTGTCCTAAATATGGTCCATATTTTACGCTAACGTTCTTGTTTTAGGCGTTTTAATTGGATGACGCAACGAGTACAGATGAGTGCGCGTAAGGTGATCTGTACTGGGTTATCTGTACCAGAAATTGGATATTTATAGAAGAATACACTTAACAACAGTTAGTTTACAAACGAGGCTCTGCCGAACATTTCTCGCCTGTTTCGCGGAGAGTAAAACAAAAACGTTATTTTATGACCATGAAGGAATATTTTTGTCCTCCTGTGACATTTTAATAAAAAAAAATTACAACAAAAGTAAAAGGAAAAAACACGAACGTGAACAGACAAACGCCGATTCAACGAGGAAACGATTGTAAACTCGGAACTACTTCCTTAGGAGAATGTCTGAAAACAAATTACGCACTTAGAACACGGACTTTGATGGAGGTACAATCAAATATATCAAGGACCCTGTATTCTTTATCCGAGGGTGGGGCTAGTAGTACAAAAACTTCCTATTTAAAAAAAATCTGTTTAGATATTAAAATTACTAAACATGTTCTCGCCCCGTTGTAACTTATAAAGAAAAAAGTTATGCTACGCTAGAAAATAATAATACACCAAATAAATATTAGTAATATTAATACCAGTACATGTACATATAGTATTTATACAGTTTAACCTCATAAGTACGTTAATTACATGTTTATATGTTACAAGGTTTCGAGAACAACAAAAAATACCACTAAAATTCTGTTTAAACAACTTGTCACCTCGCTAATTGGCAGGCAAAAGGTAAATCCCCCGAGTTGCAACGGCCTATCCATCAGATAACTATTGCACACTCACTTAATCGGCGTTTACTCAATAAAAAGGTTTCATGTCATGTAAACTCACTTATTACTTGCTTTCTGCTCATTAGAAACAGTCTGCACATTTTCTTACTATGAATTATAATTAACTTTCTGTTAGATATATTTTTGTTTGAATATGGTCTTGCTCCTCTCAGCCCCCCCCCCCCGGGGGGGGGTGGGGTTACTTCATATATAAAGGTATACGTATATGTGCCAAAAATCTGGGTGGTTTTCTTTTAAATTTATATAAATATGGGTATAGTGTTTAAAACAATCTTATATAAAACTGGGTATGCTTTTTAATCTTAATTGAACAAAAATCTGGTATTTTAATACTGAATATAAATATGGGTTATGAAAATTGTTCATTTTATATAAATATGGGTTGTGAAAATTGCTCATTTTATATAAATATGGGTCATGAAAATTGAAATTTTATATAAATGTGGGTCATGAAAATAGGAAATTTTATATAAATATGGGTATTGAATTCAAATCAAAAGGGCACATCCCCAACCTAAAATTTACCAAGTTACCCCCCGGGCCTCTCAGCAATTTTTCAGATATCATGGCGTCCAGTTATTTATTCAGAAAGGAAGCCGATTACACGATAAAGCCACTGATCATTGGAAGACTGGTAACCCTTGTAACTTGGGGTTGCAGACAAGCACACCCTCATAACATCTTTACCAGATATCTACTTAATCGAGGCTCCAACTTCCTGTTAGAAAAAACATAGCAACTGACTGCACGCAACTGTTGTTTGTGACAGCGTGAAATGAGTGAAGGGTCGATTTATGAAATGAAATCACTGAGGCTGTAATATATCATTGTTTTACAACGGGATGACCATTTATTACAATTTTATGAAAAGTATAATCCTATGATTTTGTCTTCTCGCTGATAATTTTTCCCAACTAGTTTCTGCATATAAATTTTATATTCATGAACTAGTAACATGTAGTTTAGTACCCCTGAGACCGTGACTATTCGGCAGTGTCTAGCTGAAAGTTCTCCAGTTTGTTCATTAAAGTTTGATTTTTAGTGTACCAGATTGCGTTTGCATACTAAAGTATGGGCCTAATAAAATATTGATTCTTGTAATACACTCTATGTGTTCGTGATATAAACTTTTTCTAGAAAATTGATCACCCAAAATGTTTATGACTTTCAACTTTTTAATGAACATATCTTCCAAAATAATCTATGAATAGTTTATTGATTTAAATTCTTGATTGTGAGCGTAGATGATCGATGACCATGTAACGTCAATCGACATTAAGTCGTCAGTTCTTGAATTAAGTGTATCTTTTTAACTAGATGACGACATAGACATACACTTTTGTATTGCAAAACACACAAAAAAACGTTTATTCTCCAAATGACACATCATTCGGAATTCTTGGTGTTTATCTTATATGATTAAATAAATTAAAATATACAGAAGGGGTGTTCTGACGGCTCCAGGACACCACTGTCTGAAAGTCGTCATATAGTAGGATGTAATGTCGTCAACTTATTTTATCATACCCCAGTACACCCTGCCTGCAGTGAGACTAGAAACCACAACCACTCAGTGATAACAGGCCAAGTCAATAGTTGTGATTAACTCCCTTAACCACTCGCCCACCAATGCCCGTCATGGCGTATAAACATTATACAAGATTGCTTTTCAACAATCCACGCAAAATTGGCTAGGAAGGGCAAATTGATTAATATGGGTGTAATGTTCGCTTAATACACATTGTGACTTATATTCCATATCAAATCAACATGATGACCTAATGCAGAAATTATGCTTAAGTTAATAAATGCCATAAACTTAAGGGGTCGATACTGCACTTAAGTCGTCAATCACTTTCAATGCCCTTTACATCAATGAATGCACACGATCGAGTGGATATAACCGTGTGGTCAATACATATTACACTTATAGTACATGATACTTATCAATGGATTAATTCCCTTAGCTCGATTTGTTCCTATGTGCATATCGCCAGTGCATGGTATTATCAAAACATATCATCGCCAGGAGAGAATAAGATAGTTTTCCTGGTCTTTTCAACAAAAACCAGAATCTTATAATATGATTATTTCACAAATAGTGCTAGGAATTACTTTTATGGGGGAAATGTTTCTGTTTTAAGACTGTGACGACCTAATGATTTATGTTAGAAGTTTAAAGAAATTAATATCAAAAGTTTAGATCCCGGAGCCACCACAGAGTAATAATTGGGTCAAACAAATGTTACTTGGTAATTGTTGAACATTTTAAACAGTTGTTTCTAAATATTAAAGGAAATCATTGCACAGTGAACACTAATAAATTTCCCAATAGCTTAAAGATATTATATTTTCAGTACAAAAACAACAGAGCGTTGTTTTTGTACTGAAAATATAATATCTTGGTAAAATAAATTTATCTCAGAGAATGCTGAATAAAAACAAAGATCTAGATTGGCAGTATTTGGCCACAGCTTTATTATACAAGTACAATAATATATATATAAATAAATAAATAAATAGATAAATAAATAGATAAATAAATAAATATATATATTTGAAATATAAGATAAGATTAAAGTTCAAGTCTATATATTGGTCGCCGCAACTTGATGGCAGACCATAAATGAATTAGCAACTGATATATATGGGGGATGAGCAACCCTGGGAAACAGAGGTTACTCCAGAATTTACAGGGGCGTAGCTGCCTTTACGCAAATACGCAGTTGCGTACTTTCGGAAACAGTAACAAAAATTAAAAAGTGACAAAAATGTCTTCATGCAGCGTTAAATTTATACTTTTCAATTCAGATAATATAAACTACAATCCTATAACTCGTCTCCGCATTCATAAACACCATCAATCAGGAAATTGTACTCTTCCGACCGTATAAGTTTGCGTTTTACTTTTTTAAAAGTTTGCATTGCATAAAATTTAAAATGCCTAGTTAAGGTCTCTCAAAAAGTGGTTCAAAACTGTTCAAAATCGCTAAAATCCGGGAGCTTCCGGGGGGCTTCGCCCCCCAGGTCCCCCCACCAGGGCTTTGCCCTGGACCCACTGGGGGCCCAGACCCCTCGCCGTAATTTTGCGTACATCAAATTTAGGTCCAGCTACGCCCCTGATTTAGATATTTGCTAGTTGACAGTTAATAAAAAGGGGGGCCAGTGCAGTGAAAAATCTGCCTTATTGTCCGAAACCACCATTTGCACTCTTCTCACACTCCACGGCGATAACAAGACTGTGCTTTTTCCTTGCAAGGCTCCTCAATCCTCAAGCTCCAAGCTGTCCAAATACCTGAAAATATTCAAGAAAAGGAAGCGAAGTACCAATTTCATTAACAAGATGATTAGCAAAATATATTACAAAATGTATTAACGTTGTGCGTTTATGTAATGGAGGTGGGTGGGAGGGTTTAAAAAATTTAGATTGCCAAACCGACATTTTTCCTGTCACCTCCTTGCAGACGATTTTCAAAAAGACCGAACCTCGATTTGGTTTTTCTATTTTAAGACAGGTTTAACCAATCACCAATCATGTGTTTAAGGAATACTGAGAGGGGTCTAGCAGCTACACTAACAAGTGGGCCAGTATCGCGAGTGCCGGAAGCGAACGCTGATGCCGGAAGTTAAATTAATGGTTTAGACCCGAACTCGTCGTTATTAAAAAGAATGTATTAATTATTTATACAATGTACATAATTTTGAATAAAGTAAAAACAAAACAGTCATGGTTGATAAAAAAAATATTATAAGTACCAGTCTCGGTAAATATCATGCAAAATGTGATCCGAACATGGTATCTTTGATTTTCCTAATTTTTGGTCAATCCTTTAATTTTAGTCTACTTTACATAAAATATCAACATTAAGAAATTGTTCTATCTAGAAAATTTTGGCGGGAAAATTTCCCGAACTTTTTCCCTACAAATAAATGCAACCAATATTTCTTGGCTTCCTTACTCTAAAATTCGGAACGTTCCAAGAAAACGATTGATGTATTCAGCAACAGGAGGTAATTCATATCAAGTTTCAATAAAAATATTAGTCGGAAAGCTGAAGTGATTTTTTTTTTTGGGGGGGGGGGGGAGGGGGAATTTTTAGAGGGAGCATTTCTAATTCCAAAAAAATAGAAGTATATATATAATATCATCAGTTCAGGTATATAATTAAATCTATATTGTCACCGCGGATGACTCAGTGTCGTCACAAAAACACTTAAAAATTGTTTGTTCGTTATAATTAGTTTCAATTAGATTTTGTCGGTTTCGTGGAAAGGAGGTTATGATAGCATTACAAACTTTTTCTGTTGTCTCCGAATAAATATTACCACGGTTCCGATAACGGCCATGTGTGATGCATTAACCAGGAGGCCAGGTCGGTAGTATATATAGAGTGTATCTACCGATAAATGGTGCACTAACGAGGAGGCCGGTGGTATATATCATGTACTCTACCTATACAGGTCACACTAACGAGGAGGCCAGTGGTATATAACATGTACTCTACCTATACAGGTCACACTAACGGAGAGGCCGGTGGTATATATCATGTACTCTACATATACAGGGTGCACTAACGGGGAGGCCGGTGGTATATATCATGTAGTCTACCTATACAGGTCACACTAACGAGGAGGTTGGTGGTATATATCATGTACTCTACATATACAGGGTGGACTAACGGGGAGGCCGGTGGTATATATCATGTAGTCTACCTATACAGGGCACACTAGGTCACACTAACGGAGAGGCCGGTGGTATATATCATGTACTCTACCTATACAGGCTGCACTAACGAGGAGGCCGGTGGTATATATCATGTACTCTACCTATACAGGTCACACTAACGAGGAGGCCGGTGGTATATATCATGTACTCTACATATACAGGGTGCACTAACGGGGAGGCCGGTGGTATATATCATGTAGTCTACCTATACAGGGCACACTAACGAGGCGTCCGGTGGTATATATCATGTACTCTACCTATACAGGCTGCACAAACGAGGAGGCCGGTGGTATATATCATGTACTCTACCTATACAGGTCACACTAACGAGGAGTCCGGTGGTATATATCATGTACTCTACCTAATCAGGCTGCACTAACGAGGAGGCCGGTGGTATATATCATGTACTCTACCTATACAGGTCACACTAACGGAGAGGCCGGTGGTATATATCATGTACTGTACATATACAGGGTGCACTAACGGGGAGGCCGGTGGTATATATCATGTACTCTACCTATACAGGCTGCACTAACGAGGAGGCCGGTGGTATATATCATGTACTCTACATATACAGGGCACACTAACGAGGAGTCCGGTGGTATATATCATGTAATCTACCTATACAGGTCACACTAACGAGGAGGCCGGTGGTATATATCATGTACTCTACATATACAGGGTGCACTAACGGGGAGGCCGGTGGTATATATCATGTACTCTACCTATACAGGGCACACTAACGAGGAGTCCGGTGGTATATATCATGTACTCTACATATACAGGTCACACTAACGAGGAGTCCGGTGGTTTATATCATGTACTCTACATATGCAGGGTGCACTAACGGGGAGGCCGGTGGTATATATCATGTACTCTACATATACAGGGCACACTAACGAGGAGGCCGGTGGTATATATCATGTACTCTACATATACACGGTGCACTAACGGGGAGGCCGGTGGTATATATCACGTAGTCTACATATACAGGGCACACTAACGAGGAGTCCGGTGGTATATATTATGTACTCTACCTATACAGGGTGCACTAACGAGGAGGGCGGTGGTATATATCATGTACTCTACCTATACAGGGCACACTAACGAGGAGTCCGGTGGTATATATCATGTACTCTACCTATACAGGGCACACTAACGAGGAGTCCGGTGGTATATATCATGTACTCTACATATACAGGTCACACTAACTGAGAGGCCGGTGGTATATATCATGTACTCTACATATACAGGGTGCACTAACCGCGAGGCCGGTGGTATATATATCACGTAGTCTACATATACAGGGCACACTAACGAGGAGTCCGGTGGTATATATTATGTACTCTACCTATACAGGGTGCACTAACGAGGAGGGCGGTGGTATATATCATGTACTCTACCTATACAGGTCACACTAACGAGAAGTCCGGTGGTATATATCATGTACTCTACCTATACAGGTCACACTAACGAGAGGCCGGTGGTATATATCATGTACTCTACATATACAGGGTGCACTAACGAGGAGGCCGGTGGTATATATCATGTAGTCTACCTATACAGGGCACACTAGGTCACACTAACGGAGAGGCCGGTGGTATATATCATGTACTCTACCTATACAGGGTGCACTAACGGGGAGGCCGGTGGTATATATCATGTAGTCTACATATAAAGGGCACACTAACGAGGAGTCTGGTGGTATATATCATGTACTCTACCTATACAGGCTGCACTAACGAGGAGGCTGGTGGTATATATCATGTACTAAGGGTCTTCTATAAGGGGTTATCTGACCACTTCTACCAAATGGAAACAACTTTTTGAGTAGGACAGGTAATGAATCAAAGCATTTAATTCTGTACCAGAGAAGATTTTTCAAAAAATTGTTAACGGACGACAGACAACGACGGATGCCAAGTGATGGCAATAGCTCCCATGGACCAACAACAGTAATTATGACAATTAATATAGCATAATAATTCATCAATATTAAAAATTACATCAGCAGATTTTTTTTAACATGACAGCAACATATGCATTCTACACAGTAACAAATGCTGGTGGACTATATCATGTATTCTAACTATCTAGACTACAGTAACGAGGGTGCCAGTGGTCTTCATCATATATATTCTTCCTATACAGGCTACATTAACACAGGTACCAGTGGTCTATATGACTTTTAAATATTGTGTTCAAATTAAAAATAATGGCATATTCAATATTTTCAATGCAAATGTACAGTTCTACAAAAAGTAGGGGGGCCTGATCACGGTTCACGGAAAATAAAAATTGGATTTCACAGTTCACAGGAAATAAGCAAAAAATTTACAGGAAATATTGCCACTGTGGAGATCTATGGAGGCATCAATCACAGATCACGAAAAATTATTTTAGTCGATAGTTCACAGACAATGCCTTCATCACAGTTCACGAACAATGGTTTGCCTAAATCACAGTTCACCGAAAATGTAAATGGACGATCACGCATCACGAAATTACCCCATCCGCCCCCTCAAAGTAGATTCCTACACTTTGCTGTATGTCCAATCTGTAAAACCTTCATAACTTCACATTTTTTATCCTTAATGCTAAATATCTGCTTTTATAAGTAATAAATGCCTTAGTGTGTATCTCTGGGTTTAAGAACTACTTTTTCATAAGAATCAGGCAAACACCATTAATAACAAATTCACAAAAAATCAATAGAATTAGGTAAGTTGCTTAAGACCTCTTCTGGCATTGGTTCTTTCATTTCTTCTGCATTCAATTGTGAACATTTTATGGCCTCTGTATTGAACAATTCATTTGAAAGTCTTGATTTTTTCCCAATCCAAGGTGCCCAACATTCATAATTTGGCTGTACAGCCAACTGCTTAGCAAGATCTAAAAATAAATTAGATAACCAATATTAAACATTTAAAATTAAATAAGAAATGAAGACCTCCATATTTTTTTACATAATTCACTTTATTCTAACCTTAATGTGTCTAGTGAGTAAAATATTTCTTTAATTTTAAGCTACTTTTGTAGATCTATTGGACTCAATCATCAGCGTGATAAAATTATCATTAGCAGGTCTTGATCCAAACAAAGACCTATCCGGTGTATTCAACACATTAAATCATATTAGGTATCAGGCATGTCTGGAAATGCCCAGAGGTAATCATTTTGCACCATTTATACCAGCCTTTCTGAGGAGACTTAACTGGCCCAAAACCCCCTGTAAAAACTTAATGCTCCCGTAACTAAATATTCTGGATCCGCCCCTGATTAGATGGGGATGGAACATTACTATATGTATGTTTGGCACTAATAAATGAATCCAGACCAATAAATCTGAATGGAATGGAAGTTATTCATTTAAACAGAATACTATTCACCAATTAATTACAATCATGGCAATGTCTTTATACCATTATTATGAGGCCAAGCCTTGTACATGTACTATGGCATGTATGGTGGTGGGATTTTTATTATATCAAAATACTTATTAAGTAAACACTTTTCATGACAGTTCAGTTTTCACAAGATTTAAATGTTAAACATGTTAAAAGCTACTTCAAACAGTTATGAAAACAGCTGTGCTTGGGGGAATTATTCATCATGGGATAAATTAATTTTCATAATGTATTATTTAATATAAGGCTTTATGTACTATGTCAGAACCATTACACAAATTTGGTGAAATGTGATGACATTTTAAAAAAAAATTAACGATTACTGGAATTGGGTTATCGCTAACCGGTTACTAATCTTCCAACAATTACTTGGTTAACCAAGTAAACTTTGCCATTCCTAATAAATAAACAATGTATGCAGGTATTCCATCCTATTCATTTCCCTTTTATTTTTATCATATCAATTGGTTGACATTCTAACCTTCATTTAGTCCTCGACAAAGAATACTTTTCTCTACTTTGTTCCAAAACATATCTGCATCCACTGTTTGCTGTTCATTTTGACATTCTGGTACCTTCATTTCTGATACTGAAAAATAATAGAAAAAGGTTTTTTTCCAAAGAATTAGAAAAAGAATGGAAAATTGGAAAATGTTAATAAGACAATTCAATGATAAGGTTAAGTACGATAAGATACTTGTTACCATGGTTATGTTGCATATTCTATTGTTTTTTTTACTCAGATATGAATTGAAACTGTGGAAAGCAAGATATTAAAACATAAATCAGTATGCACAGGATGCAAAACACGAGTTGCAGTATTTTAATGTCGTAATGATCTGATTTAAGACATAATTTTACCCAAACCAATCATGCAAATAAGCTGAAAGCTTTTTCAGTTATGGTCCAGATACCAGCTTTTTCAAAAAATTTCTAACATTTTTCTGCTGTTGTGACCTTGACCGTAGGTGGAATTTTATGAAAATCGATGGGATTTTTCTTCTTTAATATGTAACAATATTCCAAGTTTTATTCAAATCAATTGAGCCCAATGGTGGTGGATTGCATTCCCAACTGCCTGCCAACATCATAACAATACCCAATATCAAATTCATTGCAATTTGTGCAATGAAAGTTTTACAAACCAGCAAAACGAAAGCGTGCTTTTCTGAAGGTATCCCAAATCATGACTGGCGGGTGATAACCACAAAGAACACAACACAAATCATAACTGTGGTCTGTCATGGTAGCCATTTACTATGTCCATGCTGTTCAGTTTTTCGTCAAGTAGCACAGAGAGTACATCTATATTTCTTCCCAAGGCCACATGGTTCTGAAACATAATTTACATTAAGATAATACATGCTTTATAATTGTGTTAGTATGATTTTTAACACAGAAAGCATTTAGACACAGAATAAAAATGATATCCAAATATAATATTTAAAGTCTTTGTAAGGCAAGCAGTGGAAAGATCAATCGTTTTTGAGAAAACTTTAACTACTTAAAGAGGTAATCAATGCTATTACATGTATGATCCACACAATTGTATTTGAAAATGTGCATGTATTAATAATTTCAAAAGAAGTAATTTTATGAGGAATTGGTCTTTTTCCATCCAATTTTGAGAGGAACAGCATTAAAATATATACATATGTATTTACTTTTTACCAGATCGTTTCATATTTAACATGTATACGGAACAATTATTGTCATTAAAAATACAAATGTATTAAAAATATCTTTTAACAAATATTAAATTTGACAAAATAACTACCTGAACACCAGCCCTGAGGAATAGACATATATCCAGCCCAAGTATCAATTTATTGTTGTAGTTGTGATACCCATCAGTCCACTCATGATACATGTAGGAACATCGACATTTAAGGCACATCTTCCAGTATGTACAAATATCTAAAAATTTCCAGATGAAAAAAAAAGTTAGTATTAAAACACTGGTTATAATTACTAAGAGTTTCCATGTAACATATCAATACGAGTGCAATGTCATCCACAATACAAGAAGTGGTGATCTTGACTGTTACAAAAATACATATACCATGAATACAAATGTACTACATAAAAAGATTTGTCTACAAAATAAGATATTAAGTTTTGTAAAAAAAAACACATGACAACATACATGCACCTGTATTAAGAAAATTTTCTTTATATATTATACTTGCATGTAAATCTCATACATTGTGCATACCTGCATGCAAACATAAAATTGACAAAACAATGATCATGATGACGTTAAAGACAAAATTATACATATATACACAAGGAAACTGTACTGAATTAGCCTAATATCTTACAGATACTTGGCAATAAATATATTTCTAAATCATTAATGCAGAAAATATGAATGAAAATGTGACATATATGTACATGTACATACTAGTTTAATTATAAGGAATGTTACACTAATTACAGAAAGTAGTAGAAAGATAAAAAGAACAAATTCATTCATGATTGAGACATGTTCCACACCCACATATTATATTCCACAAACAAGTTTCAAATAAAATTTTGGCTTTCAATATTAGAGTCATTTTATAATCATGAAAATTTAAACGTATAAATTGCTAATTACATGAATTAGTCATTGTATCGTCCTTTTAAAATCCTTTCGACACATTGTACATGTAAATAAACATGTAATAGAAATATACATCTACATGTTTACATTGTACATGTAATAATATAATTTAGAAAAGACATAAAAGAAGTCCATGCAATTTGAAGTTAATCTTTTTGCTAAATATGTGTATCATTTTAAATTATATACATGTAATTAGAATTATACATGTACAATTGTTGTAGAATAGTTTACATATATGTAGATCTATATTCATGTTTTGTACTTAAAAAGACATGCAGTCCTATAAAAAAAAGGCTCTGACGAGATTCGAACTCGTGACCTCCAGGTTACTTCACTGGTGCTCTAACCATCTGAGCTAAAAGCCTTAAATATAATGTGCTAAAAATAAAAATAAAAGTTTCCATGTATATGTTGAGATTTCAACAATTTAGTTCATACAACTAGAAATATATAGATGTCCTAATTCAATCTGATCATATATGTAAGATGATGTCCTGATGCTTGCTCCTGTGAAATTAAGAGAACTTTCTATGATACCTTGTCCATGCTGTACAATTAACATGCAACATATGATGTCTGTCGATCAGTTCAATCATTTACATTAAAGGACTAGAATGGTGGCCTTCGAAGGATGAAATATGTCACCTATAGCTACATCTTGGTACAATTGGTATAATACAGAAAATAGAACTTTTTCCAGTGACTTTACACCTTATAGTACTATGTAGGACAAAGCTTCATGCCAAATATCAAGAGGCTGTGGCATGTAGTTGCTGAGGAAACTGCAACAAAAATTTTTTAAAAGTCCAATATATATACGATATATGTAAAAAATTAAGTTCTCTGTTCAATGGAAGTACATGTAGAATTTTTTGGGGCGTAAATTTGCTTAACACCTTATAGTACTATAGGAAAAAGCTACATGCCAAATATCAAGTGGCTGTGACATGTAGTTGCTGAGAAAAATGTGACAAAAGTTTTTGTGAAGCGGCAGGGTGCAGGACGAAGGACGACTTAAGACAAAGGATAGTGCCAAATTGACTTCTATATGTCTTTTTGCAACATGTTGCAGCAGAAGGTGACATAAAACATGTAAAAAGGAACATTTGCTTTATGTTCTGGAATAATGTACATTCAAACTAAGCAAAAACCTTTTGCAGCATACAGTGAATATTGCAAATTTGGTTACTAAAGGACATTTAAAGGGAACAAACTCCTTCATGTACATATTTTTTCTAGATTTTCTTCAAATTTTTTGGTAGATCTTTTCTAGGGCTTCATTTTCAGGCAACAACTTTGTATGTATCTTGTATACATATGAACAAAAAAGCCCCCCAAACCCTGTTCTATTTATAGTTACTACTACCATGTTTTTAGAATCCTAAGGATCATTCATACCGAATGGAGTTGGGTTGAAATTGTTTAATTGGTTTTAGATTAGAAGAAAAAGTTTATATCAACAACAAAGACAGATGCAAAGTGATAGCAAAAGCCCACATGGTAAAACGATGATGCTTACAATGATTATACAAATAAAAAATAAATGTTTACAAAAATACAAACATTTTATATACATGTAATGAAATACACACATGATGTTTTAGTAAGTCTTTACCTTAATCAGCATACCTTACATCTGTACAATATATTATACATGTAAAATTACTTGTCTAAAAAATCTGTTACATCATTTTTAGTTTAAACATATTATTTACCCTGGATTGGGAAACAAGCTTAATGCTTCTATTTAATCCTTCTCCAGTCGTGCAGTTTATGAGTGTGGCCTTTGTAGTGGCCTTCATTGAGCCTAATCTTATCGAACTCTACAAAGGGGTATTGCTCTCCCTATAACAGGACAATCTTTTTTCGTCCCTTCCGAAGGACTACCATTGTTCCTCAAGACCATCCTCCCAAATGGTGTCAAGGGAGAGTCGAAAAAGCGGTCCATGAAATTCTAACCCCAGACCAGGATCGACATCATTTTTAAATGGCAAAATTAACGATTTTCAATTTTGATCAAATTCCTGAATATATTTTTTCTCTACTTTACTCTATATGTTCTACACTTCTTCGTAATTCCCAAAAATAGTCTATATATATATAGCTAGTTTGTTTATATTGTTGTTTATCAAGTTTGAATAGTGTTAGTTTGAAATTAATTTACTAGTATAAGATTTTACTGTGATAATTCTTGGTTTGGAAAATAACTTGAATTTTTGCTTAGCACTTGAGGTACACGTACATGTATAATACTTGTATATGCAGATTATACACATACAACACAAATATTAAGGTTTTACCTGAATAAACCAAATATTTATGACTATCACTCCATAAATAAGCTAAAATAAAATTTTTTAACAAGGGTGTTGATTATTCATGTTATTGTTACACATATTCACTTCTATACTATCCTTATTTGTCTATTTAAATCTTATTTATACATGTAGCTTTATTATAGGAAAATATAAGCTAAGTCTTACCTTTGTAAATGCCTGTCATTGTAACCACTTTAGCCTTAGTGGATGAAATTTCCTCGCAGAGATTGCTGTTACACCTGTGACAATTGGTTTCAAAGGGTGAAAACCTCACAGATGTAAGGGGCTTTGGCTGTCTACATTCCTGTGTTAAATTTGGTGGTATTCTTTTTGAGTGAATGTATTCCAAATTTGTAGGTATATGCAACTTATTCAACTGGTCATCTGAAGCATTGTTTGTCAAAGGATCTTCATCAATATTTTCCTCATCAATAAGATCTGACTGAGTGTTTGTTTCATCTTGATCATTGTCAGAATCAGTGGAAGATGTAAAGAATCGAGGATTTTCCTGAAAGATTACCCACTTAGTTAGTGCCTTATGAAGGCAGTATCTTTTAGAAGGAGAACATTTGCAGGTGTAAATGTTGTTATCTTTATCAAATGTGACAACTGTTCTTCCTATTTTTGACCAATAATGAGTTGTTCCAGTATAAATGGATAAGTAAATAAATCGATCTGAAGACGATTCAGAAGATGGAATCTCTACTACAAGAGGAGAATTAGTTTCTGTGTTTTTGAAATTGAAAAGCTGGTCATATCTTTGTTCGGTGATGAAATTTTCTTCCTTCATTTTCAATAAGGACTCCTCTTTAAGTCTGATTGGCTTGCCTGGAACAGCATAAGGTGTAGAGAGTAGATGAGGACATTCATATGATATATTATTTCCTCTATTTGCAGTATTTTTCAGTTGGATACAACTTTGATTGTCACAAAAGCTACTGCTATCATCAGTTGTCTTTTTAATGATGTGAACTGGGTAAGATGGACCTTTCAGATTTTTGCTGGCACAGAAAATGCCCTCTTTAGCACTTATAATTACGGTACGATGGTGACGGGCTTCAGTAATATAACTGTGAGTTCTTGTGTGTGTTCTTTTATGAGATTTTAGCCATCTAATGCTGACACTTTTTCCACATATGTCACAAGTGACCTTGACTTTTGTTCTGTTTTGTGCAGTGCTTGTTACATTGTCTCTATCTGTTCCATTTACATGTTCTTCTTCTTGACTGCTGGTAGAGTTTTCTGTTGTAACTGTTTTTTGATTTTCATCCTGGACTTGACCTTTACATATAGTGACATGGTGCTCTAAATTTGTCTTGTGAATAATTATTTTATGGCAAGTAGGGCAGTGATAATGCCTTTTATTAATACCTGGATTTTGATTGTCAGATTCATGATGCAGGTGACATGTAACTGTGTAAAGTCCTGAAAGAATCATAAAATTGGGGCATAAAACGGTCTTTTGCATAATTCTGCTATTCAGTACAAATCTTAACATGTAAATGTTCTACCATGTTGCTAGTATGTTGAAACACTTTTTACTATGATAAAGTATCATTTTAATGTTTCTGTGATAAAGCCCGCAATTCAACATCAGGGCTCAAGCTACTTAAGAAAAATAGTGAGAAGTGACTTCTCTTTCAGATTGGTATAAGGGAGAAGTGGGGAGGGACAGGGAGAAGTGAAGTTATAGCAGGCAGAAGTGGGAATTAAACTTTATATATACACCGGGTGTATGTATTTATGATATAATACTATTATAGTATATATAGCATTTTGTTATACAATATATATTCTCTAGTTCATTTTAAGAAAACTTGTGGTTTTATCATTTGTAACTGATATTTTCTTATGATATTTCTGCATGATGATGACCAAGAACCATTGTCTTGCATTAGCACAGAGAGTCACGAGGTTTTTATTCAATATTTGTCTTGTTTTCTGGCAGGTTTCTATTTAAGATGTTTAAACAAAATGTATTATTTACTTATGAGGGACTAGTTAGAAGTGAACTGATTGCTCCTGCATTGACTGGGTTTTGTATTCATAATGGATTAATTATCATGAGGACCTGCTTTGCACATCTAAGATGCATAGCATAGTCCTCTGTCATCATCTTGTACTAGAAATGTCCCAAGATGTAAACAAAAATTATCAATTCTAACTATTCAGAATTTTTTCTCAATGGTTTATGGATGAATCATCTAAATAACGAAGTATGGTTTTAAAAGAAAAGTTTCAAAAATAAACATTTTTCTTTGGAATGCAAAATTAAGCATACATAATATAAACTTGTTTTACATTCAAACAATAAATTTGATGAAAAATATGGGTAAAAATGGTTGTATGTCTTAAATTAACAATAAAATATTTCTTTAAAGGGAGATAATTTAAAACTTTACTCATTCATTCACAAATTGACAAAAATATCGATCTCATTTCATTTTTTCTTTGTCTTTAAATAAACAGTCTTTTCCAAAATTAAAATAGTCATAGTCTAAACTGATAGAATAGTACAATATCTAATAATTTCCACAGGGATTTTCAATGGGATTAAGTAGTTAACAGATAATTGATTGCCGACGGCAAAATCCTTAGAAGTTCCGATTTTCACACCTTGTATTGGCACAGCTTGGGGGCTAATTTTGACAAGTTTATGACCTACTTTGTTAATTATCCAAGCTAATGCCTTAAATAAACATTAAGGTAATCAAGGAATCTGTGGAAGTGGCAATTTTAACATAGGAAATAGGAAAAATACAGAGGATTGCTCGGCCCGACTTGCACGAGATCGTAGGGCGACTTGACTTCGCTTTTGATGGAGAGTCAGGGCGAAGTCGGCGGCCCTAGGGCGACTTCTTCGCCCACTTCGCCCGGTAGCGTGAGCCCTGCAACATAACTTGCCTGTTTAATTTTAATAAACAATTATCATATGTGAAATTTTGTTTTTATAGCCTTTTTCTTACATTTTCCTTAACCATCTATACATGCTATAGGTAAAAACAGGAGCCTGAATCGCTCACATTGCTTCAATGACTTATAGTATCAACAATTTCACATTGCCAACAGCCAAAATCATGACAATAAAACCATTGAAACCTCATTAAGCTGAGCATTTACCTATCTTCTATGGTTTGCAATCCAATTCGATGAATCTTTAAGGCTAAAGGGGCCATAATCCCCATAAAATTGCATCTGAAAATTTTGAGCAAATTGACAATTTTGTATACATGTACATGTACCTCAATTATCTGACCATTTAAGCAAGCAAAACCTTTTCCTTATCTTCTATTGTTTACATTATCTTTAAGGCTAAACCTAGTATTTGTTCAAGGGACCATAACCACTATAAGAGATCATCTGACAATTTTGGGCTAATGGACAATTCTGTACAGCTCAATTAGCTCAACATTTTAGCAAGCAAAATCTTTTTCCTATCTTCTACTATTTACAATCTATAGGGCAGGAAGATCTTGATGTGCTGATCACTTAAAACCTTTCCAGAATTTTTATATATCTGTGACCATTTTTGTTACTGTCCAACCCCTATGTGACGGCCATGTTTTATGACATTTCAAAAATTTTAAATGATAGACATGTTTCAAATGCCATAAAGAACTATTGTGCAAAGTTTGATTGAAATTGGTCCAGTAGTTTACGGCAAGTTAATGTTTGAAAAAGTTTACAAACGGTGACGATGGACGTCAAGTGATGGCAATACCTCACATGGCCTATGGTGAGCTAAAAATAGGAATTAAATTTCTTTGGTTCTTTGGGGGAAATTTGCGAGGAAGTTTATTGAGTTATCTACAAAATTATTTCATAAAAATGGAAACTGCATGTGTTTGGAAAAAAATGGTTGGACAGACTTGCACTGGAGATGCGTGCAGATTCATCCAGGAGACTTTTTAATTACAATATTTTATTACTTTGGAAGTTGACAACTACTTGAAATGGAGCCATCCATGGATGGCAAATGTCACCTGCCGCCGTATAAGTTTTCTGTAAAGATGTCGAGGTAGATGACGTAGGAGCATAAAATTGCTTTACATGGTATAGTATTATGGTCTGAAGTTTTGTGTAAAGTTTTAAGCTTCTGCAGTTTGTATTTCCTGGGAAAAGTGTAACGGAAAATTTTATATATAATTCATGTAATTACTACATGTACGTGTACATGTTTTTGGTAAATAGGAAGTAGATGACATAAGAGCATAAAATCAATTTACATGATATAGTCAATGAGTGTAGAAGTTGGATTGTCATAGGGCTTTGTTGTACAATGTATTTTCCTTCTTCACCGGATTTGACTTGCTGAATGGACAATTGGTAACGCCACGGGTGTGCTATAGCAGGCAGGAACCGCTTACTCTTCCCGAGCAACTGAGTTCACTCTTGTTACTTCTTAAGTTTGTGTTGCTAGTTTTCATTCACTTGGTTTTTTTTGTAGTTTTGTGTTGTTTGTTTCCTTTTATTTCAGTTTATGCATGGCATTTTCCCCTTTCCTTTTCTGTTACGGCAATTTTGCAATAACTGTGTATGTTATTTTTAACTGGAAATAGAGGTTAAGTAATCAAAGTTTGTTTTGGTCTGCAAAAGATGTAACACCTATAGTCCTTTTTAGAAAGTATTTTCCGGACTTGCGGACCTGAGAAATCTTTTACTTATTTACTACAGGTTTACGACTTCCGGGTTGGCCTCGCCATTGAAAATCTGTTGAAATTAACTAAATTAGTCAAC
Source organism: Limnoperna fortunei (assembly GCA_944474755.1). Classification (NCBI taxonomy): domain Eukaryota; kingdom Metazoa; phylum Mollusca; class Bivalvia; order Mytilida; family Modiolidae; genus Limnoperna; species Limnoperna fortunei. The sequence goes on along the minus strand of OX104112.1, from coordinate 57,959,629 downwards.
CTGTTAAAACATTTTTAATCTCTCTGCCAAAGTCTTAAACTACTAAAACATACGTTAACATCCAAGACTTCACTCCAAACCAGTTTATTTGAATCGGAAAGGGGAAATTACGCCAAAAACGGATAGGGATAAATTTATGTTTTCCTTAGCTCAACGTTGATCACACAATGTGGCCGACCCACAAAGGGAAATTACTCTTGCAAACATTAAAATAGAAGAATCGGAATCGGAAATCCGGATGACTTTTTCAAAAGGGCTGTAAGAACGATTCAGGAACAACCTATACTGTGTTAGCACTACCTCAAAATTTCCATTAGCCAATGTGGCTAATACATCCAAATTTTACTTAGCCACATTTGAAATTTGTTAGCCACAACATTTCAGCAAAATTTGTGTGTGCAAAATATGGAAGCTGTAAATTTAAATGACTTGTATAGAAAAGGGGGAATATGTGATGAGCAACACTAAAATTTGGGATTAATTCCATTCATAGGTCACAACCAGGTCTTTTACAACTGTTCTTCATTTGAAGAATTTAGATTTAGTGCTGAGGTTCAACTTTTAAATGAAAACATTTAACCAGATGATAATAGAGTAACCGTAAGAACGAAAGCATTGAAAGCTGGCGTTTCGCCATGCTTGACAAAATTAAACTGGAATTAAGATCAATTACTGCAATGGGAACCAGTTCGGTATTGAGTAAAATCGAAAACAAATTCGGACAAGGGTAATGTTTTTACGGAATAGACAATTACGCATTGAAATTTCCCGGATATATATCGTTACCGCTCCGAACTTTATCTCAAAGATTTATTTTAGATTTCGACAGTCAACATTTTACTTTCGCTTTCACTTCGCCAACGTGGCGAACGAGAATGAATAACACTTCGCCACATTAAAGTTTAATTCTCATTGGTGACTGTGGCGACCTATTAGCGCTAACACAGCTATACAATTCAGCTAAATCAGGCATATATATGGGTGGAAAACATGTAAATGCCATATGATCAGCATTTCTGAAATAAAAAAAATGTTTCATAGTCTACTCACTTTATCTCAATTTGGCTGTTTTTCCCTTATGTGTTCAACTAAAATAACACAATTTTTTACCGGACAAAAGAGATTTTTATTATGTGTATATGTCATACGGTTTGATGAGTTCCCCAAGACAGTGGCCATGCTGACATTGTTGATAAATACCTACCATTACTAGCTGCTACTCTGGCATCCCAGTGTACAGCTAAGTGTTTCTTGACTTTACTCAAAGACTTTGGTTTATACTTCGCTATGGTGCACAGTGGACAGTGGTATGACATGTAGTCGCCCTTGCAACAGTCATTACATCGTTGCAGATCATCATACATTGATGGAAGACTTCTGTATGTCGCAAACATTGCGAAAAAATTGTTATAGTCATATAAAGTTTGTGGAAAATAATCTACATTCTTATTAATAATTATTATAATATCTAGATTAAACAGTTAATGTAAAGTTAATGTAATATCCATTTTCACTGTATGTATTTCATGATTTTGTACTTGTAGTGAGGATCGGAACTGATCAAATAACTCATGTCATTATAGAACTACATATTGTATTTCGGAGTTGGCAAACTGGTCAACAATTAATAATATATTAATACGTATCACGTATCATTGTGGTAAATCTTTCATCTGTTCATCTTTTTTGCAATTTGATGTCAGGGGGTGATAAAGAAAGGGGAATGAAACGCCGATACAATGGATATTTGCTTCTTCCGGTCCAGTTGTTCGTGTCCGGTACAGTCGTTACTGGCCTGGTTGTTAGTGTAGCTGTTAGACCCTATTGGGAATACTAGAGCGAAAGCAACAACAGCCAACAACTATACTAGTCAGTCTTCCTTCGATAAAGGAATTTAATGCTGAATACATTAAATTCACTTATCTCAGAGAATGCTGAATAAAAACAAAGATCTAGATTGGCAGTATTTGGCCACAGCTTTATTATACAAGTACACTAATATATAAATAAATAAATAAATAAATAAATAGATAAATAAATAGATAAATAAATAAATATATATATTTGAAATATAAGATAAGATTAAAGTTCAAGTCTATATATTGGTCGCCGCAACTTGATGGCAGACCATAAATGAATTAGCAACTGATATATATGGGGGATGAGCAACCCTGGGAAACAGAGGTTACTCCAGAATTTAGATATTTGCTAGTTGACAGTTAATAAAAAGGGGGGCCAGTGCAGTGAAAAATCTGCCAAATTGACTGAAATGACAGATGCTCGTCATGTGTCGTTTCAGGCAACCGCCACAGAATGGGGGGGGGGGGGGGTTTGAACTGCACAGCTGTGCCAATACTGTTAAATATATATCTATAACTAATATATAACTGATATATAACTTATATATAATATAATGTATTTCTAGTATATATATGGCATATTTATATATATATAAATAACAAATTGAAATTCAAATAGCACTGTTAAATTCAATATAATATATTTCTAGTATATATATGGCATATCTACATCAATATAAATGTGAATAACAAATTGAAATAGCACATGAATGTCTGTGCTTGAATGTATATACAAATTCAGAACTTCTAGTATACTTGTGTTGTTGGTTTGAATGTTGTTGAACGCCACTTACAGCAATTTTTCAACTATATCATGGCGTTCAGTTTTTTATTGGGGGAGAAAGCCGGAGAGCATCACGACCTACGGTGGGAAAACTTGCTCCAGTATATAAATTTAGCTGAATATTTGCAAAACAGATATACAATTAAGAATTTTTAGTATGCATATGTCATAGTCAACTAAATAATTGCAGCATGTAGATTTGTCTAAATATTTGTTTATGTAAAAATTTCCAGCGACCAGAGCATAATAACGTATAGAATTGCATTATATCCAATACATTACCAAGATCATTCCGCCCAATATTTATCATAATAAATTTTTGGAGGGTCTTCCAATTTAATACGAATTTTTAGTATGTATATGTCATAGTAATCTAAATAATTGCAGCATGTAGATTTGTCTAAATATTTGTTTATGTAACATTTTTTGGTCAATAACACGAACACAATTTGTCAAATTATTTAAAAATTTCCAGCGACCAGAGAATAATAACATCCAGAATTGCATTCTAACCAATACATTACCAAGATCTTTCCGCCCAATATTTATCATAATAAATTTTTGGAGGGTCTTCCAATTTAATAAAGGTTCCAATATAACCATTGAGTTAATGCATTCCTTATGATGTATAAGCAAACAAGGCAGAACTTGTGTTTCCTTGCAAGGCTCCTCAATTCACAAGCTCCAAGCTGACCCAATACCTGAAAATATTCGAGAAAAGGAAGCGAAGTACCAATTTCATTAACGATTTAGCAAAATATATTACAAGATGTTTGACCTGCCATACTTGTATAGCATTCGGAATCTGTAGTGTTTTGCTAATATGCATGTATATACTAGAATTAAAAGCAACAAACGTTTATAAAGATATAAAGTGTAAATTATGTGTAAACAGTTAAAATTTAGTTACATGAAGGGATTCTAATATAATTTTTGAAAAAACATTGGATTTCTGCATTCCAAGAGATTTTATATCTTCAGTTGACAATTCTTTCCATGGAGGAATGTGTTGCCATACCAATGTGAAATTAGTCTTTGAATTAAACAGGTAGTCCGGTGCCCACTGCGTGTTGGATCAAGTCTGGGCCTCTAAAACGCAGAACTATGGACGCCCAGCTGGCGTGTGCCAAGAAATAAGATGTTAAATTATTTTGATAATAAAAATTGCCGGAGATACATGTAATTCATTTATTTTAACTGGCCATATCATAAATTGTTGCAAAAACAACGGTTACCATAAAAGAAATGTAAAATGAAACTGATGCCGGTAGTTCAATAAATTTTGTAACCAGTCTTAGTTAAGGTGGGTCCGGTATGACTGGTGCCTTTATTAACATAAATGGTTGCAGAAAATTAAGGTGTATTCATTCCTGTGAATACAGAACAATAATATATGTTAAAAGAAAATGTGGACAAAATACAAATACGAATACAAATATTTACTAGCACAAACTCATGGTACAGTACATGTTAAGGCACAACAATTTAAAGGATCAATACAAAGTGTGTTATACAAATGTAATACAATTCTTTACATTAATTGTATTTATTATTATATTATATTATATAGTATACAGATGATATAACCAATTAAAATTACGTTTTATATGATACAACTTCTTCTTAATTCAAGGCATTCTAAAATAAATGTAGCAGTAAGTTGTAGACAAAATTCAGATTTGCTATTCAACAAAAAGCATAATAGGGATTTGTTAAAAGATTTGGGATTAAACTTTTGATTTTCTTAAGAAATGTACTTCTTATCAGCTTATAATGTTTGCAATGCAACAGAAAGTGTTCTTCATTTTCAATTTCTCCTGCATTGCAAACTAGACAGTTTCCATCTTTTCTATTTAGTTTTTGGTATCTTCCCTTTCCTATCATTAGATTATGAGCACTGAAACGCATTTTACAAAGAGCAGCCCTGTCTTTAGCTTTCTTTAAGATATCTAAATAGCGAGGTCTGCATCCCATTTAAAAACAAAACTTTTTAAAAAATTCTAGTTTTGGAGATGTGTCTATAAGTGTATTTTGATTTTGGAGATTTTGATCATTTAATCAAATTTTTATTTGATTTAAGTATTGTTTAAGTGAGCTTAAATCATGAAAAAACCTAAATTATTTAATACTGTTTTCAGTTTGATAAACCCATTGGTTGAGTGAACAGAATTTTCAAAATTAGTTTTTACTAAAGAATTTTCAGTCTATAATATATTCTAGATGTTTGATGCTTGAGTACAGAATTTTACTTTTTAAGGGAAGTCGACATAGTTCAGCTCGACATGCATCATTAGTAGCTTTGCAATGTACACCTAGAATTTCTTTTATAAATTAAGATGTAATTTTTCAAATGGTTCAGTATCTTTAAAGTTGGAGAAAATACCCCATATTTAACTGCAGTATGTGATAATGGGTAAAATTAGTGTATCAAAGAGTTTTTCTAATAATTTGCAAGGGTTATTTAATCCAATTAGCTTTTTAATTTTCAAAATATGCTCTTTGGCATTTTCCATCAATGTGTTAATAGCTAGATTAAAGTTGCCATTACATTTTATTAAAATGCCTAGATAACAGTACTGAGATACTGTTTCTAGATATATAAATTTTATATTTTAATTGGTTTAAAAAGGTTTTACCATTCGAATTAAATACTACTACTTTGGATTTATCAGTATTTACATGTAAATGCCATATTGAACAGTATTCCTGCATGGCAACGAGACAGTTTTGCAACCCTTTCTTAATCTGAGATATTAGTACAATATCATCAGCATAAAGAAGAATGCTTACTCCAATACCACCCAAGACCACTGGATAATATATGTTGTTTTAAAGTTTTTTTGTTAAATCATCTATAAAAAAGTTAAGGAGAAGAGGACTCCAAACATCACCTTGTTTAACACCTCTTTCAGATATAAATGGTTCACTTAGATCATTTGAAAATTTAATTTTACATAGTATCAGTATACATGGAGTATATAATTTTAAATATTTCATTAGGAGTGTTATGTTTTAGCAGTTTATAAATAAAAACCGATTCTCCACACTGTGTCAAAGGCTGCAAACACTTTGATTTTTCATTTTTATAGTTATCTGTGATAGTTTTTATAGTAAAAATGTGATCAGAAGTCCTGCACTTCTCTTTAAATCCTATTTGGTTTTTACTTATTAGAAAGTGATTATTCATAAATTCCAAAAGTCGATTGTATATAATCTTATTAAATAATTTTGAGCTGATAGATATTCCCCTATAATTATTAGGGTCAAATCTATTACCTTTTTATGTAATAAAACTAAATAGTTTTCATTCCAAGATTTAGGGAAGATACCATGTGAAAAAATTTAAAAAGTTTACAGAGTGGTTTAATTAATGCTGTGGTACTATTCTTCAGCATTTCATTAGAGATGAGGTCTGATGATGCACTTTTACCTTTTTTAAGTAATTTAATTGCTTTTATCATCTCCTCACAGGTGATTTCATTGTTCGACTCACCTGAGACTGAGAAGTTAATATTTGATTTTAGGGTCTCAAATTCCTGAGTGATATTTTGTTGTTTATTACTATATGCAGTGTCAGCTTTATTTAGTTTTTGTAAAATGATATGAATTCTTCCTTTGGAATATCAGTGTCTTCAATTTGACCAGCTGATTCCCTTTCAAGTTTATTTATCATGTTCCAAAATACATTTGGATCTTAGCACAGTTGTTACTTAATTCAGAACAAATTTTGTTTTATATGACTTTTCTTCAAATTTGCAAAGATGTCTGTATTTTGATCTAAATGAATAGAATTTTTCCTATATTAATCTTTTCCGGGAAATTTATTTACAAGTTTTTCATAATTTTTTTCTGTGTTCCCGAGATCTTTACATGAATCTGAGAACCAGTGTCTAGTTTTATTATATTATATTATTATTATTATTATTATTATTTTAATGTTGCTAGGGGGTTTAACAATTTTAGCTGATTTTTTTTTTTTTTTTTTTTGCATTTTCTTGTAAAATTGTGGTTAAGGAATCAGTAGACAAATTAATGTCATTAAATTTAGTTGTCATAAATGTTTCAAGTTTTTGTTTACTTTCAATGCTATTTATATTCTGGGAATACAGTTAGACCGATTCTTTTGTCGATATAAATTTACATGGAAGTGGTTCCAATGAATTTTATTTAGATTGCCAAACCGACATTTTTCCTGTCACCTCCTTGCAGACGATTTTCAAAAAGACCGAACCTCGATTTGGTTTTTCTATTTTAAGACAGGTTTAACCAATCACCAATCATGTGTTTAAGGAATACTAGAGCGAAAGCAACAACAGCCAACAACTATACTAGTCAGTCTTCCTTCGATAAAGGAATTTAATGCTGAATACATTAAATTCACTTAAAATCATTCCCCTTTCTTCCTCCCAACTGCTCCTTTCTCCCTCCCTTCATCTCCTTTCTCCCTTTCCTCTATTCCTTTCTCCCTCTCAAAAAATCAAATGAAATATAAGATCACGAATTTTTATTCAAATCAGATATAAATAAGGAACATAAAGCATAAAAGACATATAAGCAGCTATTGAATATTCCTTAGGTTATCTGGTCAAAGTAATAAGAACGATAATGTGCTTTAACAAGTTAATAAAAATCTGTATATCGTGTTGGTTTTTTCACAGCTTCCCCCGTCTGTTTCCTCTTCCTCGAGAATTTCCTCGAGCGTCTCACTTAGTTTTTCAATTTAAGTCAACCCATCAGTCTGCAAAGAACTGGTGAGTCTACTGTATATCTCTTCATTTAATGTATACACAACCTGACCAGACAACAAAGGGGCATTACACGTTCTAAAACACAATCAAGAGAAATATCTCTTTGAATATCTCCATGAAACTGTGGACCATTTATCTCTTTATACAATATCAAGTTGCACACTTCGTCAGTTTCACAAACACTTTTAGTGAGTCTGCCAATAGACAGCTGATCATCCAACATCACCGCCAACAAATCATTTTCAGAATGAATATAGTTTATCACCGATCCAAATTGTTTATTTTTAACTGTGCAACTGCTGTGTTCTATTTGTTATTTTTGTGAGCGGTATGCCTACCGTTGTTTCAGTGATCCCAATATCATGAAAAGACAAATCTATCGATGAATATTTAGGTGGAATATTGTTTTGGTACAAATTAAGAGGCAATGCCACTGCATTAAATTTTGTTGTATCTGCTCTTACGCTTCGCTGACGTACTCCCTTCCCATAGTTCTCCCTAAATTTAAACAAAAGTATCGCATCTTCTCTATATAGAGACACTGGGCGGTTTTTCACGCTGAAACTTTGGAAACTGGTCTATAGATAAATACTGTTTGGGGCTCTCATATCCAGATGTTTTCTTCGATGTGAAATAATGATATCCACAAAGCGATACTTTCTTAACACACTCTACAACACCTCTTAAAACATCTCGGGCAGAGTCAAGAACTGATGGTGTTTCTACTTTTAACCGCAACATACTATGCAACCGTTCATTTACTAAAGTTAAAGCTGAATTTATGTCAACATTCTGTAAAAATGTGGTTTAATACCAGAAATTTGTTCTGAAAGAGATTCCAGCATTTGTCGAAGCATATGGACGGACTTGACTGTTTTAGAGGCTGGTACGCCTGGCCCATGAGGTCCTTGCAAGCTGTTAATTTTCAAATTTAAAAGTGTCTTGTCCTCAGCTGTACAGTTTTCAAACAAGCTTTCAATGTCCTTCAACTGAGATTGACCTTTTGATATCAATTCTATGACCACTACCCAACATTTCTGTGTGCACAGAAAATGACTTGTAAATGTTAGCGAGTACAGTCAGATATTTAGGAATTGGTAACAGAGATGTTACAAGTCTGACATTTTTTGAACCAGATTATATAACAAACAACGTTTTGCCTTTCAGTACAATTCATGATGGCTGCGAAAATTGGCAATATTTACCTAGACCGTCCTCATTACCTTCCTCCCCTTTTCCAGCGAACACGTTAACATCAGGTAAGCCAAGCGTTATATTTCCCAGGTCTTTTATCTTGTATAAATCAGTTCCAATAACTGCAATTCCATGTGGTTTGCTGCAATTTTTGGTTCCAGTTTTCAGACGAGCAGAAACTGTTTTTGAATTCAATTCTATGCACAATATACCCGCTGTATGATCAGCTAGATACAGGTGATACGAACTGTAGGCTAACCCAAAACATCCATTCATTTCTGGTACATTTATCGAGAGCAAACTAGTTCCATAAAGATCCAAGCCGGAAGCAGCGACTTTTCGTTGCACGGAAACCTGCAGGAGAGACTTTGTTTTCAAATCTGCTACACAAAAAAGATCTATGTCAACTTTCACTAGTTTAGTAGGTTGAAAATCCTCAATACCAATATCAAAAACCCTAGTTAAATTATTTGTGCTTCTAGGAAGACCTGCTTCTTGTATTCTTCTGTGGATAGTCTGCCTGAGGATTTTAAAATTACATTTCTCAGGATCTTCTATCTCCAAAAACGTAACAAACTCGCGGATTTTTTTGAAGATTTAGATATGCCTATCATTATGGTCTATGTAAAATGTGTTTTCCGCTTTCAAACAAGAATAGAATCCTATCTATATTCATTAGGCCCTTCGCCAACATTTTTACCTCTGCTGGGTAATGAAGTCTAACTGAATATATAAACCCTATTCGATCAGCAACGTACAATACCGATGTATTGTCTGAAAGATATATGTCTGCGGGTTCCTTTAAAATACTTGGATGATTGTCATCACAATTTTTCTGGGACTATAGGACATATGACCGAGTCATTCTGTGAATCTTATAGGACATCAAGAACTTTTTCAGAACGTATTTCCGCAATTGCAGCAGTTGACTGTCGATCCTTCCTTTGCACAGAATGCAACGAAATGTTTTGTCTGAGGATATCACCAATGAATGTCTGTGTTTGTCTTAACATTCGAAGAAGAACAAAATTTATTCGATAATCGCCAACTAACCAGTTTGGCAAACTACCTGCTTGAATCCTTGTTGTCATTGTAAGCATACATGTAATGGGTTATCCCATTTTACTGCTTTTGTTAATGCTATATTTTGAGCAGTTTTTCTAAAACACAATGGAATCGCCCTTTTTGGTAATCTTAACCATTTGTCAAAATGATCACTAGATTAAATAAATGTAACAGTGCATTGATCTAAATGATAAAATGAGTTGATTCCTTAAAACAACTCACTTTCACCATAACCATATCAAGGGGAATATAGTACTTGAGTGAATACAAAACTAATAACGTTAACGCTTGTGTACATACTTAAGATAACTGTGCATTAGATTACTTACTTAAATAGTTGTTAAACGTCCTTCCAACAGTTTTGCAGTTCTCAGTTGAGGAAAACAGGTTATAGAGCAAATTGATTCGGAAAATGGGAATCACCACAGTGCAGAATATTATGACTGCCACTGGAAAAATACTAAGTTCTGGCTACAGACGAATTTTTTGCCCTATTTTGATGCCAGTTCTTATTTTCTTTTTGGTTTTGTTTTTATTAATTTTTTGTTAAAACTACAAAAGGGGTTTTTAGTACCTTTATGGATGGAAACTTGGGAATCGCATTTTACTGAACGCCTGAAAAAAACCTGACTAACGAAAAAGTATTATGATTTCATGACTTATTTAAAAAAAGAGTAATCGGAAAAGGCTTATCCCCCCCCCCCCTTCCCACTTTTACCAGTGTGATATCCTGGACGTGTTAGATATCTTAAACGGTGCCTCTCCGCAAGGAAGTGCACCCTTGACTACGGCAATTATTTCTTGTATAGTAAACTCGGTGAAACTGAAAATTTCTTCAGTGAATGGCCGATTTCTGATACAGATGACATAGCACAGATGAGCTCACGCGCACTCATTTGTACTCGTTGCGTCATCCAAACAAAATGCCTGTTTTCCTATTATTCTATTTATTTAGTCATGAAATTATATTTCGGGCTTTTTTTTTTGGCAGAATGGGGGTGCAAACTACACTTATTTCTTACAGAAGAACACATATCTCATATTACTCATGTCATAATTCAAGACAAGCACAGACATTACCACCAGCCCTGCAAACATGGTCAAAGCAACATGAACCTCAAGCCAGACACACATAAAGTGACAAATCTGTTTATCATAGAGGATATAATAGGTTTTGCAAAATGGGGGTGCAAACTGCACTTATTTCTTACAGGAGAACACATATCTTGTGTAATGTTCTTGTTTCAAGCGATCTGATTAGATATTAAGCAATGTAGATTCTATATAGAATATCTCGATGTGAACGTTGTTGGTTTACAGAAAAATAGGTACTTGCATGCGCTTTTGGAAAAGTCCGTGTGATCTTTCGCTCATGATAGAAATTGTGTGTTTCTTTTCGCTCGTTCCCCTGCGCCGACATAAAAATCTTTAATCGGCTTTGCGTAGATTGTCGCTTAATTTGTTTGAAACCATTGTATGTTATTATTGAGGGAGGAATCATTTGTTTAGAGAAATAAGTGCAAGATATTTTAATAATAAACTCCTCTTTTGTTTCGCCGAAATTCAAGTATGGACGAAATTCGAATGGCTGGCCGTATATATATATTGCATACTATGAGTGGATGGACTAATAATTCGCCCGATTTCATATTGTGACTGTTAGAGAGGTACTTACGGTACAAATTGTGTTATGTAAAATGTAAATATTAAACGCTTACTATTTATCCCGGTTTGTTTTATGACTTAAAGTCACACCCCCAGTGGGTTTGCTACAGGAAGTTATCAATATTCTACATACAAAACTTCATAGTAAAGAGGAAAATCTATTTTAGAGAATGTGGGATACCCCTACCATTGAGAGAGCTAGCTCGCTATAATATTATCAATGTGTGTATTCCACATGGTATCACTTGATGTAACCCCTAGAAGTGTATGGCGATTAGTAACTGGTGTATTAATGTCATTTATTAAAAACCTCATATCTGGTGGCATTTTATTTTAAAATAACATGCTTTCAGTTTTTTCTGGCTAAAATTACAAACCATTATTTACCAGTCGTTTAGCTCTTTTCAATCGTGATCAATAACAGCCTGTATCTGCGAAGCATCACGACTGAAATATCTGAACAACGTATCACCACCAAACAATTTATATAGGGAAACATGTGCTATAGCTATATCGTTGACATGTACAATAAATAATAATGGACCTAGCACCGACCCTTGTGGAACACCATCATATACACTGTTAAGCTACGATTGTTTGATTACAACTCTCTGCAACAATTTCTTCAATACTGATAACTATGTCGTGTGATTGTATATTTGTCCTCAGTTAAAAATCTGGAAGAAAAACATTTTTGTCATAGTGTTGAAATTTGACTAAAATATTAATTCAATAGCTCACGTTTCTCGCCGTCTCCGTACACAACATCTCCCATGCTGTGATGTTGTGACTGTTAATCGTTTTTTTCAATTATTGAATTAGAAATTTTCATCCTATTGTTACGTATAATTTAAACTAAACTACATGCAATTTTATTGTTAAAATGCCCTTTTCGGAACAAATGCCCTGAGACTGCAGAAATATTTGATTGGCTGTTGATCTACCGTCTATATAAACTGAAATCTACTACAGACTAGTACAAGAGGTGCAAGAATCTTTTAGTTATATCTGTATCAGTAAAATATGACTTTACATTGAGGACGCTGTGTTATTATTTCCCGTTTGTTATTGATTGCACGACTGAATCCGTTTCTTACTACAATGTCATGTCCTTGGGGGTTTATTAATTAGGGAAGTAAATTGTATTGAGTCCTTTTATATATTCTAAAGAAATTTCAAAACAGTATGTTTTGCAGTTTAAAAGCTCATTGCTATCGCTTCGTAAACACGAAAATAGGTCCACCGTAGGCAATAATGTCAACATTAAATGTATTTCATAATGATGACCTTCTAAATATTGGTGATTTTTATTATTGTTAGAACTTTTGACAGTGCTTAACAATATCCTAACACGATGGACCTATTCATTTTTACATTTCACAAAATTTGTGACAAAAGGTTTCTTTCTACTTCTTTCTACAATTGTGGCGTTCTACTATAGAATGGTCATATTTTGTGTTATACTAATTCTTAAGGCCGATGCATTTCTTTCCAATACATTGAATTGAGTGTTGATTAATATTCATGCTTCAAATGTCTACAGTTTTGGCCACTTGGAACCAGTTATTTTTTAGGATAGCTTCCGATCATTCATATTTGCCAAACACTTTTTTACCCTTTCCCCATGTCGTAATTTATGTCGTCAATTTAAAAATGCTTGAATTATATTTTATGGATTGATTGAATGTTTGCTGTACGCCAGTATGCAGTATTTTAGCTATATTCAGGACGAGAACAAGTTAACAAACAATAAAAGGGATGGGACATAAGGAACAAAATTAAGACAGCTACTGGAAAAGTATGGAGTATGGATAGGGGCGAAGAATTTAGCCATTTTTACTCATTTTAGCCAATTCACCCCTATCCGCTACCCGGGGACGCGCTGTGCTGCTCTGCACGTCGAGCACTGGTAACCCGCCCAGTATGCATGGTTCCTGTGCTGCTCTGCAGGTCGAGCACTGGTAACCCGCCCAGTATGCATGGTTCCTGTGCTGCTCTGCAGGTCGAGCACTGGTAACCCGCCCAGTATGCATGGTTCCTGTGCTGCTCTGCAGGTCTATCACTGGTAACCCGCCCAGTATGCATGGTTCCTGTGCTGCTCTGCAGGTCGAGCACTGGTAACCCGCCCAGTATGCATGGTTCCTGTGCTGCTCTGCAGGTCGAGCACTGGTAACCAGCCCAGTATGCATGGTTCCAGTGTTTTGAATGATGTTTTCGTCTCGGCTGCGAAACATTTAAACTTGCAATATCAAGCAATTAAAATAACAATCTTTTGTACAAGTTATTAAAAACACAATTTTGTTCTCTGCAAAGGCCTGTTTAAAATGTTGTTGTAGTTGTTTAAATCTTGGATTTTATTATACTGCGTAAATAAGGTTAAACACAACTTTCATCATTTTAGAGATATCGTGTCGATAAGTTTCATTGGTTGCCAAAGCAGGAGATCAAAGTGGAACTGTTGACCCTGGGTAGGTACAGGTTGCGAGTCGAATTTTTAATTACACAAAAGGGGACTTTTAACATGCTATGTATCAGTGCAATGTATAGGCAGCTGAGACCAGATACACGGTCCATTCGAATACCCAGACGTTAAACAAACAAACGTCACGTCTTTCCAATTGTTAACTTTACGTTCATCGGTATTTATATTTTCTAAACCAGACACTGTTGTTGTCTATAATAAACAGGTTGTTTTTACCTAAGTTGATGTCATCCCTTCAGTAGTTCTATTGTAGTCACCATGACTTAATTAACCACCTCACAAATACATATTTACTGGGCGATTGTCTCTCGTTATCTGGATGTTACTATGAGTAACTCAAGCTGTGTCTGGCCAATAAGAGGCAGACTCTGTTAGGTTCGGGTTACTCCTGTTCTATTTCTGTTTTTGGTTTTGGTGGAGGGTTTTTTTTGTCCATTTTGTGTCGTGCGTCTTTGTCTTAGTGTTGATTTGTAATTGTTCCGTTCGTCATGATGGTCGGTAGATTTCCTTGCTTTTTCTGAAAATCACGGGAAACGTACCGTTTACAATATTTTTTTAATATGATAATTTGAAATGCACCGGTTTAAATTAATATTGATCCGTCTCTTAATCATATTACAATGTATTTATTATTTAAAAGACCTATTTCTAAAATAATAAACATTAATTAGTACGTCATTTTAATTCTCATCTGCGTCCCATAGGGTCCATAAAAATAACAGACACTTTTAATGGTTTAATCTCGTCTTACATTTTTGACCATCCTCCCAAGTCAGGGGTTCTGAGTCCGAGTTCGCTCCATCATCACCATCCTCCCAAGTAGGAGGTTCTGAGTCCGCGTTCGCTCCATCATCACGCTGACTTGGAAAGAGGATTTTTGACCGCCCACTGGATAGTTAAACAACACTTCAGTTTAACATTTTGCCTCGCCAACTTCCACTACGAGATTAATAGTAGGCCACGGCTAGATTGTCAAAATGCGCGAGATTTCCTAGACTATATTTTCTCATTCTGTGTGGCATGTTTGTCAGCGAGTAGTTCTCGTTGAGTAGTAATTATCGTCATTTAATAAATTTCAGACCAATATACAAGAGCTGCCAAACAAAATTTCAAGATGGTATCCTCTTTACTGTGTAAAAAAGTTAACACAAACGAACATGGTGGAGAATCCTTGTAGAGAATTTATCAATGATGCTCACCTGGGAAAAGAACAAATGTTCGACAGACTTGTAGTATTTGTAATCCAACCATATTTTTTTCGTCTAAATAAAAACATTGTTATCAGAAGTGAATGGAATGACCTCTGGGTCAAAATTCTTAATGCTTCGGTCATTATGCTTTATCTTTATTTATTTTTCACATGTAGTTCTGTATTTTAATTGTTTATCCTTTATTATTTATTGCAAATTCGTAATCCCATGTATAAATTAGTAATTCTTTTATTTGAAATTTCTTTCTCCTTCATCATAAATTCTTAGTCGTTCATCCTATGTGGTTTATACTTATTTCAATATTCGAAATTCTTTATACTTACTTCTTTCTGCTTCATTCTAATTCCAAACTCGTATATTTTATCAATATTTCGAATAACTAAGTTTAATTTTTGCTTCCGCAAGGTCGTTTGGATACCATTTGGTATTTTAAATTTATTTAAAGCATTCTGGACTGAAATAGTCTCAGAACTAATACGTCAGAAAATAATCACAATCGCCAAAAGCACTGAGAACGCTATGAAATAAAAGTAGACAAAATAACGTGAAAGCTAAATCAGAACTTTTCATTGCTCGCTAATCTTGTCGTGTTTGTGAATTACATGGAACGGGTGGTTATTATTCGAGTCACTTGTTATATAAATGTATTGACTCATAAAAATATTCGCATGTATTGTGAATGTGAGGACAATAATTACTGGTAATTGCCCTACAATACGTGTTAATGTAAAAACAATTTCTGCAGGTAACAGATGACATACTAGTAAAAAATGTGTATTACCTTGAGGTCAATGTCAGGTGACACCCATTTTCCACTTACATATTTTAGCAAAATTAGCTCCTATTTTATTATTGCAGTCTCACACAGAGGGGTTTACAAATACAATGTAGCATTAGAAAATATTATACATGTACATAATTTTCATAAAATTTACCATGCATTGCTGATGTGCAACATTATCATCCTGTTATGCATGGTGAATGAAGAACTGGCAAAATTCAAAACTTGAACTTAGCTTCTGGATCATGAAATTGAGATCAATTCAGTTTATTCAATAATCTTGTATGCATTATTAATATCAGCAACCTATTTACCAAATACGAACCCTTCAGGCTTTGTCGTTTGCTTAGGACAAGCAAGAACGGTTGATGTGACAGGCCCTAATTTATGTCAGTTTTCCAGTTTGCAAAATTTGACAGATCTTGTTGTTTTTTTAAAAAAAGAAATATGCAATTTATCAAAATTGATAATTCTATAATAGTCAAATATGTTCTTTTTACTTCACGTACAAACATCATTATTAAGGTCCTGTACATAATTCTTAACTTAACAACACCAGATTTTACATGTTTGGAATTACTTTTATGTAACATGTAACATTAATGCAAAATATTGACCCATATGCTTGATTACAAATATCTATCAGTTCCTTCACATGCTAAGAATATATAAGGTTCTTCTCTTTGAGGAAAGTTTTAGTCGATCTCAAATAGAATTAATGGCAGAACAATTAGGGTCTGTATTGCCTATAGCTATTTTCTCCTCATCGGATATTCACGGTTTCCAATGGCTGATTTGATGTATCTTCGCTAGCCAAGTGTTTAGATCAGATTCCCTCTCTCTTCTTCAAGTGATCGAGGAGGGATCTGATCGTTACACTTGGAAGAGAGGGGGTACCTGATCGTAACACTTGGCTAGCGAAGATGTTTAATTTCAGACATACTGACGTAAATAATCAAAGTTTATTTTGGTCCTTTCCTCATATACTTGATCGCCGGCTTCCTACGTCTCAGTATAAAAAGCGTATTGGCGATCATGAGAATAAAACGAAGTTTCACTTTGAATACAGTCGGCCTGATTTATATTTCGAGAAATGCTGTCATTTTTGTTGTTTCTTCGATATTTGAAGAAGAAAAATATTAAATGAAGTAGAAAGAAGTAATAATACAGAATTTTGAACATTGAATGAAGGATTAACCACAGAATAAACGACTAAGAAGAAGTTACAATGAAGAAAAAAAAAGCTTCATATTTATAATACGAGATAACTTATTTACGATAAAGAAAAAAGAAATAACAAATACCCGTAATTAGGGTCGTATTGTCCGCGATCTTTTTCTTACAATCTAAGTTGGAAAGGAATGGTGCGGATTATACATAAATACAGACTCGATACAGTTTGTTTCGACCCGTTGATTGTTGTCAATGACGGTCGCCATTTTGTTGTTGTGTAATATGCGGTATTTTCGTACTATTCTAACATGATTCTTTTTACAAACTTCCATATAAATACTTTGTAATGATATAAATTTTTACCAAAGTTTTTTTTTAATAATATTATAATAATTATATAGGAGGAATAAAAATTAAAACAAATACGAAAATAGCGGAAGTATAACCTCTATTGCGTACAATGCAAAGGCTTCGTTAAAGTGTAGGACCACCAAATACCGGGAACCAGTCCAGAGGTTGTACGTAAAAGTAGTACTTGTCAACAGACAGGTTCACTCTTGCATCATATAGAATTTGAACCGCACATGATACCAGAATAAATTTGGTATTTTTGGAAAGCTGAATATTCGAGGAAACTTGGGGATAAAGTTTGATTGGTTTTAAATGAACATAAAAATGGTGAGAGTCAATTAGGAACAAGCACTATTTTTGGACTGAAATAGAAAGTGAAAGTAGATTTTAAGACCACGCGGACTTCAGGTTGAGCGTTTTTTCTTATATGCAATGAAACATATTGTGAAATTTTGACAGAATGTTCAGCCAGTGGATTTTTATAGGGGACAGAAGTGTCACCTAATTTGAAACAAAGGTAAATTTTCTAGGATAAGTCAAAATTATCAAATTTGAATATAGCCGAAGAGTAAAAAAAACTATGGTGGTCCCACACCTGAAGTAACCTCTAATATTTGAAGATCGATGTTTTGATTGCAATCATTATGGGATTAAAATAAAACGTGTAATCTTTTTGTTTTCGTTGATAAATGAAAGTTGACAAATTGTTTTGGTTTCGAAATGTGTGAGTGTCCGTTTTAACAACGAACAAAATATAGACGCTATGAGAATGCACTTTTTTTAATTTCATTTATTACAATCACTAGAAATTTAAAAAAAACTATAAACATAAATGATATTTTAAAAGAGAATGAATTACATATTACAGTAAAAACTTGATATCCTGAGCATAGTGTTACTGAGTATGGAACAAGCGGATTTGACCTCGGCTCCGAAGTTTGTCTACTGACTAAATATCCTCAATACCGTAAGCAGACTTCCGGTTCGAACATAAAGTCATGTCACAATCACAGAAATATATCTTCATAACTCAAATCATTGCATTGTATCACACGTGGGGTTATAACTAATTTCAGGTACGGTTTACTGAGCTATTGCGCGATAATATAGTTCGATGTTTGCATTTACCGAAGTAAGTAATTTCTATCTGTAATATTGTTTTGATTATTTTTCAGGTGAAAAAAGTATGTTTTGTATTGCGAAATGTAATAATTTTGTTCTTTGCATTTGAATAAATATATAATTCTGTTCATATATTCTTACGCGATCAAGCTGGCTAGGTGAACGATAATATTGTTGTATTCATTACATTATGTGCACGTGATTATGTGTCATAACCATTTATTGTAAATGTGTTGAACAAATAAACATTTCGTACTATTTCGTACTATTATCATAAATGCACATTAAATCTGCTCTCATCTTAATTTAATTATATAATTAACGCATTGTAAATATGTCCAATATTATATCATAAATGCACATTCAATCTGCTTTTATCTAAATTGTTAATTGTATAATTAACGCATTGTAAGTATGTCCAACAATAATGAACTTCTTGCTACTGTTTTAATGGTGTATTAAACAATTTTCGTGATGTAAACAGTTAATATTCCATGGCTGCCTGTGCTGCTGCAGCTGATCATCATGATGTCCTAACAGTAAACACGATTTACACATGTACATCTTTGCAAAATAAAATAATACATAAATCATTGTATTCAGAATTTCGAATATTTTTAAAACAAACGAAAACCAGTCCTTTATCCCAATTCGGATTGCAGAAGTTTAAACAAACGGTACAAATGTAAATAATTTGGGACAAAGATGGCGTTGATGAGGTCTCATTCCATCGTAAATGTTGCATTTTAAAGAAAAACATGGCGTCAAACTTTCAAGTCGAATATTTATTCAGTGAACACTGAAAGTCTCAATAAATTATTTCTTGTGCAGAAAATGTATCAATGTCGATGTTTTGGAGACGGAAGGTTCACCCAATCTTGACATTTGAGTTTTGACCTTGCATACATTACTTTTAATAGTTGTGTACAGTACTGCTCAAATTTACGATGTCGCTTTCTTGCATCAAGTACTTTTGAGTTTATAAATAATCATTAAACACACACGGAAAATATTCTTTTGATGATTTTTCTTATTAATAAATTATTGTATTGTATGAAGACAGAAATATAGTCTTGATAAAAGTTGTTATTTGTTACAAAATATGTGGCCTTGATTGCATGTCGCCAAAAACCTATTAATGTATGTAACAAACTCCTGAACATAACTGAAATACTGCTCGCAGGACATAAAGCAAACATCTATCCAAACAATCAATCTATTTTCTCTATAAAGCATGACCAATACACGTTTATTGACGTTCTTTTATTGGTTTTAGATCAAGTTAAATCCAATTATCATCATAACAAATGCTTATCTATGTTTCATTTAAATTGTTGTCAGCAACGAATAAAACAGCGAAATTTATTGTGTCACGTTTAAGAAATTAAGGTCCGTAACACCGTTTGTGAGCGCTGAAACACTAAAGACATTTAAATAATGTGTCATAACTGCTAAAATACATTGAAAAGCACTTCAGAACATCATTAATATATTACTTATATTCAGCACCTAAAGGCAAAATAATTTAAAATGCAGTGCCTTTATTGTACGTAACATATAATATCCGTAATGTTAATGTATGTAACGGTAATTTACGTTACATTACCTGTGATGTTATATATTATTTTCCATTACACTATTTATTGTAGATGAGTTTGAGCCAATAAAATTATTTATATTTGTATTTGTATTGTATTGATCTCTCATATTACAATACAAAATGGGTTCCTGTTTTAATCCTCCATTTACTTTAATTGAGTTTCCCCGATATGGTTCAACCATATCTTCTCTTGTTATACCTCAGAATTCACCTCTGCCACACACGGAATTTAAGCTCCATCCACATTATTGATTTGTTAGCCTCTATAAAATATGATTACACAAAACAAACTAATCGATCAATTGATTTTACATTTTAATAGTTTTTTTTTCTTATTGAATACACCGATGTAACTTAACTATAAACATAGATAATCGTTTCCATGTTTTTTCGAGATTATCCAAGTTGCGTATCGTCTATAATTTCAGGGAACCTAAGTTTCTTTCAATTTCAAAATTAATATTTCGTTAAGTGTGCAGAGTGCACTACTGAATTTCTGGGCATTTCCATAATTAAAATGCGGTGGAGTGGGCGGATTTTATAGGGAAAGCTCAAGCTTGTGTGGCAGATGTGATATTGTTAGCGTAGTGTTACGGAGTACGTAACGAAGCGGAAATGATTTTGGCTCCGTATATTCAGGCAATGAATCCGCTTCAGTTATCAACCGGTTTGCAACATTCGGAATACCTCGAAATTTACGTATGACCTAAATCGGAACATGGGGGCGGAAATAGTTGAGAAGATGCAATTGAGTATTGTCTGTAGCTTACGTAATTCCGATACAATGCATTATGTCGCAACGTCTGTGTTCAGTATTAATTTCAAATCATAAAAAAAACAGTTAATCAAAAGAATGCTTTTATAGATTTCAGTCTCGTTTGAGGTAATAACTCTACGGGAAATGGTCATTTTAACTTGAAAGTTGGAAAAAATAATCAGGCAGCTACTTTATTTAAGTAAAGCTCTAAGAGACATTTCCGACGGAACAAAACGCGCGGAAAAGTTAGCTAAAATATAGCGTTTTAAACAAACCAATAAAATTGTGCAGTAGTCTGGTGGTGACCTGAGTAAAGCTTGCGTAAAGGAAAAAAAAATGCACAGTTTGACCACAAAAGTACACTTGAATTAATTTATTATGACGTCAAATTGTTTTCACCATGTGTCGCGTGCAGTTTTCGGGAAAATGTGATTTTCAATTGCAAACGGATCGTGCATGCCAAATAAACTTAACTACTATAAATAGTAAGTAAAATTTTAACTTATTTCCTGAGTCCTAGCATTATGTTTGCAATGTGTATTTAGTATTAGAACAGAATTAATATATTGAGAAGTTCATGAATTTTGACGTTTTTGTACCAGTGGGAATGGACAGATCTCCGTTGAAATTTTGAAAGTTTTAAGATGCGGATTTGCACACAATAATTTTACAGTCCCAATGAGTGGGAAATACACTATGAGCAAATACTAATGGCGTTAAGTGTTTTCTAAGAATTAAAAAGCTCCAAACGAAATCATTAACAATTTCGTTTTTAACAACATGGTTTACGTGTGCAATAATCAACGGTGCACGTACGCACATATATTTTCGACCCAAATTTTGACCTTTCTCAGTCGCCATCTTTACTGCGTCTATGTCATCATGTGACGAAACTTACAACTTTTGCCCTTACCTATTTTTGGGTGGAGGGGAGGGCTAAATTGCAATGCTAATTTAAAAAAATGTTTCGTTTTTTATGCGCATTTCTGACATTTAAAAAAATTCCAACAATGCAGGATTTTCCAGTTACCACAATATAGCTAAATTGTCATATTTATACACTCAAAGTAATTTATATGTCTGCTCATATTTAATTCATTTTGTAAATATGGACTGGCATAAATGTAAGGATTTTTTACACTTCGATATAACGGTCGTAGAAAAAATATTAATGGATATATATTTAAATAATAAAAAAATCGGCAGCCATGAATTATTTCTTAAATAATCATTACTTCCCTCCAAAAAAATCTCGCTAAAAATTACCAGAAGACTACCGATTTAAACACACATTAATGAACATATAACTACGTTCAGTGACTATTAACTATACGCCGGATATTCTGGTACACGGAACCGAAGATGACGCAACGAACGCCTGCCCGATAAAATGGGTCAAGAGTTTTAAACCTTACTGTATCTACACACAATATGGATCTTAATGCATTTTGACCCACTGGTCTCTCTGAAATATTGTGGACAGTTTGTAGAATAATAATGATAAAAATAATAATAATAACAATAACAATAATAATGAATACTTATTAATAAATCTGTGTATAAAGGATAACACGAAAGTCGCCTAAACGGAACAAACCATAGTCCATATAACATGTTTACAATGACTGGAGTCTCAATCGTTGTTTTAGATAGCCTTCGCTAGTAAAAACCCAGTTACAGGCGAACGTACTTTCAGAATGAATTAATTTCAGGCCCCATCTATCCCCCAGTTATAAATGATCACGTATGTTCACGAATTAACTGTACGTATCAACTAGCACGTGTTCATGGATTTTAAGTACAACTGAACTAAAGTCAGATCTACAATTCAACACAATAATATAGACAATTTTATTAATATACTGAATACTATAGAAAATGGTTCTCAGCTTCGTAACACACAGAGCTGCACATGCATCGTGTGTCCTGTGGACAGACAGGGGATGGACTCTGTCTATACTATAGGGGTTATCTGGTAATTAAACGAATCTTAGTCGGTGACCATTTTAGACAGTGCAAAGACCCATGTTGTAGATACATGTATTTGAAAATAGGTACACAGAAAGTAAAAATAGGCAGATGCGCTTTACTGCTTAGTTGTGGAATAAAGTTAGTCCATTACATTGACATTCTTTTTCTTGTTATCTACGTGTCAAAATTGGAACAAAGTCGTGAACATTCTTATCAGTTTGAAAGGTTCCATAACTAGAAATTGTCTTATCACGCGGATTTTTCTGACACATCCTGTAGGGGTAAGATTAATGTTTCACTATATTTTAGTTTTTTTAAGAAATTAAAACCATAATTTGTTCTATTACATTGAGCATGTTAGTGTCTTTACTTTTATTTGTTGTTTTTTTTTAACTTTAGAATGTGAGTAGTGTTTGTTGATTTCAAAAATATTTAGATGAGAAAATAAACTGAAAAACAGCCATGCAATAACCAACCTTAATCAGAACCAATACTGCATAAAAAAGCTTCACCTAATTAAGTAACATTTTATTCTAACTTTCAATCATTACATTTGCTGTAGAATAAAGGTAATTGGCAAAGCTTCGCATTTCTACCCGTTTCCAAGGCTCGAACAAATACAATTTATGTTTTCTGACAATGTTCGAATATTGTATATTTATCCCGCAATAATTAATTTTCTGTACAATACAGGTAGCCAAATAAATTTTTGCTTCATTAAAGTCTCCTGGTACCAGTGACTTCACTTTTGACGATTTAGTATTCTGTTCTGGTTTACGACACGTTGTTGAATATTTGTTAGTGACGTAAGGCTATGATCAATAGAAAACGCGCCGAAATTCAAGTAAGAAATTGGTCAGAAGTGCACTATTTGGCCGTGTTGAACGAAGTGCTAACCCGGGTTATAGTATTGTGAAGTCGGGCGGGCGGATGGGCGGGTGGTTGGGCTGGCGGGCGGGGGAAAACAGGGTATCTATTTTGTGTAATCAACTCTTCCTACAGTTTTCAACCCAGAATTCTAGTATAAAACTTCACAGAAAAATTGCACATGTATTGAAGTTATGCACCTATACTATTATGGAAGTGTTCCGATTTTTTTCCTAATGTTCCAGCCTTGGGAACTTAGTCATTTTTTCAGAACATTGCATAAGACGTACCTATTTTGTGTAATCAACTCTTTTTTCAGTTTTCAACCCAGAAATCTAAAACTTCACAGAAAGATTTCAAATTGTATTGAAGGTGTGCACCTGCTATTATGGAAGAGTTCCAGGATTGTTTTCCTAATTTGCCTTGGGAAATTAGTCATTTTTAAAACATTTGTGTAATCAACTACATTTTTTTTGACACAGACACAACCGTCTTCAAACAAATTATAAACCATTTCCTTTCATATTTATTAAGCCATTTCATTTGCAACCCGCCATTTCAGGCTTTTGCGATTTTTATGTGTGTATTTTTATAAATTGTATTTTAGGATTGCAGTCTAAAAAAATAATTGACAAAGCCTCGCATTTCTACCTGTTTGTAAGGCTCGTATAAAGTGTATATATTTTCTGACAAAGTACGAATATTGTATATTTGTTTTCCCGTGAAACGATAGCACGAGTTACGAATACCAGATTTGTATATGACGTAGGCAACGTATTCTATTTGGCCAAAGGTGAAATAAAAACATTTTGTGATAGAGAAACTTTCGACAATGAATATAGGAATAAGTCGAGGAGAAGGGGACCACATTTAGTACAAAATGTAATGCCATCTGTCTGGTGGACCACCAAACACCACAAACCACGAATGTTATCGATAAAAAAGTAAGATATTTAGAAAATATCAGTTTCAGTGTGGGTGTTACTAAAACGCGGAAACGGAACGCGGAACGGAAACGGAAAACGGAACGGAAAACAGAAAAATTAATAAATAGATAGATATAGTTCGACCTAATGAACATGACTGTCTGATATTTTTTATAGGTATGTGATATGTCACATCTTCAAGGCGGAATGAATTTAATACCGATGTCCGAGATATAAGTTTATATACCAAAAGTTAATTTGACATGTGATAAATCTTAATATTACTGAACGATTTATGCTGATATGATTATCAGGAACAAACGTTACCGACTAGGGTTAAAATCTTACTTGATTAACACCATCTGAGTCTTTAAATCTTTTAAGGAATAATTATCTTCCTTATTGCCTTCAACGTAGCTGCTATGCCATAGGTCGAACTGGGGTTTTTGCGTATCATTTTATAACAAGCTCCGCCTCTGAGCCAATGATTTCTTCCGAACTTTCTTGTTTAATCCCGCCCCTTTTAATATGAAATTAAATAATTAAATCAATCAATAATAGAGAGTTGTGTGTATGTGATTGTTTTTAACGCCCGTGTCGACGCACATAAAAATGGGATGACGCGAAATAGCCAGGTTGAGGGGGTGGAGGCAAATTAATTTATTGCGGAAAATCTGCACGAAAATTACAAATTGAATCAGGAAAAGGAATCCTTTCCCCGAACAACAGTCTCTTTTAGATCCACCACTGCTTTGGCATGTTTTTTTTCAACAGCAAACGAAAACTTTTTTTTATTCAACTGGGTTTTTTTTTCCTTGAAAAGAAGTTAGTGGGTGTGGTGTTTTACGCCTAGCGACACTATATGGGTTATGTATGGGCGATTGCCAAAGAAGCCATGAACATGGAAAATTTATTTTTACTATAAAAATTGTCTCTTTTTAATTTTAAATTAATATTGCTGAATGGTTTTTTTTTTAATTTTACATTAAAAAAGAAATCCTCAAAATTATATAGCTTCTATCGATTAAGGGCTGGTTTTAGTGGTGCTGTGTTTAAACGAAACCGAAACCCCGATTGAATACTGTATTCGTTTTGCATTGTAATGTTGTGTGCAATTGAGTGTCATATGCATGTATGTTATGCCCTATAAAGGCCACTATGATTAGGAATTAAGAATATCTTATCTTATCTTTGCTAGAAAAATTTCGCGTTTGAAATTTTTTTTTCCAACTTAATTAATGAAAAAAAAACCAATGAATTAGTAACGCTATATATTAATATTTAATACAACCAAAATCATCTTTTTTTACGTCATTTACGTTAAAACTACTTTTCGTAGTATTTTGTGTATTCATAATGATATTTGCAGGGGCACCTGCTAAAAGTAATTTTACATTTTGTGACAATGTCATATATTTGTTGTTATAGTTTCATTTTTTATGTTGACTCAGGTCCAATGAAATATATCTACGCCTCAGAAATGCAAAATTATTTGCTTTTTTTATAAATGTCTATGAAAACTGAAGTCTTCGGCTATCTTCAGAATTGTGTAATTCTTTTGAGTTTTCTTTTTAATTCTTAGTCATTCGGTTTGTCAACTCTTTCTTTTTGTGCCTGCCTTTTTCAGTTTTTTCTCTACTTTTGAAGGCATCTATTTTAGTCACTTATTAGTTATCAAAATGAAAATACAAGTTAGCAGTACATGTTTTCAAATTTTCTTAGCTCAGGCTTTTGAAAATGATCACAAATAATTAAAGGCTATTTTAAAATTGAAAGCAGCTAAGGGTTGTACTTAATGTAAATATGCAAAAAGACGTAACGGATCGATCTAATTATATTTAAAAAATGAAGTATGAGAAAACAGTACAGTTATATCTTAAGGGGCCGATACAGGATTTTTGAAAGGGGGGGCGTAAAAAGGGGATATCGGAAAAGGAGGGCCACGGAGTAGTCCTTTCGCGCCTCAAAGAGGCGCATTTTCGGCAGGATGTCTGGGGACCACTTAAGGCTCCCTGTTCTCTTTTTTTCCTTTGCTTTTTTAAAGGGGGCATACGCCCCCCTTTATACGCCACTGATCTTATTTGCACTGCAATTGACAATACGCCGGAAATATTTTATAATTTAAAAATCAAGATTTGCTATTGAATGTGCACTTTACCGTCTATTATAATACACCTACGTTAAAAATTTTATATTAAACATGTTGTTGATAAGTTCTGACCATTAGCAGATCCATAAAAGGGGCTTGTTTTTTTTTTGTTTTTTTTTTGGGGGGGGGGGGGTACCAGTATCCCATATCTTCTTATAATTTTCCATCAAATATCCCTTATCCGAAAAAGTGTTTTCCAATATCCAATATCACCTGTAAATAAAATGGAATTAAATATCCCATATCCCAGTAAGTTCTGCATCAAATATCATGTATACCATGAATAAAATAGGTGAATATCCCATATCCCAATATGCCCTAAAAAGCCTCATAAAACACTTATTCTGTTTTCGTTCCGTTTTGCGTTTCCGTTCCGTGTTCCGTTTCCGCGTTTTAGTAACACCCCAGTTTCAGTGTCGTTATTTTTATATAATCAAAGTCTCAGTTAAGAAAACAAGGTACTAGTCTTCTTGTTGGCCATTTTTATTAAAGAAGAAAAATGAAGATATCTGGACCACAATTTACCACGTGATCATTTGGCCATTGTTTTTCAATATTGAGCAGACCTCGCAACGAGCATGTTCCACAAACATCAGAAATACTCTTTGAGTTACTAACTTTTTTGCACAAAACTGTTAACATTGACTCAAAAAAGTAAAACAATATATTGACTCTGTATCGTTATATTAGCAATACATTGATTTAATAATAATGAAGCTGTATTTCTTGGTCAAAAAATTTAATTAAACAGTGATTTCAATTATGGGTTGGATACCTTACAGTAATTCCATTATATGTAGTGTGGGGAATGTAAAAATAATGATATAAAATCAAATGCTTTTATATTGTTGTAAGACAGACAGCCAGATTTAATGAAAGCCGGAATATATATAGATTTCTGCAATGATCCTACTTCTAATTCACACCTTTAACTGATAATAAAATAGAGAAGTCAAATTTTAGAAAAAAAAACTTTGCTGACTCAAAAAATATACCGCTGATTTGTCTGTAATTTGTATAATTTTGGTACCTAATGTAGACAGTTTTTTAATGGTGTTTAACGCAATTTTCAGAAATTTTTCAGCTATGTCATGGCGTCCAGTTTTTATTAGGGTATGAAGCCGGACTACCCGGAGAAAACCCCCAAACTGCGGAAGGAAAAATGGCAATCTTTGTCAAGATTGGAGTCGAGTGCATCCTGTCTGCATTGAGACTCGAACCCGCAATCTCAGTGTTGACAGACCACGTGATCAATAGTTGACGAACTATCTTAACCACTCGGCCATCTATGCCCCTATGTAGACAGTAATGATCTATTTCATGGAAAATCCCAAAGAATACAACCATAATTGTGTTTGCATAGGCGATGATTAAAAAAAACAAGGTCAGACGAAACTAAATTATGGACTACTTTTATTTTTAAAATCCCCAATTGAATAAAAGAAATCACGAAAATGCGTTATCAATTACAAAAAGTCGTGGGCCATCGTAGCATTATCGTTTTCGAGTTTTATTTATATTTTTTGTTCCTAAATCATATATACGATATATTCAACAACTTTAAAAATCATAATTGATCACGGCTTCGAGCATGAAATAAAATCTGAAATATGAAATGGGATATTCCCAAATGACATGGTCACAGATTTCTTGTTATGGAACAGATCATTAGTCCATGCTAATAGGAATTAACTGCACATGGGTGTTGATTTCCATTTTTATTTCTTTCCGCCTATTTACGTTAGTAGATGACACGTTATTTAATGAGATAATTTTAAAAACTGATAGTACAATGTGAATGCAGTTATATGTTGGACGCCTTTATAAAAGGAACAGGCAAGTCAATTTTATTTAAATAATATTAGTACAATTTAAAATTCTCTTTTAAGTCGCGGAAATTTTATTTTTTATGCTGCAGTTTCATTTAGTAAAAGTAACAATAAACGTAATAGATTCTCAGTATTTAAAATATTTTTAATAAAAGAATAATACTACTTGAGATATTTAAATTTAATCCACGAAACATGAATTATTGCCGTAAATAACCTTTCTTCATTGCTTATAGTGCGCCTTCAGGTGCGCCCGGCTCACATCCTCCATTAACAATATACCCGTGATATAGATGAACAAATGATGAAAGTGGCGTAAATTATCATTCAAATAATTTACCTATAAATTAAAACCGCTGAAAAATATCCAACGGGTAAGAAAAATAAAATTGATGTCTTACAGTTTTATTTGAGGGAATAACGTGTTTCAGTTTTAAACGGTTGTTGTTTTCTGTCTTGTTGACTGAAAGTTGTTCGCAAATGGCAACGTTTAATTTTCTCATAACGATCTTTGTAACTGTTTGTAAGAAAAACGCAAAGATAACCATCGTTGTATTCAAACTTTTTTCTTCCGTCTACCATTAAACTACGGAATATTCTCCCAGTAGAAGTTCGGAACTCTAAATCGCTAAATATATTTAAATCAAAAATAAAACCCGAAAGTAATACGCGTCCAGCATACTATAACACTGGCAGTAGATTAGGGCAGGTCTTACATACAAGGTTGCGCACCTATTCGTGCGAAACTTGGTTGACAACCCTAACTGTACATGTGCCTTAAGAGAGTCTACCAGCCATTTCCTTTTATCCTGTGAAAATTATGCTATCCTTCGAAACACATCATCTTCCCCTTGAACTTTCATGTGCAAATTAACTTTGACCTCCTTCCTTACTTATCTGAACCTCGATCACACCAACAAAATATTGAAATATTTCTTAAGGTGCAAGATTACATTTTGAAAAGCAAGCAAGCGATTTTTAGATTCTTACTGTTAGTAATTATATTTATACGACGTTCCTTTTTTCTTCTGTAACTACAATCTTGATGCTAGTTGTAAAGTGGTTGAAACGGCGATGTAACTAATAATAATAATTAATTTTCAATATTATTATTATTATTATTGTGTTAGTATTAATATAATTTTAATATAATTATTATATTGATTTATTCTTTTTTATTTATTTTTGCATATTCATACTTAATGTACTCCAGGACTTTGTGGTAAACTTATGTACGTCTTTCATTTTCAGGAGACGGATAAGCTTTGTAGCTTGTTTCCGAATCATTGTCTGTATTTTCTTGTAAATATACTGATTTGAATAGAAGTAAAATATGTTTAAACTAAAGATAACCGTATAACCGTATACTGAAGTATAAATAGGAATGTCTAAAGCCCCCTGTAGTTTTTTGCTTTTGATTAATATGATCCGGGAGATCTTAACACTAACTGATTTGAGAATTTTATATAGTTGATCAAAATTAATAAATTATCGATGAAAATTTGGAAAAATGTTATTTATACGGAGGAAATTTAAAATGTTTCTGATCTGAAAATATCAGAAAACACCTAAAATTATTGTCGTATATAGCCGTGCTCTTGAGCTTCTTTCATACTGCAATGTATCACTTTATATAGTTTAATTTGATTTATAAGCTCAAAGCTTGAATTGAGCCACCCAGGTTATACGAAATAACATGTGTTATCACATGAACTGCTCTTGCACCGTTAATAATCAAATAGGTCAATGACATCAAATGAAGTCGGCGTTTTTACCGTCAAAATTGTCATGTATTATTTTAATTTACATGTTTAGCAGTATTCCAATTTCTGAAAAAGTTATATCGTATAACATAATCAGAAATTTGAAATATATCTTAAATAATTATTTTGTAAACTGATAGAAATGGTAATATTTAATGTTCCTGGCATCTTTCAAAAGAGTTCTTGCACTAGTAATTGGAGATAAAATGGTGCTTCTGCAAACGGAATCAATTACTGCCTAGACATCATGATTTTGAGTAAGTCACTGAATACGTGGGATCTTTATTATTTTGTTTCAGGTACACCACCAGCTACAGAATGAACCTCCTGTGCATTACCGCATTTCTCCTTATTTCTCAAGTTACGTCACAAACATCTGACAATTATGATGGGTATGATATGTAGTTCTAAAACGGTGTCAAGACACTTATGCTGATAATAATTTGTCATTAAATTTTCTTTAAACGTGCCATACAGTTAATTTTTTATCATTCTCTCAAGTTAGGGGATCTGAGTCCACGTTCGCTCCAACGTGGACTCAGAACCCACTGACTTGGGAGGATGGTTTTTTATATAAGTAATCTTAATTCAAAATAAAAAATAGGAGTTTCAGAGATTATTTTTGAGGGGTTGAACACTAAATTATACAGAAAAAAGAATAAAAAACACTAAAATATTATTGAGATTTTCTGAATTTGTAAAAATAATTTTTGTATTTTGGGAAATAACTGGCTAAAAGTACTGAAAATTGGTATTTTTTTGTAAACATTACCTACCTTGTTAAAATTTTTATTTTCGTTACTTTGTCTATTACGAACTCGTTTATGGGAAAACTTTGTATTTCAATCATTAATAAATTGTAGTCATAGATACTATAGGTATACGGAAATTAAGAGTTTTAATTAAAGCAATTATTATTAATTTTACCATAAATGTGATATCTATTTTGAGATTATCACAAACAATGGCGGATGGTGTCCTGCATCCCCTTAATTCAAAAGAAAAGTTACAAAACGTCGTTGCTTCGATCATTAGAACGTATACATAAACTGAATTGTTTCTTACTTTTATTTATTTAAATGAACTTAATGAAAAAAATTTACAAAACATGTTAATGGATAGTTCCAAAATAGCGATTTTCCCAGATTCCTAATTTTCTTATATTCTAATGTTTCGTAACTCTAATATCACTTGAAATCCTTTAAAGCAATTAATGTCTGCTTTTATGAGCATTGGAAGGCATTATATTCGTGATATTTTTTCCTCGATATTGCTCCTGATATAATATTCTGGGATATAATTCTACCAATGTTAAAAAAAGTATGGAAGGCATGAACTATTCTCTTCTTTTGTATGCAATATGCTAATTAGGGTCGTATATAGATCTACAATGTACCGACTTATCAGTGCATTACAAATATGCGAAAAAATATAAAATATAACAAAATACAATATGCTGCTTGACGCTATAAAAAATGTTGATCTATTTTTTAACAGGCATCAAGTGTTAAAAATATTTCCAAAGAACGACGTGGAAGCGAAATTTGTCTTAAACCTGGTTGAGAAATACGGAGTGAGTATAGGATTAGACGAGTTCTGTAAATTTATTTTTAAGTACTTATTTTTTTCCTGTTTCTGAATTAAATATTATTATAAAAGCAGATACTTATGTAATTAATTTTCGTTGGTAGTTGGACATATGGCATGCTCATCAAGAAGACAGTTCTCTGGATGTCAGAATATTCCCAGAAGTAATTGAAGCGGTAACACAACAGCTCAAGATTTTCAACATACCATTTTCAACATGGATCCATAACGTTCAAACGTAAGTATATTTAATAATGAAAAACAGAGGTAAAACGGAGTGTCGCGTGCGTTTAACATAACCCCCTCCAACACCATTTAGCCACTCATTTTTACCAATTATATACGACTTAGTTTAATAAATTAAGATTACATAGTCATTGAGTGATTATTTCATTGTCTCGCTGTGTTTTTTCAAAAAATCATTTTAGTTCAACAGCTGTTTGTGTCATAAATTTTGGAAATATTATTATGTATACTACGTTAAAATGCATACCTTCTATATTGCAGGACGTTTTCGCCATTTTTGCAAAGACACGTTCTTCTAAAAGACAGACATAAATCAGCCTTCCTCCCAAGTCAAGGGTTCCGAGTTCACCTTGCTCACATTTGGGCGAACGTGAACTTGGAACCGCTGTCTAGGGAGAATGAAATGAATAAACACCCGGTAAAACAAATATACGCATAGATTAAAACAATTTACTTCTGTCAGAGGCGTAGCTCCATATATACGCCAGCACGCCATGGCGTGCACATTAAAAATAGAACATAATGGACCGACCATTTAACTTGCAGGGGGGGGGGGGTTGTTTTTTCCTAAAATTATTTTTTATTAAAAAAAATATTTCGGAAGCAGAGCTTAAGAAAAAAAATTTCTGAAGAAGGATTTATGCTATAAAAATAATGCTAATAATGAAAACAAAATATTCTGTCGCGACGCCTTCAAAAAATAAATATTATAAATATTATTAATAAAATTTTCTGACCAAAACAAAAATACCAAGACCCCCCCCTTTCATGTTAAATGGTCTGTCCCTAAACACAGAAATCTTTTTTGATAGCGCCCGATCTAGCACCTTAAATTGTGGTATTAGAAAAGGGTATTCTAAATAATTCAAAATCGAATTGATCTAAATTGTGTGCATGTTAACATAGACACTACCAACAGTTCCTCCAAAAACATGTCTAAACCTGACTGATGTGAAATTTTAGGGATTCCCAATGTATATTCCATGATTTTAAGGCAGTATTAAGCAGCAGGAAATGCCCAGAACGCAGGATTTTGCACCATTTTCTCAAGCCAGACCACTACTGCATAGCGTGACGTCACTAGGCGACCAACATCCCACTATTTCTTCTCTTCACTTCAATTTGTGCGTGCACTTTATTTAGGATTAGCTACGCTTCAGTCTGTTCTTGAACAATCGACAATTGACACATTTATGACAGGCATGGCTGAATTATTATCGGTTAAAAATGTAAGATACGCATATTTTCGATTCAGGGCTATTACAGTTGATAAGTATACGTGATTATCGCATCATTAAAGTTGATGACAATCAGCAAAAGTACAAGTGATCGTGTTTTTTTATAGGTTTTTTGCATGACAAATAAAACCTTCTTACCGCGTATGGTCGCGCTTACTCTCCTTTTATAGATAAAAAAAATACATTTAAAAAATCAACAATTATTTCCTTAAAATATTCAGCGTTTTCAAACGCGCCGATTTTTCATTTTGAAAGGGTAATTTCTATATCAAATTTCGACCTAAATTATAACTGAAGTCTAAACTAGTAGATTTTTGTAAATTTGAACCCTTCGCCTTGTTTGCTGTTGACGAGAGTCGGGAAACGTCTCGAGGTTTGTCCGAATACCATTGTACGTCACGAAAGCAGACGAACGTTTGTGAAAAATATTAGATCACTTTTAGTTGCAATGTAAAATTTCCGTATCAAAAGTCGAGGACGATTACAGAGACATAGTATAGACAGTTTATCGTTGGTAAATATTTCTACTGGATTTTCGTAATAAAAAGGTACAACTTGTAAAAGGAAAAAAAAATCTTAGCCAAAAAAGAGGAAACACTCTAAGGGAGTGTGACTTTTAGTATAAAGCAAAGGGATCTGATTGCGCATTCTCTATCTTATACGTGGACTCAGAACCTATGACGTCAGAGGATGTACAGAATATTAAATTGTACATCAAAGTTTCGGCTACTTGTATTGCAATTTTTTTTACAGACTGATAGACAAGCAGTTTGATCGAAATAGTAGTCGGGTGCATGAAAGAGCAACGTCAAGGTCATTTGACTTCACACGATATTACACCTTTACTGAAGTAAGTAAATTATACTACTAGACAACTATATATTTATTTAAATTTTTTACTGGTCACGCATTTATTAACTTATCGTGCGATCATTACATTTGCTGTGGAGTAAGGTACATGAACAAAGCTTTGTTTTTTTCGGTTGGTATCCGAATAGATATTTTGGTACATTTGTCGTCACTATCATCGATATTAAGAATTTTGTTCGGGTTCAAAACATGCAGTCGAATACGGTATTTATTTGTGACCTCGTGTAATCAATAATCACGCCAGTATATCTACCAAGAAATTCTTTAGAAATTCCCTATTTTTTATGCCATGCTTTTTGGCACAAAATATATTTTATCTTAAAGATAAAAACCGCGGTCATAAATTGTATTTGTACTCTCATTTCTATCTGTTTGTAACGCTCCTATACAAATAAACAATATCTGCCAATGTACAGAATAGTGTACATTTATAAGATTTTTAACTGAAATACAGAAGGGCCAAACAGTAAACTCACATACCGTTATTACATTAAACTGACAAAATAACAAAGAACGTACAATCATCGAACATACAATGACTCTGATTTAATTATTAAACACATGTATGGTCACACGACTGTAAGTTCCCTGCAGGAACCAGACATATATAGAATGGCATATATAGTAATGACTGTAAAGACCAGACATTAACAAGACTGCTAGAAGAAAACATTAAGCAGACACACGTACATTACCGCTGGGACCATATATTAAGAAAATGAGATGAACAGACAAGACTGTTAAGATCAGACATTAAGCAGACAAGCAGACAAGAATGTTGTGAGCAGACATTAAGCAGACAAACAGACAAGACTATTAGGACTAAACATAACGTAGACAAATGCACAAAGCCATTATGGCCAAACATAAGTAGAAAACCAACAAGACTGTTAGGAACAGACAAGAAGCTGACAAACAGACAAGACAGTTAGAACCAGACATTAAGCTAACAGACAGGACTGCTAGAACCAGACATTAAGCTAACAGACAGGAATGCTAGAACCAGACATTAAGCAGACACACAAACAAGACAGTTAGAACTAGGCATTAAGCTGACAGACGGGACTGCTAGAACCAGACATTAAGCAGACACACAAACAAGACAGTTAGAACTAGGCATTAAGCTGACAGACGGGACTGCTAGAACCAGACATTAAGCTGACAGACAGGACTGCTAGAACCAGACATTAAGCTGACAGACAGGACTGCTAGAACCGGACACACAGACAGGACTGTTAGAACCAGACATTAAGCTGACTGACAGGACTGTTAGAACCAAACATTAATCAGACTCACAAATAAGACGGATAGAACCAAACATTAACCTGCGATT
This sequence comes from Limnoperna fortunei, assembly GCA_944474755.1. Taxonomy (NCBI): domain Eukaryota; kingdom Metazoa; phylum Mollusca; class Bivalvia; order Mytilida; family Modiolidae; genus Limnoperna; species Limnoperna fortunei. The sequence goes on along the minus strand of OX104112.1, from coordinate 57,924,058 downwards.
ATTTTTATATAAATATCTGGTTAAATTTTATACAACTGTCTTATCAAAACGACCTCCATGCTCCACGATCATCATTAATTTTTGCCCACTTCAACGTCGATTTTCTACATTTCACTATACCTGAAATTTCATCCATACACTTAAATCGTAGATATTAAACTAAACAATATCCTAAAACTGTTTCTAATTTGAAAAAAGGAAAATGTTTTATGTGCATCGTGCACAAAATTTTATGATAATTAACAGCATACAGAGTAGACTCTTAAGTTGTTTTACGTAATTACTTAGAGTTTTAGCCAGTCTGTTTAACTGTGTACCGCAGGTCGGAGGTTTTCTCCGGGTACTCCGGCTTTCTCCCCCAATAAAAACTGGACGCCATGATATTGCTGAAAAATTGCTGAAAGTGGCGTTAAACACCATCAAACAAACAAACAAAAACTGTTTAATTGTGTAATATGCTAATTACGTTTGATATCAGAAGTACTGTCTCTCTTGTAGTCAAATGTATGCTTGAAATTGTAGATAATAAACACGTTGGCTAGTCTTGAAACTGTAGATGGAGTAGGTCCTTCCGGAAGTTCAATTTTTTCTGAACACAGTCAGATCGGTTCAACCATTGAAGGAAGGCCATTACAGCTGGTCAAGGTAGGGTAGATATAATCAAACTATTATGTAAAGTATTTAGATAATAGATTACACTATGGAAGTTAAATTTAGGAAATGTAAAGGTTTGGATACAAGGAAGATACCATAAAAATAAACGACAAAACCAGAAATCAGTCATATTAGGCATCATGAACATAAAAATTAGTTTGAATTATTTTGGAATATAGTTTTAATTGTTTTAAGGATAAAGTCTGAGAATACACACGACAGGTAACATTCATTTCTAAATTTGTTTATTCGTTTCTTTCTTTTTATCTTATTATGTAAAATGTTTCTCTTTTAGATATATAAGCCAAGTGCAACAAAAAAGAGAGCTATATTTGTAGATGGTGGAATTCATGCTCGTGAATGGATATCTCCAGCATTCATGCTTTACCTCTTTGATCAGGTAAGATATACCTTAACCAAGAAAGAAATCATACATATTTACAGAAATATTTCTTTTTACTCTGTTGTTAATGACAATAAATCAGTTCTGAAAGTTGAGGACCAATAACGACATTACAGCGTAGAGAATAGAACGCTCTTTTTCTGTGTTAAAACATAGTAATTAGGATTTTAAATATGACAAATGTTTCGTTAAATTTATAAATGCATGTTGTAATTCTTTAAGCAATTCATGCACTATTATTTGTTTTTCTTGCAGTCGCCTTAAAAGCGTCGGCGATCATATAGCTAGCTTCAATGAGAGTGTATAGGTCAAAATCGTAGATTTTCTTGCTTTCCAACAATAGTTTAAAAGTCTATCAATGATCATCAGTCATGAACGTAGTTAAGTTTTTTTTTAAATATACCAGTGTAATATGAATTGTTTAATGTTTATCCAATCATGATCGTAACTATCGTTGGCTTTCATATGGTTAGCTAAATGTTAGATTCTGGGTCATAATCCTAGATAATGGCCAAAATGAAATTTCCTCGATTGAAGTATTCCAGTTTTTAAACGTATTTCAACAGCTTCATTTTGGACTCGTGTAAAGAAATAAGCCACTCATGTTGAAAATTACTTAACTTATTTTTGTAAGAATACTTTCGAAGAAAAAGTTTCGTAAAATAAAACTGACGATTCCGAAAATTATTTGCAATACTTGTCTATTAAGATTGGAGTCGAGCGCAGCTGCTCGCAATGAGACTGGAACCGTCAATCTCAGTGTTGACAGACCATGTGATCAATAGTAGAAGAACTACCGTAACCACTCGGTCACCGAGGTCCCTATGATTTGGCATTCATTATATTTGCTATAGGGGAGTCAAATGTTCTGGAGACGAAATTTGTATGTTAAGACGGTACTTCTAACATGACTCTTATATTGTTTTATGTTTAGCTGAAGTATAACCCAAGCAGGGCGGCAAACATTGAAGATTTAGTTACTACATATGATTGGTATTTGCTTCCCGTTTTGAACCCCGATGGCTACAGTTATTCACACACTAGCGTAAGTAACTGCTGCAAATATTACGAAAAAATAAAATAACTTAGTTTTGGGTAAAAAGATGATCCGGCCTTGGTTGTTGGGGACTCGCCAATTAGGACCAATGATTACCTTTTAATACATGTTATACAACTGAGTGATGGTTTATATATATAATAATTGATACCAACACTAGGATGGAAGGATGATACATTTAAAAAAAATTATTTACATATTTATCATTGAAAAAAAAATCAAAAGTATAAATTCTAGTGTCTTTGATCTATAGTATCTTTGCTTACTGACGACATGTTAATTATACATGTATTAACACGGGAAACATTTTAGCAGAATTTGTACTACTTTCTGTCATTTCAAAGTATATGGTAAACAACAATATTTATCTATCGTTAGTAATCATATCTATCGTTAGTAATCAATGTGGTTGAATCCAACAAGGTCGTAATGATTTAAGGCTCGGCTGGTTAAGGATCGAAACGCGTTGAAACCATTTTTATTTGCTGAATATGTTTTTAGAAATTATATAGCAGAAGTCTGCGTGTGTAAACTTTTGGTTTCTTGCACATAAAATAACTGCTGCTAATTCTGTTGCATTACACTTATTTAATATTTTGCCCAATTTTCGGGAGATGTTCGTATTTCATCTTAGTCAGAATTCAGGATTACTCTTAAATGACATTTATTTCAAACATATGTACCGACATTTTTTTTTATTTAATAACAGAGCCGATTATGGAGGAAGAACAGGCGTACTAATCCTACTGATGGTTGCCATGGTGTTGATTTGAACAGAAATTTCGGATACGAGTGGAATCCAGGTAATGATTTAATCTGTTTCCCGTTTATTTCTCATATGTCCCACAAGTTTTCGTAGGTAATGTACTTTATTTAGTTCAGTACAATTCTTTGTAGGTCTTGTATTTTATTTAATACCAAGCACTTCTAAGTCTGCACTTGTCTTAGTTGTTTCCGTACACATCCGAGTCTTCACCAATGCATGTCTGGTAGACTTCTGCTGAGATAGTTCATTACAATATTAGGTCCGTTCCGTGCACTTCTTATTTTGTGCAATACACTTCTAAGTAAGTGCAGTACACATGCCTGTTATTTTCATACTTAAATGTTACAGAGAGCTCTTAGTAATAGACATCTTACCTAGTCCCAATGCTTTTTTGTATGCTTCGCACCTCACGCTACTTATTTACTAGTATGTAAGTCAGTTTTGTAAAATTTTTGTTAGTCCTAAGCTATCAAATATCATTGGCTTTATTAATTGAAGCAAATCTTCAACAATCGACTAAGAATACTTTCGAAGAAAAAACTTTCGTAAAATAAAACTGACGATTCCGAAAATTATTTGCAATACTTGTCTATTAAGATTGGAGTCGAGCGCAGCTGCTCGCAATGAGACTGGAACCGTCAATCTCAGTGTTGACAGACCATGTGATCAATAGTAGAAGAACTACCGTAACCACTCGGTCACCGAGGTCCCTATGTTAGGCAGTTAGGCAGAGCCTTACGGAGCCAACAAAGATATGTATGCAAAATTTAGAATTAGTGCACATAAGTTAGAGATAGAAATAGGAAGATATAAAAAATATTCCTGCAGAAAATAGAATTTGTGGGTTGTGCGACGCGGGAGTGGGAGATGAAATCCATTTTCTACTCCAGTGTCAAAAACTGAACAAAGAAAGATCAAAATTTTTGCAGGAAATAAATAATATTAATAATAACTTTAGTAGGTTGGATACCACTTCCCAATTCACTTGGCTATTATCATCTGAAGACAAGATAATAATATACAAACTAACTGATTATTTACTAATTATTAACAGTGAGAGAAATAAAATTCTTGATGCAAAATAATTATACATGCATTATTATATTTTAAAGCATATATTTATGTAGCTTTCACTTGGGTCACTGTGCTGGTTATAATAATTGTTGATTTGTGTAATATACATTGATTTTTCACATTTTCATTGGTTTTCATTTGCTTTTTTATTTTACATTGTCTTTGAAATTATTAATTTTGTTCAGAACAATCATTCTTTATTTTGTAACTTTAAAGTTGTATAGCTCTTCATGGGCGTCTTAATTGACAAATAAACATATTCTATTCTCTTCTGTATGCAGCCAAGAATACGAGAAATCCAAATCACAATCTGTTTTATCTTTTTTTATTTCTTTTCAGCCATTGGAGGATCCACATCCCATTGCAGTGATGTATATTCAGGTAGCGGACCATTCTCTGAGCTTGAAAGTCAAGCCGTCAGAAATTTCTTGACAAATGGCATCGACTTTATTTCTTATCTCACTGTACATTCGTATGGTCAATACTGGCTTTATCCTTGGGGATATACCACCGCCTTGCCAGCAGATGTTGCTGAATTGGTAGGTAGAAAATGATCTTAGAACTTTATTCCTGCAAGGAAGCAATGCTCATAGGCGACAGTACATATGAAAATAAAAATAAAACTAGCTGAAACTATAATTAAAACTAGCTGAAACATTTATTAATAGAAGGAGTTTGAAATTCATAACTTTAAAGTTTATAAATTAAAAAAAAAGATTACATGAAGTATAATGAAATACACGACCATAAAAATTTAGTATTTGTGCCAACAGGAAAGACCCACAACATGTTGGGCAGTATTGTTGCATATTCAACAGCACCTGTATATTGCATACATTTCGTAGGGAGGTGTAATAAGCCACAACTGTATAGACCTGCATAATAACGAATATTTTTTTATTTCTTTTAAATACTCAATATCTAGGCAACTTGTCTATTTCGTATATTAAATTACTTGTTAAATATTGTTCTTGTTTCTTTTTTTACAATATTTAAATAAAATTATTAGGATTGTTTTCAATTATTTGTTGAATTATTATATATAGACGACCTGGATCGGTTTCGCGATTTGCCTAAACCGAAGTCCTCTGTATAGCCTACTTAACCTAAATAACCTAACAAACAATTGAAAAACAAATCCTAATTGTTTTTATAGACTGTTGAAAAAAACAATTAATATGTACTTTTAACTTTAATTAAAAACACCTAGAATGCTAAATTGTAATTTTTAAAATTAATTTAATTAGAGTTTCAAGTTTTCTAGCTCCATGAATTGAATGCAAAGTTGAGTTTCTTTTTATATGTTTAAAAAAATTTAATTTAAAAATTCTGGTTGAATTTAAGACTTATAAATCAGTTGTTTTCCGTTAGTGACTGCAAGTACTATGTTATAATTTGTATGAGAAATCATACTATCCACTTTAAACTTCACATTAAAGTGCAGAATTAAAATCTTGCAGATACGGTTTGAACCATCAAATTTTCAGCAAGAAAAATTTCATATAATGTAACCAATTCAAAGGTAATACATGGCCAAAACACTCACAAAGTCATGTGCCCCTTCATTTGGACATACCAATCACCAAAGGATAATTTTGATTAAATTGGCTTAGTGGTCTAGAGAAGAAGGAGTTGTGGACAACACGAAGTTGATCAAAACCGCTAACTGAAATTTAGATCAACCAATATACTTTTTTAGAAATTTGTACTGCTCTAATACTAATTTAATAATTTTCAGGATGCAGCTGCTGGTGTTGCTATCACTGCCATAAGGACCAGATATAACACCAGATACACTAAGGGATCATCTACCAACACTTTATGTATGTATTTGAAATAGCCTGTGAGTTTATGGAAAATAAGACTATCGCATTAATTGTCGTCTAAAAGAATCTCATAAACATTTTAGTTCTAATAGAGAAAGAATTAAAGAATCATAATTGTTGTCTGATCTTTGCATTAAATTTTGTAAGGTAGCTTCCTATCTGACAGAGTATTTTCACCATTTTTAATATCAAATTGTTAGCTCCAGACAGAAAAATAATTAAGGATATACAAATCTTTGATAATTATGGCCCACGCCAATTTGTGGCGGACGACATCATTCTGTCCGTCCAAAATTAATTGTACCCGGGCTATAATTTTTTCATCTTTTGAGTGAGGTAGGCTTTTGATATTTGGTATGTGGGTAGATAATATCAAGGCGATCTGTTGCATACCTTGGTTGATGACCTCTGACCTTAAACTTTGACCTCATGGTTGGCAGGGCCCACAGAGATGGATATCATCTCGCTGATATCTAGTTTAATCTGAATTCCCAAATAATAAGAATTATATATACTACGCTTTTTACAAATTAACTCATTTCAACAAACGATTTTTGTTTTAACGCCACTTTCAGCAATTTTTCAGCTGTATCATGTCGTCCAGTTTTTATTGGGGAGGAAGCCGGAGTACCCGGATTCAACAAACGAAAATGCAACTTCTCGTGTTAGACTATGATTAAACATAGCACACGCACACAGATCGAGTGTAGAAATATCAAACGAAAAATGCTGTTTTATGTTACAATAAATTGTTTAGTTATTGCTGCAATTCATAACGGTAATCAGAATTTTAAAAAAACAACGAATACATTTTTGTAATGCGGCGATTTTGCTAAAGGTGGGTTCGTTTTTGAATGGGCGATTGTGGTAATTGGGACGATTGTGCTAAAAGTTGGGCGTTTTATGACCAGGGCGATTTGACCTGATCCCCACGATTCCAATAAAAGGTTTAATCCGATTTTCAAAATCATGAGAAAATGTGTGCGTAAGTGTTACTTGACCAGGTTCGGTTGCTCCCTTCGACTTCCTACTTGTCGTCACGAAATTTAAAATTGGTTAAAGCGCCTAAAAATCCAGAAAATTTAGTATTAAATCGCTTCTGACGAAGTGATGTTATATGTATATACTGTCATAGTAATTATTTGACAATGTTTTAGATGCAGCCGCTGGTGGTTCAGACGATTATGCAAAAGGAGGTGCAGGTGTTAAATACTCTTACACACTTGAGCTTCGAGATACCGGAAGGTTCGGATTCGTTCTACCAGAGAGTCAAATTTTAGAAACATGTTTGGAGACTATGGATGGTTTCATAGCTTATGTGAACTTCTTGAAAACAGCACCTCAACGCGGTTAAGACATGTTGAATAAAATAAGTGATAAAAAAGCTTGTAAATATTTTAATTATAAGTAATGATAAACTCTTAAAGCAACAATGCAAACATTTCAGTTTTTCATTCGTTGCCAATTGTTTCATATGCGGGGAAGATAGCAAACTTCCTATCAGTGAAGAAAATGACAAAGAAAGAACAGAGAAAAGCAAATAATGAAGGAAACTGCAGGTTTACTGGTTGAAAGTACCAGAGAAAACATTTGCTTTTCATGAGCGATAAAGACAAAGTATCAGAAAGAACCTTTCACTTGTAATGTGGGCAGAGAAATACGAAAAAAGTGCCTTTAATTGCTACAGAACACCAAAGTACCTAGCTACAACTGTTACATTATACTGGATGATAATGTTCGAGTATCTCGAGAGAACCGTTCTAGTCGATTAGCATAGAATGACGGTGTGACCTTTTGTTGAAGGACACAGAACATAAAAAGAAATACCGTCGCTCACTGGCAATGGACATTCAGTTACCCAGAGAGATCGTAAAAAAAATCCCAAATGAACCGATGACTTTCATTTTTAAAATATAAAAAAAAACTTGGCCAATTGCCATTCAATTGAGAAAAGCATTAACCTTTTAAGGCAAATAAAGTATACAGAAAACCATTCTCTTTCCATGACAGGGAAGCGAATTTTAAATTCCTAAATATGCCCAATTCCGCCTAAGTTTTCAGAAAATCTGCTCATAATTAACACTGGAGTAAAAAAATATATTCCTTATTTTTATGAAAATTTTGTCTCTCTGAAACACTATATAGGCATACTTGACATTTTACATGGATGACTATATCATGAAGTTCACTCAAACCCAGACGACTGTTAAGAATTTAAATAAATATAAACTGTTTGCTAGTATTTGTTGCATGCAGTTAGGTTGTCGAGGTCTGGGTTACAAGTGCATCAGTATCGCAGCAAAACAAAACTGTACCAATGATATTAACCATAATAACTATCAGATCAATGGTTTCATTTTAATTTTGATTTGATTTAATTTAAGGCACAGCAGAAAATTTATATTCATTTTAGCAAGTGTGCATTGTAGTTACAAACAGTAGAGGATTTTTTTGCAAACCCGTAGGGACTCTATTTGGGTTGAAGCACGTCCTTTTTGTACATTTATATCAGACATCACGGATGAGGGTGATTATTTTGCACGAATTTGAAACAGCAAATCAGTTAAATTATAACATTATCTTTGCGGGTGCTATAATTAAGGATGTGTTTGTGACATAAGTCAATAAATGGTTAACTATTATAAATCGAATTGAATCAAATCTGAATTGAAACTATGAAGGTCTGCCTCTAATTAGACATCTATTGAGTTCCCCACCCTCTTGTCCATGAAAAGTCTAATCCAGGAATAATAAAGCCTATCTGTGACTCAGCGAAAATGTTCGATCGTATTTGAGAGAAGTTTCCCAACCCATCAATTAAGTCATGGTGACGGTTATAGAACTTCTGAAATAATAACATCAACTTATTGGTACAACAAATTACAAATCAGCTTTAGTTTCAATACAACCATACATTGTATTTTGAAGATTTTGAAGGCCGTAAACTGGCGATGTAGCCATTTGTAACTTTTTTATGCTGTTTAGGATTATAAATGATCATGGGCTAAACACAAGAAAGAGGTTGTCAATACGGTCGCAAAAAATAATGAGGTCATCAACTAAAACATGTGGATAAGATCTAAAATGTACAACTATCTTCAAATACACTGACGTAACACATTTGTTGTTACAGGTTAGGTAAATTTTCAGTCGTGTTTTCTACAAAACACTTTCCACCTAATAAGCATCTATTCAAACAGTTGTCAAAGATGTTCTAGAAGTAGTGCTAATTGGTTACGAATGTTGACAAATTCAAATAAATCTTCCAGAATCTTTAAAATCTCGTTCTGTAGTTTTGTTACGGTGTAACTTGACTTCTCCAGTCTATACGCTGCTCTTCGTTGTAGTAATGTTCCTGTTCCTGTACGAATATATATATATATATAATCGCAGCTGATCTGGAGTCTGCAATTCCTACAGCAATTTCCTCGACTTTCGTTGCTTATCAAAAGAATGATAGAGACTTGACTTTGGTTAGGGTAATTCACTTTGTTATTGTGTTTTTGGTTTTTGTTTTGCGTTGTATGTTTGTCTAAATTTGGATTTTAACTGTTGTTCGGTCGGATACGTAATTGGGGCAACAACATTAATCTTGTCACAATCGTAACCCTTTTAACTACAATATGCAACAATGTATATTAGGATCATGTAACCCAGGCTATGCATTAACTTGCATCTAGTAATACTGTCAAAACTGGAGTAAGAAATGGCTCTGTGCCGCATTAGAACCTTTCATATATTCCAAAGTTGTGTTTAAACTCGATAACATCCTTTACACAAGGATTATAAATCATTCATTTACAAAATGCTGAAGATATCACATCGGAATTATCAATGTTCCTTTATGCCCTACAATAGATTAGATGCTTAATTAATCTTATTACTAAGTTTATAGGTGGAACAAGCCAGTTCATATCTTATTTCATTCCCGAGTGAAACAATCGACTGCAGCAGAATTTGGGTTCGAAAATAATGAATTGAACTGTGCGGTTTTGTTATTTAAGGAGCTGGCAAAACGGTCTAATGTATGTGGACCCCAAAGATAATCCATAAATTGGAAAAATTCTGCAGAGACTCCCCAATCGTAATGATCTACCATTTTACTTAAATAGTCTACTGTTGTATTCTGAGCTCTTGAAATAAATTGATTGTCAGTGGAGATACATTTCTCAATACACGTTCTTTAAGAAATTATACATATTCAATGCCCCTTTCATACTGCCATCCTTTACGATTGTTATATAATTTAAAATGTATGTATACCATTTTTGCTAATGTTCCCTTCAAAACTCTCTTAAATGACAACAGTTCAAGCTCAATAGCTTTCAATTCTCTCCGAATTTCATATTTTTCCACATTTTATTAACATGCTTGTATTCTAATTCAACTGAACACGCTCCTGCTGCTACACTGCTAGCGTCAAAGTAAACCATGGCTGAGGATTTAGTGTAACTCCGTAGTCTCTTGGAGCTAAGGCATTTGATATTATTATACCAAAACTTTTCTATGACACTAAATGAATCATGTCCCAATCGACTCTGTTTTCTATAGCCATATAAAAGGTCTTAGTCGCAATTCTGGTTACGTTACCTACAACAGGAGACATTAATATTCTTTTTACAATTTGAGATAATGGTCTGACAAAAATGTGCGGACTAACTTGCAAAATATAGTAAGCGAAAGAATGAAATTCGTGTAACTGAAATGCTTAAGGAATACTCCTTTTAGTTCCAAATATAAAACCCTAACCATTACAGTGATTGCAGAGGGGTAAAAAAGATTTGTCTTCGTTTGTAAGCAATCCAGCGACAAGTTAAGATTTATTAACAATTTCAGACTCTTGTATTCATATGGATTGTTCTACACAAATACCAAAACCGTCATATAAATACAAGACAACATGTATACCATTCTCTCCCTAATATTTCACCGAAGGTCTTAAGCATTTGGTACAAATATTAGGACCAGTGGAAATCCCAATAACTAAAACAGTAAAACAGTAAAGTTTTCATTCCAAAAAATCCTTAAAAAGTATATTGCTGCGAACATATATCAAATGAAAATTGCCAGAGGATAAATCAAATGTATACATGAAGGAATCTTTCTGAGAATACTGAAAGGCTTTTTTTCCAGTCTTCTAATTAGATTTTTTATCACACCTCCAGATTGCAACACGTCATCTACAGTTTACCAAAATCTGCATTTTCCATATCTGATTGATTATTGTTAACCACGAATTGACAAATGGTACTATATAATCATGATATATCACTATATCTAAAACAAAACAATTAGTTCGTATACTTTGCCAAAATTTTATGTTTTGATAATCTGCCTTGAACGACATGAATAGTTTATTTCTCACTATAACATTCTTCAAAGTATACTGTATTTGTCTCAAGAAAATATAGATTTCATCTGTGCAGTTACATCCTTTTCATCATTGTGCAGAAACGGCACTATAGGTACTTGTATATGTGTATGTTTAATATGATTGTTTTATACTGGGCTAAACAACGAATCCAGTTCTTGTTAATAACTGCCCCTGGATCTTCGTTCCGTATAATTATACATGAAAAGGTAAAACAATTCTTGTATATATAAAAGAGCTCTCACCTAATCTTGACCTAGGAAACTATTACTATAATATATTTGTTCTTTTATGTATTCTGTTTGTTAGTCTGATATATTTGTAACCAGGGCCAATTCTGTACTGTTATAGATTTTTATGTGACAAAAATCATAATTGTTGCATGTCAATGCCCACCTGAGACCCCAATTTGGGTAATATAAATATTTGTATTTGTTTTGCGTTACTTTAACTTGTTCATCAAATCCTCCACTCATTTTAAACTCGGTGTTTCATCTGATGATAGTCGCATCTGTTTCTTTAACTTGTTTAAACCAGACAAAATATCTTCATTAATTTAATACTGAATTCTCTTTTCCTTATAATTGAACTTAAACGAATTATCATTGTTGAGCTTTTTAGAAATGAAATCTTGCTCCTGGACAGATAGTAAAGAAAATACCGACCTTTACTGCTTGCAAATCTACACTTGCCGGAATCGTAACAAAGATCTCCCCCAGCAACCCAATAGCAGACAAGAGATTAACTTACAAGATGAATGGACAGAAAATACTGCAGGCAAGAAGTTCCTACTCTCAAATGATGGTGAAGTCAACAAGATACTACCGACAAGGTCAGCTGTCTGAGCCAGGCAGACACTATATTTGCTGATGGAACTTTTTATGCCAGTCCATTACTATTCAAGCAGATATACACCATTCATGGTCTTATTTACGGAGAAATACCAAGACAAAAGTGCACTGACCAAGTTTCAGGTGCAAAGCATTAATTAAATTTTCTTTTGTTCTTAATATCTTTTGATCCCATGTAGCTAACTTTTATTATTTACCTGCAGTACCTAAATTTTTTAAAAGTTGGCTAAATGTAAATGAACCCTATTCACCAACTGGAACAAGTTACACAAATCTGTGGATTGAGCCATGAGAACTGTCCCTGTACATTAGATGTGTAAACAGCTGTAGCTATCAAGATTAAAACTGCCCTATAGAAAAAATATACTTTACTAAACACTATTTGTATTAAAGCAGCATATCTGCACCTTTATACAATTTGTTGCCTAAATTAAAACTTTAAATTGTATTGTCTCTAATGGTTTACTTTCTATTATGATCTGTCTTAACTTCTGCGGTCTAAACTTACAATCTCAAGGCCACCATGAGTGAGCGGACATCCCCTTTCGAACTTTCCTCAACAGGCGACGCCCTGAAAAACCCTTCAAGTACATAGAAATGAAATGCCAATTGTGTCTAATAACGCTGCTATGAATACCAATCCATTAGTTGATGGAATGAAATATAAATTTATATTTCACGTTGTTAGTTCAAATGGCTATGATTAGAGAGAGTTTCCTCATAATAATAACTGAAAAGACATTTTGTAAAAAAAAACGCTTAAAACATTTTTATTGATATGTGTCATGCCTATGGTGCCGTCTTTAGAAAGCTAATCAAAGCATTAATACCATCCATTGTTTCTTCACACGAAGGAATTATTTTGTTCTCTGGTAATAAAAACCCATAGTGATTCTTGTCCCGAAGCTCACAAGTATAAGAATATTTGATACCAGCAATACCTTTTGTATAATCGATAGAAATTCCGGAAGCAGGATCTGCAAATAGAATATTATTCATCAGAAATGCAACTTCGTAAATTATTGTTAGCAATTTATCAATAGAAAAGTTAATAAGATTGAAAATGATTTTCCGTTACAATTAGTTAAAGCAGTGTTCATCAAGGGGAGTCACTAATCTGCGGAAGGGTGGAAAAACCGGAAGGGTTCTTTTGTTTATTTTTGTCTATAACTTTTGAACGTGTAAACATATCTGTGTAATTTAAACGGATTCCGAAAGATAATATACTAAGGGACTGGTCAATATTAATGTGGGGGTTGGGACCGGTGCACTTCAAACTATCAGGTTTAAAAAAGTATATGTCCTATCTCCTTAAAATACAAAAAAGTTGCTGTCCTACATCAGATGTGTCATGAAAAAGTTGTTGTCCTATCTAGTGAGTAATTTTTTTGGTTACAATTCAGTATTTATGTTTGTTAATAAATTGTGCGATTACAGAATATTGGTTTTGAATTAAAACGTCAGACAATTTTTTTTTCATTGATGATATTGTTAAGAAAAAAACTTATTGTCCTATCAGTGCTGAAAATAACAAAATTTGGAGTCCTATATTTATGCCAGGATAAAAAGTATGTGTCCTAAGGCAGCGGTCCTACCACCCTAATAAATATTGACCGGTCCCTAAGCATAAAACTATTTTAATTATCTTGATTTAAATTATTTAAAACATGCCCAGACGGGTGTTTTTTTTTCTACTAAAATTGAACACGATTTTTCAACTGGATACTAAACTGTTCAACATATAGAACCCAGTCAAAAGTGGCTAATATATTCCTCTTGTAACATAACTGTATTTATTAAAAGGAAAGTTGTGAAAAGTTTACCGGAGAGGTCGCTCTTAGAAATACCCTTTCGGTGTTTCCACCCTTTCGCAGATTAGGGACTCCCTTCATCAAATTGATATCATAAAAAGATACATATATATTCAACTTCTGAGTGCAACTTTAACTTGAAAAAGCAGCCATTTGTCAGGTTTATGGTAAATATATCCCCTTTATATGTCGTGCTTATTGTTTATTCAACATTGTCTGTGCTTACTTTAGTACTCACATAAGGAGTTATACACTGAATCCACTAAAAAGTCCGTATTGTACCTTTGTCTCATTGCTGCTCTGACTAATTGGGCGCCAGTGTCCTAAAAAGCACTTCTGTATAATTACAGTTATCTTACTCTAGATAAACGTGCAAATGATATAAATTAATATTGCAACTCATTGGGAAATAAAACCGACAAGGTTTGGATTTCCACAGAACATCAATGTCATTTTTATGCTTGTTAAAAGAGTTTTAATTTTCTGAAACCCTAATTTCTTTGCGCACATGGTGTTACTCCTAGTTTTTATATGAATAGGTGTTTTCTTTTATTAAGGTCTTTCCCAGTACAGTGGAAAGACCTTCTTGTATTTCTTATGATTATTATTTTTTCTGTAGCAGATATCAAAAAAGTGTCTTGAGGTATCGCTTCGAAACTGGTCACACTTAACCGCCACTACATGGGCTCGACCTGAGTCGCCTGCGAAACCGATCTATTTTTAGACACGAAGTTATCTCCCCAAACACTGTTTACCCTTGAGTTCAATTAAACTCATAAACCGTAACCGATATCAAAATTCTAAGGTGTGGAAATTGTCACCTGACTCCTGACAATGATTAATCACGCAAAAAATTGTTCGATCAACTTCCTGGTTACGAGTTTTTGACGCGAAATTTGTCAAAACGTCAAAGTTGCTTGATTTCCACAAAACTTGGTTTCCAGGTAGATATGAGGGTCCTAATTACATATCCGGGATAAAAAAATTCTGTCCACCATTTTCAAAATTGCTGCCGTTGTTTTCAATATAATTAAAAAACCATAAAAAATTGAAGCAGACAATATATCAGAAAAATGTTTCTCTAATTTCAACTCGTAAACCGCCAGAGATAATATAGTAAACATACGGTTTTTTGTGACCGTCATAACAAGCCCTTCGATTTAAGACCAAAGTCGAATGGTCACGGGCAACCACCGTAAACAGTTTTTTTTATAGAATAACACGTAAACCGTACAAAATTGAAGCCGACAATACATGGTAAAAATGTTCGTCACATCAAAACGTACAAAAAATGTTTTCAGGTACGAAAGCGTAGAACGTGTTGTTTTTGAGTTATTGCCTTTGATTAGTATTTTGAAAATGGTTTTTTGGTTTAAAACCTTTTAATCGTTACAGATGATGAATGAAACATAGGGTTCATTTGAAAGACAAGGAAGCCATAATTTGATGTCAGTTTTGAAGCAGTTTTAGTTTTCCTTACCTTAAAATGTTTACATCTAAACTGACCGTAAAGTCATTAGCAATTATATACCTAGACATAACACTAACAAAATGCAGGAAAGACCTCACATTTGTTCTCTGAACAAACTACTTTTTAATTTTAAGTGTAATTTGTTTGTTATTGTCTGTCAGGTACGAAAGCGTAAACTTGTCGTTTTTGAGTTATTGCCCTTGATTCGTATTTTGAAAATGGTTTTTGGTTTATAACTTTTTAAACGTTGCATATGAAGAATGAAACATATGGTTCATTTGAAAGAGAATTAAAAGACCTACAATTTGATCCCAAGAAGTACATGAATCGGTTGAATGGTTTCAAAATGGCAGTCAAACATATCGTAAACTGCGTTATTTGTCAATAACTTTTAAACAGTTACAGATTATATAGCAAACATATAAGTTTTTTGTGATCGATTTGTCAAGCCGTAGTCATTAGCAACCATATACGTAGACATAACACTAACAAAATGCAGGGAAAGACCTCACATTTGTTCTCTGAACAAATTACTTTTTTAATTTTAAGTGTAAATTGTTTGTTATTGTCTGTCCATTATATTGTGAGTACTAGTCTAATCCATTGGTCTCCTAATAAATTACATAACATTGGTATCGTTTATCATATTTATTTAATTAAATTTAGCTGTCATTAAATATATAGAAACTCCTCAGTGTCTAGGATGAACGCATCATGTACTGTTATGTCAATACTTACAAGATCCGCAACGTCCTGTGTATATTCAGACGTGTATGCCCATGGGTACAACCACCGCTGTCCATATGAATGGAAGGATACGTAGGAAATGAAGTTAACATTCTCATCTTCAATAACAGTCTTGATAGCTTTCGACTCTAACTCGGAAAACGCGTAAGGACCAGAATAACTTTCAGAACATGGCATTGCAGAACCTCCGTTGTCTATCCACCAAATATATAAAAAAGAAACTAAATCATTTCCAATCTTCTCATTGTATAACTTTCTTTACACAAATTTTATATATTGTTCATACTACGTGTACATTGATGATTATTGCTTAACGTGTAGCCCGTATGTTAGCTAAACAGGTTAACATACAATATGTCAAAGGGGAGGTATAACGGTAACATTTTGACTGCCACTGAAAATGTTTTCGTAGGGGATGAAGAATTTAGCCTTTTTGTCGCGGCTACAATGCAAAAGTATGAATCCTACATATTACTTATAACCATAGTTTTTAAACTCGTGCTGTCAAATATACTCTACTAACATGCTGAAACGTATCACACCAACATACACCAAGCACAATATCTGCACAATGCAGAACAAATATACCCCAACCACTCAAAAAACTGAACGCCTTGATATAGCTAAAAAATTGCTGAAAATGGCGTTAAACGCCATTGAAACAAAGAAAAAAACAATCAACAGAACAAACAGTAGAACGAATAATCGTACCCTAGTTTTGTTTTTTGTTATTTGGCGAGGTTAATCCGACAAATCACAAAACTGACTTCGGATAATAACGGCAGTAAAATTCGGCCTAAACAAACAGAAGCTACCCTTTTTAGTACTTAAGCACAAGATAAACAATCAAACACTATTTAAGAGCTTATTAAAGGCAAATACGTGGCAATACGATACAAAAGATAGAAACAGTAATAAAAAATGATGGTTGTCTTCATCTGTCTTCATAAACTTATCTTTAGTCATACTCACTGGGATCCCACATATAACCAAAGTTTCTGTTTACATCTACGCCAATACTACAAGAATCTTTATTATTAGAAGGCGACCCTACTATCCTTACAAAATTTGTATCGTGACTGTTCTCCAAAATACGTCTGTTCTTTCTCCACAAACGATCCTACATCGACAATAATTCGGTTCTTTAATACAATAACAGTTTTTTATTAAAGTAAGATTATATTTTTATTAACATGCTATCTCAGCTCAACAATATATTTTATCCCTCATTTCTTAATAAAAGACTAATAGAATAAGATTTCTACTTTGTTCTTCTTTCACAAAAATGTGTATATGGACCTGTTAAATACACTTAAAATTTGTAATTAAAAAACCCCATAAAGTTTTACTACTCAGACGTTTATTCAAGTGGTGCTCAAACACAAACATTAGAAATTCAAAGATTTAGAACAACATTATCGAAGTCAATCCAAAAAAAAAATTCTAAATCCGGCTGTCACTGGGAATATAAAACATCCATAGACATTTTAGAAATTCCACGTCAATATAAACATGAATGGATCGGTGATACTAATGGCACCATCGAAGTTCGATATTAGAGTTGTAGATAAATGTACGCCAGACGTACGTTTATTCTAATGAAGACTTGTCAGTGGAAGATTATTTCAACCCTGGTCAAGCCATCTACACCTTGGGGACTGAACAAAAATTCATTTCAAACAAATAATCCATGGAATCACTGATTTCACACATGAGCACTGATTGATTGATTGATTGATTGATTGATTGATTGATTGATTGATTGATTGATTGGATGTCTGCTTTACGTCCAGCGAGCAGTATTACAGCTATTTTCAGGACGGGAACAAGTTAAAAAATAATAAATCAACGGAAAATATGGATGGGATGGGTCACAGGGAATACAATTTTGACTGCCACTGGAAAAGTATGGCGTTTTGGGTAGGGGCGGAAAATTTAGCCTTTTGTACCGGCTACAATGAGCCTACTCTTTTTCGAAATCTACAAAAGGGGTCTTTATCGTGCAAGGAGCGTGGCACACTGAAATTGTGACTGTTAAGCTTGTAATACTCAAGGACACAAAGAGTAATAATGATAAACTTTATAATTGATTAATTGATATTTTGCTTAACGTCCAGCGAGCAGCATATTAGCTCTATTAAGGACGAGAACAAGTTAACATACAATAAAATCAACGGGGAAAAGGAATGAGGCAACGAAAACACAGTTATTACTGAGTACTGGAAAATTTTGATAGCGGCTAAAATGTGCCCACTCTTTTTCGAAACCTACAAAAGGTGCCTTGGTAGTGCAAGGAGCGTGCATGTACTCTCCAAACACGTCACTCACTACGGCTTTCCGTATTTTGACCTGACAACGCCTCAACGAGAGGGCTTTCCCCATCCTGGGGTGTGCTGGGCAGCTCTGTGGGTCGAGCACTCGGAACACTTAAAGTATGGTCCCGCATAAACTTCGTGAAAATAGTACATGAAAAGTCTGTGTTGGTTATTTTCCGTCATATTAACTGTTAATGTTACAATACATGTAAAGCTGGGTGCCGCTGTTTATAGATATAAGGAATACCTTACGTTTGTGTGAGAATAAATGTATCCATCTGGATTGAGAACAGGAACTATGTACCAGTCGTAGGAATCAACAAAATCTTCTATTACGGGTGATCTTGTTGGGTTATTCACAAGCTGAAAATTGTAAACTCATTATTGTAAACGATTAACGAATAATACATATCAGGCGCGGATCCAAGAAAATGCGTACTTACGCCCCCCCCCCCCACCCCTTTTTAAAAGAGAGAGAGAGAGAGAGAGAACGAGAGGGTAAAACGAGAGGAGAAAAGGAAAAGAAATATGATATTTCATTAAAGAAACTTCATTATTTATGGTCATTATGGTCATAGTTGAAAAATAAAGCCAGCTTAAAGAAGGGGCAAAAGTAAAAAAAACGAGTCTAGAAAACTCTCTGGTTGGCTACCAAATGCTTAGATTCCCGGAGCTTCCCCCCCCCCCCCTGGACTCCCTACAAGGGTGCTGCCCTGGACCTGCTGGGGGCTTAAGTGGCCCCTAGATCCCTCGCCGAACTTTGACGCCTCCCCTAACACAAATTCCTGCATCCGCCCCTGCATATAAATTAAACAATCATTCAACTGCGAGTCTCTCAGACTGGGCCTAGATGCAAATAGAACCAACACAAGGAAAAGAAAATTAATGCTCAACAAATGATTAAGTTCTATTACAATATTAAAGCTGTACCCCAACATTTCCATTTCTGGATATGATCAACCTTATTTCCAACTGGTGAAGTAATACAATAAGTGACAATTACCTCATTGGTTAAATATACAACTACTGCTGGAGATATCCACTCACGGGCATGAATGCCACCCTCAATAAATATTGCCTTCTTCACTGGTCCGTCTTTGAATATCTGAAATCACAGTGAACATTTGTAAACAAAATAAAAGCATTTTTTTCTACTACTTGTTCTACCATCAATGTTATGGATACTTGGATTGGGTAAAATAAGTCCAAATATTAAATTCTTTTATCAAAATACTAAAATAGAAATAGTCAAAAGTTTTGACTAACTGGGGTCATTTTTACAAAAAACTGTAATGTTGATGCTAAAAAGAAACATCTAGCAGATAAAGCATTGAAAGCTATATATATGAAGTACTTAAACTAGATTTTTTTTTTTAAAACGTAAAACTTTTCTATGGCTGTGAGATCTGGAGCTTTGCTAAAAACGAGGTTTTAAAAAGAGTACATTAAAAATTTTGTAAACTTCTGTTGCATTTAAAGTCTTCAACACCAAATTATATGATTTATGGGGAACTTGGTAGACTTCTGATGTTACTGATTTTATCTTTCTGGTCATAATGGCAAAACAATCAAAAGAGTTTTTAATATTTTACCCGGACATTGAATGAAAACTATAGTATGCACTATTCTTGGAATAATTATGTTTAAGCTATTTTAAATGAGTGTGGTTTTTCACTAATTTGGGAATCCGAACAATTCCTCAGTAATGACTGGCTAAAATACATAGTGAAACAACGGTTTACCGACTAGTTTGCACAAAACTGCTTGGCATTCACTTGTGTGTCATTCAACAAAAGCACGTTTTTAAAAAATTGGAATTCGAATTCAACAAATTACCATCTACCAATAGAAAAATACTGAAAGAGAAAAAAGTTTTTATCATTTATGTGATAGTAATAAATTAGGAGATGAAAACCATTTCATATTTGAATGTACCTCTCTTTTAGAACAACGTAAACAGTTCGTTCCAAATTACTACATGAGAAACCACAATGTTCATAAGTATTCAGAATTGATGTCAGAAATGATGTCCAGCAACAGAAAGTCTCTGCTTAGATATCTTGTCACGTTAATTAATATTATATATGATTACGACTGCGACTTGGCTTACCTGTGATGTAAGCATAACCTGGTTTCTTTTTGTTTGTATATTGAATATAGTATGCTGTACCAATTGTATTATTGGTCGTACTATACCATCAATGCTAACTGGAAAGATTTCCGTACTAACCGTTTTCCTACCGCAGGTCGGGGGTTCTCTCCGGGTATTCCGGCTTCCTCCCCCAATAAAAACTGGACGCCATGAAATAGCTGAAAAATTGCTGAAAGTGGCGTTAAAACACCATTCAAACAAACAACAAACAAACAAATGTACTAACCGTTTTCTTTATAGTTATTAAACGTTTGGTGGCGACTATCTTTTTATTGCTCTTTGCCATTTATTGCTGTCATGATATATGTTGTCTCAAACAACTAATTAATTGCTTCATATTTTGTGAAGGAACAATCTTACAAATATTTTCCAGACGATTATTGCAAATTAATGTTAAATGCAGTTCCGAAATCACTACTGACGAAATTCTACAGAATGTGATACCTTTAGAAGGTGCAACTGGTTTCCCTCGAATGTGTGTCCGATAACTTGGTGGGACACTATAATCTGGTCCCCAGATGGTCCAAAGTGGATATTTTTTGTAAGGTTGAGAAGAAATGATGTAATCTGAAAATGAATCTTTTAAATGTTATTAAGTTAAATATTGTGGGTCATTTGTTACGGCTGAAGTTAAATTCACAATGTAATTCTTAATTCTAGTTTCCTAAAAAAGAATGTGTTTTAAAATAAACAACATTTGACATCTTTTGTGCACAGGCATGATACATGACTATATCTTTATACACTATTTTTACATTACGTATATTCGAAACGCAATTAAATTACCGAAAATGCACGAGTCTGATTCGTTGGCTGAGTGGTTAAGGGAGTTCATCTACTATTGATCACGTTGTATGTCAACAAAGAGTTGGGGGTCCGAGTCTAACTGCGGGCAGGGTGTACTCGACTCCAATCCTAATTGACAAGGATTGCCAGTTTTCCTATCGAAGGTCGGGGGTTTTCTCCTGGTACTCCGGCTTCCTACCCCGATAAAAACTTAACGCCATGATATAGCTGAAAATAGCTGAATGGCTTTAAACACCTTTCAAACAAAAAAAAACTAAAAAAAAACGAGCTAATTTGTGTTTTTAACAATATAAAGTGATAATTTGTGCTTACCATTTCAAACGTATTATACTTTGAAAATGCAAACTCGCCTGAATCATAAACAGAATTTTCCAGATCGCGATCCTTGACTTTTGAGTCTGATTGTTGCTGCTCTATAAGTCTACAAGGATAAACCACAAAATATTGGATAAGTTATTAAAATATCAATAGAATTTCTCTCCGGTAACTTCATGTAAACAATGACAAAAAGCAGCGACAGAAACAAAAAGGGGGAGTAATTGAAAGATTCAATTTTAATTAGATTGCCATTTTAAAATATAGTTGCGTCACTTATGTCATCGTTGCATTTTACAAATCCATACTTGTATTAAAAAGCAGTGTTTAAATTCGTTTGATGAGAACGGCATTCTATATTTAAAATATTAATATCTGTTTTAAATAGTAATAAGTTACTTACGACTGAATATCATTAATCCATCGAGTATATGGAATTTGTAATTGTTTGATATCATTTTTGAATAAAGGCAATATTTCTGGTTGTACATGGATATCGACTGACTTATCTGTAGGCTCACTGTCCCAAACGCCCAGCTTAAATAAAAAAACATATCGGAGCTTTCATTTTTCATTTTTATGTGGAAATAACAAAAGCATTATGAATATGGAAAGCGTAAATTCAATATTGTCCTAACCCAGCTTAGGTGCTTAGCTTCATTTTTAAACCATGATCTTTACAGATTTAATATAATTTCTGATCTATCCTGTCGTTGTGGATCTAACCGTGAAGACTCGTATCATTATTAATCTTTGCATTTTCTAAATATACGATCATTAGAGACAGATTATTTGAGAACCTTTCCTGGCTGCCCAATTATTGTCCAATAAATCTAAAACTTTTAACATGTGGTAACCCGTTATTGTGTTTTGAGCAGAACAAACACGTTTTTAAACATGTATTTGAGTACATCAAAGGGTCAGAAAGATTCCACGTTGATTAATACCTTGTACACAGGGTTCTTAAAGCAAACAATGCATCACACCCCCTTATTCTCTAATTATTCGTTTATCTTTGCTATTATTATTTTTCTAGTAAATTCCATTTATCTCATGTATTGTACAGATCTTATCTTACACATATTATATAATTTGTATTAAACTGTATGCATGCTCCATAAATGTTCTTTTGCAACATATTGTATATTTGGAGAAGACTTTATAAGTTTGTTTAAGTTGTGTCTTATCCTATTTGCAAATTTGAGCAAATAAAATATGTTTAAACTTATCAAAAACTGTTTTCGCTCATCTGCCTTCCCCTTTCCTCGGATTCGAAGTACCTACTTTTTTATACAGTTCAAGTAAACTCACTATTTACGTACTGAAAGTGAATTGTTGCTACAATTCAGCTATTCGAATATATACACATTATATACATTATGTGTAGGTACAGCTACTTGTATCACGTCGAGACAGTTGTGTACATTCGTATCACTACGAGACATGCAGCGTTGAATTGTGATGCGGAATGTATGCAACTGTCGAGACGTGATACAGGTAGTTGTACATACACTTAAATGTATGTAATAAGTTTATCTAAAATTATGAAGTATAAAAAGGGCAGAATAAAACTGAATGTTTACAATTCAAAATTTAACATTTAACGAAGCATTTGTTTATAAAATATAGCCCCCTAACGTCACACGCATTATGACGTCATATTTCATTCATAGAATGAAACTAATTCACCGAATCATTGGTTATATCATTCATTGTTACGTCAAGAAGTAGTTCCGACAAAAGTACATCTTGTATCACATATATAGATGTACAAGGTTTTTTATCACACAGGTTGTATCAATCGATATTTTTCAGATTTTGACTAAATACATTCTTAATTTTAGATAAACAGTGTTACAAGCATGACAACTTTGCTTGAGTCATTTAATAACAACAAGAAAAATTGCACTGCAATTACGCTTCCAAAATTGTATCCAATGCATCGTGTACAGAGATTTACTGGTATATTACATGACGTACACCGTATCTGTTAACAAGCTCTTTGATTCTTTTGGCTTGTTCAGAAGATGAGGGAAACAATCTAAGGACCTGGTGACTAAAACGAAAAAATACAAAAGGATTGCAAAATGTTACAAAAGCAGAATAAATTATTATTGGCAAACAAAGATTTGAATAGTCTAAGTATAAATTTTATTACAATTATGATGGGCAAAATGAATGAAAATGAAACAGCCTGAATTGGGACGACTTTTTCTCTACCATGTAACCATTTAAAAATAATCGGAAATTCTATCTGAAGGGTTGATTACATAAATTCATACCATGTGGTGCAAGCGGCAAAAAGTACTGAGGAAACTGTATACACAAATTAAATACCAAAATTCTACAAATGCTAATGCACGGTGTAGAATGGTAACGGACTTATCGCGATTTTTTTCTGCAGTACCGGACTATTCGGGTTAAGCAACGGACTTTTCGTGAAAGTTGATGTAAATAGAAACAGTAGGTCACTTATTTTGTCTTATTTCTTTGCATTTTTAAAAAATATTAATAGAATTTTTATGTCACGGAACGATAGAACTATTTATCTTTCTGCACAAGTTAACACTTACAGAATATGATTAGTATATAATTTGAAATCGTTTAAAAGAACTCGATACCCGGTGTGGTTTGTTTATGAATATGTCACATGAGAATATATAACGAGCTGATTGTCCTCATTTAGCATATTATTTTTGTCATTTTCTCTTTAATGCCATCAAAGTTAATCACACAAAGGATAAATATATTTATATTTGTTCAAATCTAGAAGAAATGATCGATTTTCAGGGAAGGCCATTGCACAGGACTTTTGTCGTGTGTGGCACCGGACTTTCGGCGTCGGCTGCTGTGTTGAATGGATCTATGTTGAGAGCTAGTTTTTAGAAAGTGAAAAGAAATTGGCACAAAAGCGCTATACACTATGTTTAAATAAATATTTTGCCTCTGTTTTACATGTATTTCTTTAGACAGTTTTAAATTGCGAGTATAACATGTATAGGCAATCAGATTTATTTTAAATTTATTTGCAAATGCAGGAATATAAAATTACAGACTTGACATGCAAATGAAACAAAAATCGTTCAATATACTTATCATAGAAACAAATAAGAATTATTCTGACATACATGGGGAATGGGAGGGGGTCCCATCCCGCATTCCCGTAAAAATAGATACCAGATCCCGGTTTCCCGTTGAAATACGTACTGGATATAAAGAAACGTACAAATCCCGAATTCCCGCAGTTTTCTTGGTTAAAATCCCGAATTTCCGGTGAATAAAGCATTTCCCGCTGTTCCTTAAAAAGTTCTACCAACCCTCATACATTGATCTATGCTTGCAGCATTTTTTTTCTTCAATTGGAAAAGTCCCAGATCAAGTTGCCCTGAACATGTTTGATGCACTAATAAGGCCAATTTTATCATACAATGTTGAGATTTGCATGATGGATCACTATATTTCATTCTTTAATGCAAAGAAACGTAGCAGAAATAACAATGTTGTCATTGATCCATTTAACTTCATAGATAAAACTCCTTTTGAAAAAATACATTTGTCATTCTGCAAGTATATACTTAGGGTAATGAAGACTGCTTCAAACCTATCTTCCCGTTTAGAGCTTGGCAGGGTCCCTATAGAAAAATACATAAAAACTCAATCTATATTGTATTTTGCTAGGCTGAGTACAC
Source organism: Limnoperna fortunei (assembly GCA_944474755.1). Taxonomy (NCBI): domain Eukaryota; kingdom Metazoa; phylum Mollusca; class Bivalvia; order Mytilida; family Modiolidae; genus Limnoperna; species Limnoperna fortunei. Next base: position 57,898,749 of record OX104112.1, on the reverse strand, counting down.
GTGAAGTTAACCCTTTGATAAAAGAAAGTTTTGAACTAAATAAATTTTTAGATTCTGAGAATATATACTCTTGGGTAATTTATATAGAAGATGTAATTGACGACATAGATCTTAACTCGGATGGACTTAACTTGGACACAACTTATAAAAATGTTAAAGAGATAAAACCATATATTTAAGATGAGTTGTTAAAGTTTTATATGAACATGTATGCCGACAAAGTTTCAAAGTTAAAAGATTACAATAAAATCTTTCTATATAAATTTTTGAAAAACAACTTAGGAAAAGAATTTTATTTGTCCGATTCGAACTATGAAAATCGCAAATTCATCTCAAAATTTCGAATAGCCGACCACCGTCTTGAAATAGAACGTGGAAGATATAAAAAAAAGTCCCCGGTGAACAACGTCTTCTGTAATCTAAATGAAGTGGACGATGAGGTTCACTTCTTTTCAAAATGTGATCACAATAAACTGTTTCGGTCTAATCTCTTATATGACTTCAATATGTCTAATGTTAATCCATATCTCGATTCGCTTAAAACAATTTTAAACCCGGAAAATTTTCGACAAATTCAGAGTCTTTCATTAACTATAGTCTCTGCAACTGAGAACAGGGGTCTCGTAGACTTGAATATTTTGTCGATTTTTCCGATTGCAATTTAGTTGTTTGTTACTTCTGTTATATGTCACTGATCAATGTAGTATTGATTTATATGACAATAAAGATAATAATTATTATATAAGAAGTCATCTATTTAAAATGAATTTAAGGAATAGGGCCTACGTAATACATTTGTCTTAATCATTCAAAAATATTACCACGAGAAATTTCATCATATTTTCTTTTCTACATGTTCTTTGGCTTATTTAACAATAAAAGTTTTTCCTTCTTTTTGCTCTAAAAAATATAATTGAGTACAATATGTCCGTGGCTAAGTACCGCTATAAATCCGGTGCCCGAAATTTCCACAATATCCACCGCACACAAAAAGTCCGTTGCTTCACATTTTAATTACAGTTACATATCAGTATTATTGTTCAATTTTAATTGCTAGAGCTTTGTTGAATGTATTTTTAACTCAAAACAGGACATCTCTGAACATAAAAAGTCATTGTTTATATCAATTTGACGATGAATGATAGAAATTCATGTTTGCTTTTCTCGATTTTTCGATTTGTTTTTAACTTTGTGAAATAACCACGAGGTACATCGACGTAACATTTTTGTAGGAGTTATAATAGATCAATTACATATTCCGTGAGGATGGTTTTTAATCAAACTTACCCCTTCTTGTTATCATTTGAACTCATTTTTCTGAGTTACTTCATATTTATTGGCACGAACAGTCCGTTGCTTAACTCGAATAGTCCGGTACAGCAGAAAAAAAACGCGATAAGTCCGTTACCATTCTACACCGTGTAATGGTTATGAAAGCAGTACATAAGCGGTGGTCGGCTATGGCTTACTTGTGATTAAACCTGTCGTTTACCCACGTGGAATGTTTGCAGATCATCAGGAACCTATGAAACCTAGTTATACTAGTCCCAGCGATCATGTACAATGCGACTATTTGTATCATCAAATACAGTTTCATTTTATGAAAGATTTTAGTTCAGGTTGTCTAATATGCATCTTCGCTAGCCAAGTGTTACGATCAGGTCCCCCCTCTCTAAGAGTATCGGATCGTAACCCTTGGCTAGCGAAGATGTCTAATATGGTAGTCTAAGATTAAATGCGCCCTCTTTTTCTTAATTACATCAAATTAACAGGGTCAATTCGCCCCACTTTAAAATCGCTCCGTCAATAACGCCACCACTTTGATCAAAATCAGTTGCCACAGTAAACTGTCGTGCTAAATATATAGCATCTATGAAACTGTCTGTAAGGAAAGAGTGGACTTACCCATCATATCTTATGGTCTGTATAGTAATACTTGTGCTGACAATTATCAACATGGCATACAATGGTATCATCTTACAACCTGCAAACAACGAAAGTAAACATTTAATATAACCAAAGCCAAACATTCTAATATTTATACTTTAAATTTAACAGATTTTAGTTTTGTTAAAAAATGGCCACGTATCAAAAGAAAATCTATTATAAACAAAATTGCAGAAATATAAAGATATAGATTTTTATCATTCCAACTTTGTGTAATAGAATTATTACCTATAAGTCACTTACTTGTCTTATCTATAATATTCTCTGAAATTAAACATAATGTAAGTATGCATGCGCAGTGATGTCATACAACCCAGACACAAACATATTATTTCCATTTGTTTTTTGTAAATAGATAACCCTATAGTAGCTGAAATTCTACAAGCATGCATTCAATTAATAAATTTTAATTAAATTTGTTAATATTTAGTATACTAGTAGTATATATCTTCACATGAATGCATTTGTATTTACATTAAACAAGACCAGGAAATCAATAGAGTCAGGGACAGTCTATACTAACTATAGTATAGACTGTCCCTGATAGCGTGTATTTATTTAATTACTATTATCTTTATTAATGCAAATTTATACCCCGAAGGGTTGAAAGCATACAAACAAATATAAATACAAAAAGGTCACAAAACATATAAACAGCATTTAAATTATACAAAGAATATAAATAATATAATAATACCATCAAAATTACTGTCAGTGGTGAATTTTGCAATTGAAGTTTCCATTTTTCTTAGTATAAGTGACTTTTAATAAATGAAGCAACGTATTGCAAATGATCTGATATTTCAAAAAAGTTATTATTTTCGTTTGATTCATTTTCTATTTGAAAAGTATAATTATTTTGTTTCTTAAATTCTTCTCTTATGGAGATGTATTTTGTACATCTAAATAAAAAGTGTTTTTCGTCTTCCAATTCTTTTAAATTACACTGTTGACATGTAGGTTCTGTTTTCGCCTTTTTATTTTGTTATATCTTCCTCTCTCAATTAAAAAAAAAATGGCCACTTATTCTCATTTTGCAAATATATTTCCTATTTTTAAAGTTAGATTTTGTAATAAAATTGTCTATTTCATATTAAGTTTTAATTTGATTGTATAAAAATATGTTGCTGTTATCTGTACAGGTCTTTAATTTATTGAAGAAAGTATTTTCATATTTGTGTTTTTATTTTTGTTTAATATTATTAAGTTTGGATATATCTTTGATAAAGTTTATGTTTTTTAACTGTTTTATGTCTATTTCATTTGATTCACATGTTTCATATAAATATGAATAACATGAATATGTCCCAGTTTCATAAAGATCTTTAGATAAAATGAATGCATCTTCTAGTAAAGTGTTGCTAGTCTTACTAGATATTTGATGGATTGTGCCTTGATATGTGTATCAAGTGAATATTGAGCTAGTTCAGCTCTTGCTGCTATATTTACAGACTGTTAACTAAGACCCAAAACGAATTTACAGAATTTTAAGTTTGTTTTCTCAATAAAACTAGTATCAGTCAATGATATTATATCAAAGTTTGGATTCTCTTTGTTTCTTTTGATGATTTAATGATTTTTTCATAAAAGTCCATGTACCAAATTTCAGAGTTAATTGGTGTAACTAAAGAATCAAAGTGTTTTTTGTATACATGCAATTTTACATTTGATAGTTGATTAAGATATTTAACATTGAAAACATAACTTTGTTTCCTTTTTTGATAGTTCTAGATGTGAGGAATAAAATTAACCCGAAGATTCAATTATATTTCCTAAATATGTGTATTTTAATACTTTTTCTAATTTTTCTCCTTCAAAGAAAAAAATATTCTTCTTGTCAATTAAGTTTTTTTGTTGAAAAATCATGATTTTTGTTTTTTAATGTTTAATGTAAGTTGCCATTTCAGGCCATATTCATTTAGTTCATTTATTGACTTTAGGAGACCTTTAGGGGTTTCAGAAAGTAATAATATGTCATCAGCAAACATTAGACAATTTAGTGACATATTTTTAATGGTAACTGGTTTGCATTCTCGATCAAATGATTCAGGAATGTCATTTATATAAATGTTAAAAAGGAGTGAACTTATGTTATCACCCTGTTTAACACCTCTTTTTTTTTAACTGTATCAGATAAAAAATTTAGAGATTTTACAGAGGCAGTAGTACATTGATACATATTCTTTATTACATTGTATAGTTTTTTTCCTAAATCATTATTTTTTATTAGTTTATACAAAAGGCCTATTCTCCATATGATACGGAGTCAAAGGCTTTTAGAAGGTCTACAAAGCATCCAAATAGTTTCTTATTTTCATGGTTAACATATTTGTTTAATAAAGTTTTTTAAAACAAATATGCTGTCTGATGTTCTGTGATTCTTTCGAAAACCAAATTGTGATGGATTAATCCCATTTTCAAATATTTTTAGGAAGTCTTATGTTTATGATAGAGTTAAATAATTTGCTCAGACTATTTTTGAGAGTGATATGCCTCTGTAGTTTGCCAAAGTAGATGTATCATCACTATTATATATGGGAATGGTAAAAGAATGGTTTCATTTTTAAGGATGTAATGAAGTATCTAAAATCGGATTGAAAATTTTTTGCAATGGGAGTTAACAATATAGAGCTACTGTGCTTTATTATTTCATAGCATATGAGGTCAGGTCTAGGTTATATTCTGAAACGCAAACGAACTTAGATCGCCCCCCCCCCCCTAAAGAAAAGAGAAAGTTCTTTGGAGATTTAGAGCCCTTGCAAACACTTGTCTAAAACTAAACACAGGCTTTTACTCATATTTTGTTGACAATCTCGAAAGGCTGTAAAACATGTTTGAAGAAATAAATGTATATAGTGGAGAGCCAACTTTGGTAAATCAGATAGAACTTGAGTAGACAAGTTTCATATTCTATTAAGAAACTATTCTAAAAATTATACCATAAGAAGTAGTAAGCTACAGTATACCGCAAATGTAAATAACTGTACCCGTTTTTTGTTTCACGATGTATTTCCGGTTTGTTATTTTCATGGTGCACTCGATTGATTACATTTAGATTAAACAAAAAATCAATATCGACTGAGCACAATAAGCAACTAATCAACCTCTATAGTTATATAAAAATGTTATAACACCTGTAGCACAAACTGCATAGCTTTCAACACATCGTTCCAGCTTTGGTTTTGCAAACAGACTTTAAAATGGAATGTTTAAGTAACATAAATTTCATACAAATCCTCCAATAAAAAGAATCATTTCTCTCGACTAGGTTCTTCCGGGTGGCGGATAGGGGAGACCCTCTCGTTCGGGGGTTGTCAGGTCATAATACGGAAAGCCTGACCGCGGACCGTAGTGGGTAACGTGTTTGGATAGTACCACGCTCCTTGCACGATAAAGACCCCTTTTGTAGATTTCGAAAAAGAATAGGCTCATTGTAGCCGATACAAAAGGCTAAATTTTCCGCCCCTACCCAAAACTCCATACTTTTCCAGTGGCAGTAAAAATTGTATTCTCTGTGACCCATCCCGCCCCATTTTCCGTTGATTTATTGTTTGTTAACTTGTTCCCGTCCTGGATATAGCTGAAATACTGCTCGCTGGACGTAAAGCAGACATCCAATCAATCAATCAATCAATCGACTAGGTTCTTTCTGTGATTAGAAAAAAAAATCTGCTTATTATTTTATTACAATAATTGGAAAAGTCAAATAACATATCTTTTATTTCAAATCAGGAGCCCACTGGGAGCAATGAGAGTTGTACAAAAAAGAGGGAAAGAACATACTTGATAGATGCACATAATTATACATAAGACAACATGATGAGACAATTTACTGGATTATTAATGTTCATATTAATATAATATTGAAAGTCTAAACACCACTGTAAATTTTTAGTTTACTATCTTTATCTAATATAAATCTGGCAGTGGCTGCTAAAATGTCAGTGTCCTCATTACTAAGGAAAAAAATCAATTTGGATTCATTCGACAAACTAGAAAACCTGGGATACTTCTTGGCAACAAGATAAAATAAAATATTTCTTTTGTTCCGAATTTAGTACACACACATAAAACATGTGTTTCATCTTCAATTTCCTCATCAGAACAGTTTTTACAAGTTCTATCAGAACCTAGGTGTATTAGAGAAACGCCCTATTTCAAATATGTTATTGTTCAGTTAATAATCAATCTAATAAAAAAAATAAATCTTTCATTTGCCCCCACCCCCCCCCCCCCCCCACAATGGTGTTCAATTTATAAGGTGTACAGTCACTAGAATCTTGACCATAGACTGGAGTGAGAGCATCAGGTGGGGATTACCAATGCATAACGAAGATGCGAATAAGCTCGGCGGTACTGTGGGTGGAAACCAGGATTAAGGGGTGGATAACGGACTAATGGGCGACGTAGAACATAGCCATTGGGTTTGTAGTAGTAATAACTGCTCCCCAAATGCACAGTTAGCATGACATCAAGCTACTGCTACTATTTTTGTTGCGATGATAATGCATGAAAGGCCTAAATCATGATTTGAAATTCGTGACAGCATTAAACCTGCTGAATAGAAATTTCTTTTCATCTCTTCTTTTATCTTAACGTTTTTGTCAAAGATCAACAGTCTACTAGTCCGAGAATCCTCTGTCGTCCAACGCTTTTTTTTGCATGCGTCCCACGCAAAAAAAAAGAATAGAAAAAAAGAGTTGGACGGCAGAGGATTCTCGGACGAACAGTCTACGTGCATTATTTGTATTTGTTCCATTCCACTTATGAACGAGCAGTATTTCAAATCCATTATACTGCCACCGTGGTAGAGAACTCTCTACCACGGTGGCAGTATAATGGATTTGAATATGGACAAATTTATCAAATTGACAAATACTTCCACTTTTTTTTACTCTTATCTGTAAAATTCGCTTTGAAAGCTTGTGCACCATGCATAGTGCAAAAATATTGGTTTGATTGTTGTAGCACTAGCACAATGGCGTGGTTACTGAAACATAATTTAAACCTTTCCTTGTACCTTCTTTTTATGAATATTGCATAGCAGATAAGCTGAAATACAACCGGTCGATCAACGTGGATTTAAGTTGGGGATGCAGTGAAATTTCGAAAATAAGTATCGAAATCAATCTGGAACCACCTTTTTCGCCTTTTTTCACTCATGCAAACGTTTGTGTGGAGGTCTGCTCGGTTTATCCAAATGCTTGGATAAGTCCCCAATGGGGGAAACGAAGGGTGTCTCATTTCCACACATGCTCAATCGGATTCATGTCCGGTGACATGGCTGGCCATGGAAGTGTGTCAATGGCTTCTGTTTCAATAAAGTCCCTCACAACACGGGCTCGATGTGGTCAAGCGTTGTCGTCTTGAAACATTGGTCTGTCTGCAAGAGCATGGTTGTCAAAATGTGGCCTAACGTGACCATCCAAGATGTCATCGCGGTATTTCAGACCATTCAGTGTACCGTTGAGAATCTGTAAAGGGAGCTTGCAGTCATGTGAAAAGCATCCCCATACGGTAACACCGCCACCACCGAATGCAGTTGTTCATACAATATGGTTTCTATCCAAAGCTGTATTCCTTTGCCGCCAAACATGTATCCGACCGTCAAAAGGCTTCAACAGAAAGCGGCTTTTATCTGACCAATGAATACGTCTCCAGCTTCTTATATTCCAGTGACGATGATGTCTTGCTCACTCCATTCGTGCTTGTCGGTGCCTTCTTGTCAATTCTGGTCGTTTCAAAGGCCTGCGGGCACGTAATCGAGATCTGTGAAGCCTCCAAATAACTGTTCTGTCACCGATTTGACCACCATTAGGCCACATTCCTCGTAACTGGCCTGCTGTTGAAAAGGGGTGCAATCTGGCTTGACGAGCAAGGAAGCGGTCCTCTCTAGTGGTTGTTTTACGGGGTTTCCCAGATTTTGGGCGGTCCTTGATTGACCCTGGCTGTCTATGCCTCGCAATAAGTCTGCTAATAACAGAGTTGTTCACCCCAAAATTGGCTGCTATTTGGTGGTTACTCATTCCAATTGCTTGCCAGCGTTCGGCGATACTTAATTGTAGTCTTACCATGTTGAAAAGTCTTTAAAAGATAATAACTAACCACAATATCCACGTGCAATCGGACAAGGCTATTTCATTCAGTCAGTCTGTTAATTAGAAGCGGGACAAGTTTTTGAAACCGGTTTTTACACTTTAAAACTCTAATTATTGACATCTTACCTGTATGTTTTATAAAGGTATTGTTTGAAAGCATTGCATAAATGCATCAGATGCTGAATGAATCGTTTTGTAATAAAATGATTTAAGAAAATATTTAGGTGATGCTTAACTTTTGGCGGACTGTATATAAAATTTTTGGTTTTGATCCCAACCAGCAGATTTCTTCATACGGAACAGCAATATAAACAAGAAACACAACACGTACACTAGTTACCTATTCCTCTCAGAATCACAAATTAATCCTCGTTTTGTTTATTCCCAATTCCATTAATTTTGAATTCGAAGACCAACTTAGTTTTTTCCTCTTGGTTGAGGCGTCTTGACATGCACCCCTTTCTAACCGATGATCAGACTCTATATACATAAATTTCATATTAAAACTACGACCTATAGTTGTAGCTCTTTAAAACCCGGCTTATAAAGAGTTTTCTTGGTGAATGGACTCGTTCGCGTGGACAACCATTGGAAGATAAAATCATTATTTTCTAGGATGCCCCTTTATTTAAATCCGAGTTGACCTTTTCAATGTCGCTGTATCAATAGCAGTCGGGTTTTATTCGGATCATCCTTTATCAATAATATTAGAAGTATCCATAGCTACATAGAATCGTTTTAATAAACCATGTTCTCGCATACCTTATACTTGTCTATTCCATTTGCTGCTAGGTTTATTTATTTTTAATATAGATTTTTTTTGTACTTTATTTGCGTTTTAATTTCGGTCATCTTGTGTATTGACACAATACATGTGTGACTGTTTGGTAGAGGAATTGTAAATTACCGAGATGAAAGCGGGTTTTGGTGCAAAATCTAAAACTGGCCTGGGGTGTGGTGGTTTATGGGCTACCAAACCATTCCTGCTGAAAAGGTCATTGACCCACGTAGAACCAATCCTCACAAGTCGGGGTTTCCGTGTCCACAGAAACCCCGACTTGCGAGGATGCATAGAACCTTGTCGACCGTTTCCGTTTATAAACTATAACATATGTATGTATAAAATTTAACTCCCGATATAATACACAACATATCTTATACAGCAATACGAAATGGTCTTATTTTGTTTTGAATGATACTTGCCGCCATTTTCAGTAATATCGTGTCGTCCAGTTTTTATTGGGGGAGGGAGTCGGAGTATCCGGTAGGAAAACTGGCAATCCTTGTCAATTGAGATTGGAGTCGAGTACAGCCTGCCCGCAGCGAGTCTCGGTGTTGATAGACCACGTGATCGTTAGAAGACGAACTTAGCCAGAGGCCCTGAATACTAAATGGAACCAGTATGCTTACGATGCAAGAATTTTATGAATCATCCTAAAGCGATTTTTCAGCATTTTTTTATTTGGTTTTTATCCAATTCAAATACGTTCCAATGCACTTCAAACTAGATTTTTTTCCGAAAATCTTAAAATTGAAACTTGCCCCAAGAGTTGCACATCAAAAATGACCAACACAACCCATAAAAAAGTGAAAACTCCATGATCCACTGAAAATTGTTACCTCCCCAAGTTGATGTAACTGGTGTCCAAACCATTTGTTATTTAGACACATGCATTACCTTGGCAGTAATATACAATTGTTATTAATTCAAGTAGAAGATGAAATCGCATCGTACCCCCAATTTATTTCACTACCAGGTGATTAAACAAATAAAAAAAAAAATGTTCAATTCATATCTTTATTTTTTCAGTAATTTCATATAAACACATGCTGCATAAATAACATTGGTCCACCATGATTGTTCAATTACCCTGTACTTGTACAGTTGACAGGTCTAATAGAATTCATTTTACTTTTAAACAAGTTCTTCCATATTCTTAAAAATAAAGGATATTTAAGTATTTATAAGAACAGAAACTCTAGGATATCTTTCGATTACAATTTTCAAAACAAATCAGCTTGCAAAAGTTCAACAAACCAAATCTATTGCAAGACCTTGGATAAATATTAATAATACTTTCCATATTGTTTTTTCATAAAAAAATGGATTTAAAAAAAATGTTGGCACTAAAGTTGTAAAGATCAGTGACAAAGTTGTAACCTTATTTTTTTTTGGTGTGTAAACCATAAATCTGGCCCCCCTTTCACAAAAAAGATATTTGACTTTTTGTGAAATGAAGGCCTGAAAAAAAGGGGCCAAAAAGAAGTGGATGTATTTCTAACCAATAACCTAATGCCTTCCGATTTCTTTTAAATGTTTTCCAAGGTAGTTATTTGGCATCTATCACAATAACGATTTAATTAGAGCTGCCTTAAGCATTCATGTTTATTCCTAGTTCATTTATACGATTTCTTTAAATGGTACATTTGAAAAAGATAACATCAAATGTTTTAGACCAATTAACTTGCAAATTTTGTGCAAAAAAGTTTTCTAAGCCTTGTGGACAACACATTGAAAGAAATTCATAGTGCAGAACAAGACAAAATGTAAAGCACAAAGGGATTGATGACAGCCCAGGAGTATCAACGCATAATTATGAAACACTTTGGTAGTTAAGGGAGTCAGTTATTTGTTAAACCACAATTTCAAAACAGTTTTATTACCCTTATTAGTGGGCAACTTGTGCAACCATACTTTGAAAAGTAATAAAAGCACTTCGACAATGAATCACAGCAATTCTCAGTTTACCTAGTTAAAACAAAAATTTAAATAATAAAACAGGTGCAAAACAACAAAGTGAATACACTAAAATTTTACCCACTTCTATCATTTAGTAAAAATGTAGTTTCACATCAATAAGACATAAAAACAAAAACACCTTTTTTTATTCCTACTTGAGAAAAAATGCTTTAACTTTGCTCCATTGTCCATATATAGCACTTAAAATTGGGTGTTTTAATCAATAAAAAATACCTGCATTTTGTTCTACAGAGTAGTTAGTAGCAAGATGGTGTGTTTTCACAAGTAGTGAGGAATATGGTTGATAGCAGAATGGCAAGAAAACTGCATCACTTTTATCTTGTATTAAAGCAGTAAAATAATCTCATTTTCTGAAAGATTCAAGTTAAGAGAAATATGACTCCCGTTTAAATAGTCATAAACCCTTCTTTTACATTTATCAAATTGTAACAAACGCCTCCAATCTACACCCTATAACAATTTTTGGTTCACTGTGATCATCACAGACATGTTTATGGCCGATAAAAATATCACATAACAAAATTCTGCATATAAAACATTTCCAATGATAAAATCACAGATTTTGTAACAGATCTCCCACAAAAATAAAACAATAAATAAAATTCTCTTTGAATAAATATCATTATGTCATAAAAAACTTTCATCAGCATTAAATTCAGGTAACAATTAGTTATATCACTCTTTAAAAGACAATTGCTCCTTTCATGGAAAGGTTATTGCATAACACTCCAGTCCCTGAGCACTTCCATCAGTACCAAATCTTCTCTTTAAACAGGTAACTGAAAATTGAAATATACAATATTTTGCATACTATTATCATGCTTTTTTTAAGTCATTCACATATTTCAGAGAATCTTATGAATTGGTGGAGAAACTATTGGTGGAGAAACTATTCAATGCAAGTGTTACCTTGGCTTTTATCAAGTCCCATGCCAGGTTTTATGTGTGTATGAATACCATTCGTGAACATTTAGCAACTCGAAAGAACACATCAACATTGCTAGCTAGTTAGATGTTTTTAGCTGGATTTTTTTTACACAACTTAAAAATTTTTTTTTGATAAAGACAGATCTTCAACATCTCATTTCGACTTTCTACATTTTTATCTTAACCCTCTCACGAGTGTCACAAGTAGATGAAAAATGTTTCTTGAACTTGTATCCCTGCTGCTTTGTTGTTATTGGCAAACAGTGGTTCATATTATACCCTATCAATACACTTACTGTGTCGCTTTCTTCTGCATCATCATCTTCAAATCTTGTTACAGAAACAGGACTAGAAAAATACCTAACATCATTGTCTTGGTCATTCTGCAACTTCTCCAAAACTTTTTTCAATTCTTCATAACAAGGATTTTTTTCAGAAGTAAAGAATTCTGAAAAACAACATAAATGTAACAGCATTGTTTATCAAACATGTGCATCAAGTATAGAGTGGAAACACCTTCAAATTGCTGCAATGGCAGTTTCAAGTTTCTTGTGCAAACACTCACACAGAGAAAATTGTATTGTTGGTCAAGTTTTAAGTGTCTTCCCTAATTATATTTTATATATATTTCATTAAGAACTTCCTAGTGTTTGAATGCTATTAAATAACACTCGGCAATTTTTTATTGTGGTAGGAAATAAATGTACCTGGTTAGAACCCTGAACTTTCAGAGAGACCGGCAATTCTTGCTCATTAAGGGTAGAGTAAACAACACCTACCTACAGTTGGACTCAAACTGCTAAAAAGGAGCCAATAAACAGACAATTTAGTATATAGCACCCAATTAGGATTTTTCATCTTGGAGTATTTAGCCAAAAAATTACTCAACCCCAGCAGAAATTTTATGTGTCTTCTGTTAATTATAACATCCTTAAGTGTTTTTAAAAAAATACATTTTATTTTAACAACAATAAGCACAGAAGTTTTTCCAAATAAAAAAAAAAAAAACAAAACCAAAAAAACGAGGGCTGTTCTATTTAAACATGCACAGTACCCAATAAAGGCACTTTAAGAATAAGGCGTTTCTGTGTCTACATGTGTCCACGAAACCCTGACAAACTTAGTTAGGAAATTCCCGGGCTAAAAGATTTTCGTATGACATCAATCCTTCAAAATATAAACTAATGAAATTGCTTGAAAGAAGCAAGTGTTTGGCGTTAGTCATTCACGAGTGGGAAGAAAATGTAAAGCAACTAATAAATAATGCGGTAATAACAAATTATCAACACTTCTGTACAAAATACACCGATATTCAAATGGTCTATGCAACACATCCATGTGGTTTATTTACAATCAACATCGGGATATTACCTGACCAAGTCTTGAATGAAAGAGAGCTTTTTGATTGGCTACATTAAGGTATGATGTAGCCAATCAAAATAGTGATTTCTAGCCCGGGAATTTCCTAGCTAAGTTTGTCAGTGTTTCGTGGACACACATGTAGACACAGAAACCCAGACTTGTGAGGACGAGGATAAGGTAAACTATCAGATTCCATTACACAAAGTCAATAATGTAAGTGTTTTCAAAGTACCTTTTGATAGAAGAGTCCTGTGAAAAAAACATAAATCTTAAACAAATATTCATGTACAATACATTCAAGTTCATGTACAAGTGCCTGCTTACCTTTATTCATTAGAGACTGTGAAAATGTTTTGGCTACAGATATTCGAACATTTGGCACATTGTCGAGACTAAGTGAGAAGAGACCTGGTAAAACAATAGAGACAAATCTGTCGAGGGGAACAGCGTCTTCTTCAATTATAGCTTGTGTAAGCTGAGCAAATCTACAAAACAAAAAGCTAAGTTGACAACTTCAACTTCCATTTCTTCATGTAATAGTAAAACATCTGCAATTTTGCAACATCAACAATACTAACTTGTATCATATTTAAAAACCGACCTTTTTTCAACAATAATTTAAGAAGTATTTGTTGCAAATATTAAAATGTTTAAACTGAACTAAACATTAAATATGACAGATTTAGTCCAATGTAAATTTCTTTCTCTGCTGCATTTATGTGGAGCAGAGTTGCTCAATATACCTAACGATGGGTGCCACATTTTAATGAAACTGCCCCAATACTTCAAGTGACATACACAAGGTAATATACAAAGAAATTTATGGTCCCCTACATCATGAATAAACAGGGCTTGTAATTAGTTAATTACTTTCTGATATTGGTTGGATTCCAATAGACTTACATTTGTCGTCCTGACCACCTATTATTTTTGGCAAACATATTAACAAGCTGCGTCAGTAATCCTTCTAATAGCTTCTCATCTCCATCTGTGGCTAACTGTCGCATTATGACACTCATCTAAAATAAAAGATTACGCATGGTTAAATCTCTGTCATGGTTAATCATTTCCCTCCCTTTTTTTTTGCAGTTATACGACCCGTTTTACAAATTTCAAGAGCATTACTTTGACAGATTTGTTCATGCAATGGTATTGCAGTTGAGGCTGTATCATGGTATCCAGTTTTTATAGGTGGAGGAAGCCATAGTACCCGGAGATATCACAGACCTTTGGTAGGACAATCTTTTAATTGGCAACATTAAGGTATGATGTAGCCAATAAAAATAGTGCCTTCTAGCCCAGGCATTTCCTAGCTAAGTTTGTCCATGTTTTGTGGACACAGAAATCCTGATTTGTGAGGATGGGGGCCAATATTCGGCATTATTCCCAAGACAAAAACCCATATTTTTTCAATACAAACGTAGATTTGTTTAATATTATGAAAGATAATTGTATGCTGCAAATAACACAAATTCCTTTATATTTACGATGTCCAGTATTATGGGCTGTTTTTTGTTTAAATAGCTTTGTCTAGAAAAGAATAAGTGGGAGGAATACATTTGGAATGAAGCGTTACCATGCAGCAAGGTTCAAAAATGGCATTACACAACGGGAAATACTACTGAAGGGGAAGGGTGACGCAATGTATCAAAACTAGGAAATTTTGTCAGCACAGTTGGCTACATATGTAACTTTTGGTAACTTTTCCAAAATATTTATCATTATCATTATATTATTGGTCCGACTTAAAGATTCCATCTTGTCAATCATGACTTATTAACAGACAAGAAACATTTTCGTTAAATACATTGATGTTTAAAAGCAATGTTTTTACTTAATTCATATTCAAGACTTTTCCCAATTGTGGAGTTTATGTCGTAATTTTTCCAATTAACAGGGGCCCTGCCCCATTTGAAAGAAAAAGGTAGGAAAATCCCTGGATGCCATAAACATTTTGCATCAAGCACACAAGAAAGATGAGAATTTATTGAAAAACAAATATTGAAACTTCTCTTCAGATCATGCTTCAGAAAGAATAATTTTCTGTATTGTGGTCATACCAGTCTAAATGCCATTTTCCTAACTTCTGATACTTTGTCTTCACACAAAGCAAGTCCCATAGGCAAAACATACTGACTAACTTCTTTAGCAGAAAACAATTCTGTAATGGATATCAACTGTCTGAAATGCAGAAAATTATTTTTATCAAATATTTTCCTCGTATAGAAAATAATTGGCAAATAAGTTTATAGTTTTTTTTTAATACAATCAATACATTGCAAAAATGATAACCTTGCAGAACTTTTATCCTTAAGTTTCCATATTTATTAATTTATAAAAATGGGTACTGATCAGTCTGAATGTACAATATTTGTTTTAATAAAACATCTGGAATGAATTTCATAATGAAAGAATTTTTATCATTATATTTAACACGTACTCTGCCAATTCAAATCTGAACCTCCAATTACGGTGATTGTCTGTGCTCATAAAACTGTCCATTTTACTTAGGTACTGCCTTCGTGTCTCAGGAGTCAAAAGCTAAAAGAGCATGAAGAAAAAAATTAACTGGTTTGATAAAAACATGAAATGTCCTGGTTCCAAGCAAATGCCTCAATAAAAGGTAAATTTTTTACAATTTGTTGCAAGATTTTGTGTCTATGTAAAAAAAAATATATAAGTTAATTACAAAATCACAGAACCATCATGTGAACTTCAATACATTGGGAATCTTTCTGTGAAGTTTTGATCAGGGTTGAAAACTGTAAGAGTTGATTAAACAAAATATATACGTCTTTTGCAATGTTCTGAAAAATGTTGCAAGTTCCCAAAATTGGGAAAATTGGAAAGAAATCATTCAACAGTTCCATTATTGTAGGTGCACAACTTAAATACATGTGCAATCCTTTTGTTAAGTTTCACATAGTGATGGAACGATTATCGCCTACAATCGATAAACTGTCGTTTTTCACCCGCCGATCTTACTAATCGATGTTCAAAATAAAAATCGGATGTCGCAGACATCGCCGATCGAAATACGGAAATTCAATTCTGTCCGGTTTTGTTCTGTAATTAACCTGTCCGATCCGTTTCCGGGTATAGTAAAATGGATGACAAGGTCGAAGCGGTCGATCATGACCCAAATAACAACAACTACGAGACTAGACAAATTTATTCATACCCTGGAAAAACCAAATCCAGGGTTTGGGAATATTTTGGATTTTATAAAATAAAAGAAGGACCGCCATCAAAGATTTTCCGATTATTAATCGATTATGTCTTTTCGATTATTTCCGATAATCGATTATGAAAATTTTCCGATTCCCCAACACTAGTTTCACATATCTGGGTTGAAAACTGGGAGTTGAATGCATGAAGTAGACACCCTACTTTACTATAACCTAGGTTTCCACTTCTTGCAACAAAGCCAAAGCAACTAAGTACTTAAATATAGTTCTAAGATTTTTAAACTAGATATCAGTGAGATAGTACCCATCTCTTTGTGCCCCGCTGACCTTGAGGTCAAGGTCAAAGGTCATCAACCATTGCATGCGACACATTGCCTTGATATCATCTACCCACATTCCAAATATCAAAAGCCTACCTCAAAAGATAAAAAAGTTACAACTTTGACATGAATTTGCTATTCAGAAAGCAATGTCACCTTAAGGTCAAAGGTCAACAACCATGGTATGCGACACATCGCCTTGATATTATCTATCCACATTCCAAATATCAAAAGCCTATCTTAAAAGATAAAAAAGTTACAGCCCCGACATGAATTTGCAATACAGAAAGAAATAATGTCACCTCAAGGTCAAAGGTTATCAACCACGGTATGAGACACATCCCCTTGATATTATCCACCTACATTCCAAATATCAAAAGCCTACCTCAAAAGATAAAAAAGTTACAGCCCGGACAAGATAAGCTCGGACGGACAGACTGATCACTATAGGGCCTCCGCCACAAAGTGGCGGGCCCTAATAAAAAGTTTTCTCCAGAAACAAATTGAAGAACCTTAGTGAGCAAGCTCACAATACCCCATGCATTCCCATTACATCAAGGTGGCATTTTGTATTTAAATTGGTATATTAAAGTGTCCTGAAAATCCATGAAGAAATGAAAGTGCTATCCAGACAACAACATTGAATATACATTTAAATGAAAGCTGACCAAGTCCCCCTTCCAAAAATAGGGTCCCCTTTGACAAATTTCCTGAAAAATCAATCCCATCCAAGCACCTACTTTAAGTAACAATTTCCCCAAGTTTCATGAAATTCCATGAAGAAATGAAAGTGCTATCCAGACAACAACATTGAATATACATTTAAATGAAAGCTGACCAAGTCCCCCTTCCAAAAATAGGGTCCCCTTTGACAAATTTCCTGAAAAATCAATCCCATCCAAGCACCTACTTTAAGTAACAATTTCCCCAAGTTTCATGAAATTCCATGAAGAAATGAAAGCGCTATCCAGGTGACAGCATTGAATATATATGTACATGACAGTTGTCTGATTCCCCCCCCCTTGACGAAAATCCCTAAAAACCAATCCCATCCAAGCACCTACTATAAGTAACAATTTCCCAAAGTTTGGATAAAATCCATTAAGAAATGAGAGCCCTTTCCAGGCAACAACAGCACGACACACAGACAGACTGACGGGTCAAAAACATTATACCTACATCTCCCCCCCCCCCCCCCACTTCATTGTGTGGGGTATTATAAATTTGTATTACCATCAATAAACCAATCAGATCAAGATAGTAGTGTTGTCTTGACACTTAAACAATGAGCAAGTAAATTTTGTTGGACATTTTAGTACATACCCGCAGAAAATCTGCAAAATGTCTCAAAACTCCTATTCTAACTTCGTCTAAATCTTTCAAAAAACCATCAAACACTGGCACCAAGTCTCTGTGTGTTATTTCAGAACCTAGTATTATTGCCATTTCATGTATAGAAAATGCCAATGTTCTTCTTACTTTCCACTGAAAATACATAAACATTAAAATAATGAAAATCAGTTGATAATTTATGGTTTTACTGAATGTATACACAAACAAACTTCTCAATTAACATCCATTCTTTTACTTTTTGATGGTTTTTAAAATACATGTACATACATAATAGATTATAAAACATTTACAAGATGGATGACATACTTATTTGACAAGTTAATGTGTTTTGTATTTGTACCCATGGTTGTCAAATATCTTAAGCTACAAGGCCTCCTTAAAAAAATTGCTGCTTGGCCGTTTCTGACAGACTTCTCAAAATGCTATGACTCAATTTTTTCCCCGTCCTTTTTTAATCATTGGAAACAAAGTTTCATTAAGTGTGGACAATCTTCCTGAGAATGTTGTTGATTATCTTAATAGCTGTATTAAAGAAAACAACCATCTTCGAGTATGCAACATGATCATTTTCAAAATATGACAGCAACACCAATCATTTCATATTCGTCATACTCATAAATTGCCATATTTTTTAATGCTCTCCCTCTGGATGCAAGATGGTTTACAGAGAAATACTTGCAAATCTGGTTTTTTGGATTGGCTTTACTTTCCACTTTGTGATTAAATATGCAATACCAATAATAAAAACACAAGATTTAACGTATTTAACTCATTTTCAAACATTTTATGCATTTTTCAAATCTATAATTACATGTCAAAATATTTTATTTTAATCCTAAACAAACATAGTGAAAAAGAGATCACTGTAAACATTTTTATCATATGAAATACTTGTCTGTTGTTGTCTGTGTTGAAAAGAAATATATAGTTAGTTTTTTTTATGGTGTTTAACGCAACTTTCAGCAATTTTTCTGCTATACCATAGCATCTTAGTTTTTATAGGGGGAGGAAGCTGGAGTAACCAGAGAAAAACCCCTGACCTGCCTTAGGAAAACTGGCAATCCTTGTCAATTAAGATTGGAGTAGAGTACACCCTGGCTGCAGGGAGAATCGAACCCGCAATCTCAGTGTCGACAGACCTAGATCAAGAGTAGATGATATAAAAGTACAGAACTTTTCCACTTTTAAAATATGTGCCAATAAATTGCTATCAAATCCTAATCGAGGTCATTGACCAATTACATCATGCAATAACACTTATCAATACTTGGGCACAAAATTTAAACCAGAAAAGTAACAGTGAACATTTTTATTTTAAGAAAACATTAATACGTACGTAAAACAAGATTTATATATTGAAATGCAATGAAGAAACACAATTTTATTAATCCAATGTGACAGGAAAGAAATTGAAATATATAAACTGATCAATTCCGGTTTGCTAATAAACAATTTCCTGACATCTGCCCCCACTTTCTCAAACAATTTTTGTCAGCCTCTTGGAGTTCGAGCCAGATGAAGTTCGACTGTATATAATAAATTGTTTCAATCGTTTATACTGTATATTATGTTACAAGTACAATGGATGATTCTAAACAGATGCTTATTCAGGTAGACTGCAAAATTAACTCAAGACCTCAAAATTATGGAAAATACCCTGGTTCCCTTGTATCCACCAACTTTGAGATGTCTAATAAAGAATACTAACTCTTGCATATCTGTTAAAAACAATTACATAGGAAGAAAAACAAATCCCCACCACCCACAATAAAAAATTCACCAACACAACCCCCACCCCATTTTTTTGTCCTGCCAAAACCATGCTTTTACAAGCAACTCTAAAACAAACCTGCATATCTGAAGCTAGAGTTTCATACAATAACTTTATACAGTTCCAGTTTTTTCTCCCTAATGTATAGGCCACTGCTGGCAGATTGTAGGCACAATGTCTGGTGATTTCTGTATCAACTGTTTGGGCTCGAGAAGGATCAGCCATACCTAGGTAACTTTCAAGAAGACTTTGGGGTACAATATCCTATAATAACAGAAATAATAAACAATATTGTCAGTATTTATTTACCATTTCATTCACAAGTTTATTTACCATTTTAATCACAAGGTTTTTTTAAGTAAATTTTTTTAAGATTCTCATCCAACCTTCTAAAAAATGTTGGGACAGCTAGGATTTTTTAAAAACAATATTCGATCAATTTATTTTATTTATGCACAGTTAAAAATTTCAATATACAAACTTATTTTTTCAATGACAGCCCTCAAAGTACATTTTAATAGGCTACCCGATATTAAATTTTGGTAGCCGAAAAGAAATAGTTAAAAGCATGTGATAACCATTTAAATTTTTGGTGTTTCTTTATATACTTGTAATGCTAACAACTATCCTGAAATGAAAGTGAAGGATTGTTTACTTGCCATACTAACAGAATTTTTGGGGTATCTTTTTAAAAGGGGAGTGAAATGACAGATTGGACGCACACAAAAAAACTACAAAAGACGCTTGAATTTGCATTAAAATCCCACTACTTTCAAACGCTTAAGTGATAAATAACTAATTTCTAGAAGAAAGTCCATTTAGAGCAAGCTCAGATTTTATTGGTCGCCACTAACAAAAATTGGTAGTTGCCAATTGGACTTTGTAGTGATTTTTAGTCGCCAAAACTTCAATTAGTCGCCCAGGCAACCATTTTACTCGACTAAATTTAGGGCTGATTAAATTTATGTTTTAACTGGGATAAATGATTATCATTATTATCTTGCAAACTAGATACCTGCTGTTGAGCTAAGGATGCATCATCTACATGCTCTGGACTTTCTGCATCAATAAATTCAAGGCTGTTACTGCTTAAATCTGCAAGAGGCAACAGATACAGCAATAGATCACTGTCAATATAGCCAAGGATATCATCTGGAAGAATAGGCATGCTTTGCTTGTAGTAAGAAAAATTTTTTTTGTATCTAAGAAACATTATTTCTCACAACTAGTGTCGTTCCAAAAATATTTTTTACAGAAATTATAAAATATAGCCTTCAAGTTTTTTTTTTAATTTTACCATCTTCACAATGTACTTTTATGTATGTATAGCTCAAGCTTTATATTTGAAAAAGAAAGTAATAAACATTTTTCCAAGCTTACAATTTTACTACATGTACATTTAATCTGTAATCTATCAGGAATTTCAACAAACCATGAACAAGGCTCCCACTACTCTGCAAAGACAGCTCTTTCAGTTGATCCCCTATAATGTGAGTGCTTCCAATATTGTCGACAGTTTCTGTTACCTCATTTAAAGTACACACATCAGCAGTCATTATCTTCTGGTC
Organism: Limnoperna fortunei; assembly: GCA_944474755.1. Classification (NCBI taxonomy): domain Eukaryota; kingdom Metazoa; phylum Mollusca; class Bivalvia; order Mytilida; family Modiolidae; genus Limnoperna; species Limnoperna fortunei. Next base: position 57,877,454 of record OX104112.1, on the reverse strand, counting down.
TACCTCCAACGTTGTATTTTTTATATTTTCTGTTTCTTTGTTTTTGCTCGATTGATTATCAATGCCGCTATTAGAACAAATTTGAGCAATTCCTGAATCAAAATCTCTAGCATACACACTCAACTGATGGTCTTCTGTTTTATGATCCTCTTCTACTAAAGTTATATCAATTTCAGGTATTGGGGTACGCCAAAACAGAAAAGAATTAAAGTCCTCTTGATTGCTTTGAAAGTTACTTGTATCACATTTGGATCGACTACAACTTGTGTTTGTTTCTATATTATATTCAAAATTGTTATTAGAAATATCACTCGTACTGGAAATATCTGATGTGACGGAATTTTCTGAAATTGTACTTCTAATATCACAGCTTGTAGTATTATATTTGTTACTGAAATTATCACATGTAGCTTCTATATTTTCTTTTGATATGCTTGAATCCGAGGTCTTTGAATCATTTTGATTCTCGTAACTACTTGCTCGTTTTTCTTCTATAGATAGATTTTCTTCTTGTGTAACAAGAACTTCATTTGGATTGTTCACTTCTGACAAGTCCATTATTTCATCAATTTCCTTGTTATCACAGATATTTTCACTTTCTTTACATTTGTCCCTTTCAAACAACTTAACATCTTCCATCAAATCCCCTTTCTTTCGAATTCTTTCTTCCAAATCCCTCAAAATTTCCCTGAAAGGGAAAAAAATAAATCTAATGCAAAGAATATATTTCATATTGTTTTGTTTTTTTTTTTATAAATTAACTCCATGCATTGTTCAAATTTGCTTTACTTAACTAAAATTATACAACTTACAAACTTTCAGGATTCTTGACAACTAGCACGCCCTCTTCATTCACAAATAGACCTGTTAAATCCGAGTCTGCAAATGTAGAAATAAATGGTCCCAATTGTTGAAATGCTGCCATTCGCACCTGAAAAAGATCTCATAAAGTGTACACGAAAAATCTTTAAGGGCTGTTTTCCAACCCCCACCAGTTTAAAAGCATTAAATACTAACTTAGTAGAGAAGATTGTTTTACTAGTCAAACCGAGTTTTGACTCGCATTTTTTTGTTTGCCTTGAAAGGTTTTGATGCTTTTAATTTCAATCCCTGTAATGTTTGTTTAATGCCAAGGAGCAACTTTTCAGTGATATCATTGTGTCCAGTTTTTTATTGGGGAGAAGCCAGAGTTCCTGGAGAAAACCCTTGACCATCGGAAGAAAACTGGCAATCCTTATCAATTAAGGCTGGAGATGGGCGCACCCTTTGTGCAGCAAGACTTGAACTCGCAATCTCATTGTTTACAGACCACGTAATCATCAGTAGACAAACTACCTTAACCACTCGGCCCCCATACACAGTACTGATAAAATCTAATTTAACTACCAAAAAAATGTTTATTTAAAAGTAGTAAATACAGCTCACAGATATGAACTTACCCATCGTGACAAATCACACAGAAGATTGACAAACAAGTTTGATAACTCTCCTCTACGAACTTCTAGTGAGCAAGAACAGGAGACAGCCATGAAGCATTCTGCACAAGCTTTTCTCACTCCCCATACACCATCTTCACACAAGTAGTAAAACTTTGGCAACTATAAAGTGTAAAAAAAGGCAAACTGGACATTAGTTTTTAATCACGGCAAAGCAGATTCATCAGCCTTTCCAACTTGTATGCTTCCTTAAAAATTATCGTGATATTTATTTTAAAGGTTAAAGCCATACCCTTTCATTTGGTTCACTTCACTTAATGTGAAACACCCCACCCTACCTCCAAAAACATGTACGGTTGAATTTACATGAAAAGCATGTAATATAACCAAAGGAATTAATATGGAACTTTGCAATGGTCTACACCAATCTTCCTACTGCAAATACAATTAAAGGACTCGTGCAAAATAAATTTTGGTGTACCAATCCTTTTGCAAAAGCCAGCAAATGCATTCACATACTTCAAAGTTCAGCATTTTGGACAAAACTTAAATTTTCTATTGTGGTATAAAGATTATATACTAACAAGCAGTAATTTAATAAAAGGAATGCTAGTTAAAGCTTAAGGAGTCTATATGCACCACTTGTAAATAAAGAATAATATGCAATGCAAACCAGCCATGTGGTTTTTCAACCACTTATCTCCCTTATACAGAGTAGCAAAAGAATACTAGTAGATATCTGTTTAAGAAAAACCAACTACTCATTGACAAATAGACTGGGCTGAAAACCAGAACAGCACTTTGCAAAGTAACTGAATGGTGGCATTGTCATTATGGCATTTACTTCTCATTTAATTACATGATCGTCAAATACTTAGCAGTCTTCACGAAAGTTGCAACTGACATGCCCAACATTCGGTCCCCCCATCCATGTTCACATGCCTGACCGAAATTTTCAATAAAACAATACTCGTGAAAAATTCAGTTATAAAATCTTTGTGTTTGAGATCACAAATTTTTTGTTAAATCACCACTTGATTTTAATTATTAGATACAGATAAAATTTTTCTTTATCAAAATCTCAATATATTTACATTTGAGTTTGATGTTAGGCAAAATTATAAGAAAGTCAATGTTTCAATTTGGGTTTTCGATCAAATCCATTTAACTTATTATCAATTAAAATTTTTAACCTAGACCACAGTTAGAAATATTGATTGAAACATAAGCAAGTATTAAAAATAAATATAATCAACCAATGTAATTACATTAAGAGTTTCCGAGTAGGATAATAATAAAATTAATCTTTACTATTTTCAAAATTCAACAAGTGTGGACACAGAAAAACGTCTCGCCTGAATTCCGCATCAGTAACGAAAATAAATTTCGTCATAAGCATTACGTAAATAGCATTAATTATGAGCAGCGGCCTGTATACCAATTATTGTCACCATACTATGCATAGTTACAGAGGAAATGTCCTAATACAAAAACTTTAACTTAGTCCTTGAACCGTTAAATTGAGGTCAAGGTCAGGTGACACCTACCAGACAATCATTTACTATTCATCAGCAACCTATATACCAAATATTGTCATCCTACCATGCTTGGTTACAGGGGAACAGCAGTAACCTAAAAACTTTAACGTAGTCACTGGACAGTGAAATTGAGGTCAAGGTCAAATGGCACCTACCAGACAGTCATGTACTATTCATCAGCAACCTATATACCAAATAGTCATCCTACCATGTGTAGTTACAGAGGAACTGTCGTAACCCAAAAACTTTAACGTAGTCACTGGACCCTGAAATTGAGGTCAAGGTCAACTGACACCTACCAGAGTCATGTACTAGTCATCAGAACCTATACACCAAATATTGTCATTCTACCATGCATTGTTACAGAGGAACTGTCGTAACCCAAAAACTTTAACGTAGACTCTGGACTGTGAAATTGAGGTCAAAGGTCAGGTGACACCTACCAGACAGTCATGTACTAGTCATCAGCAACCTATACACCAAATATTGTCATCCTACCATGCGTAGTTACAGAGGAACTGTCGTAACCCAAAAACTTAAACGTAGCCGCTGGACCGTGAAATTGAGGTAAAGGTCAGGTGACAGGTGACTGACTGGCAAGTACTCATAAGCTACCTCTGGACCAAATTTGATGGACCTAGGGCTTGGGCTTACAAAGATATGAAGCAAGATGTCAAGCGTTTACGCCGCCGCCGCCACCGGATTCACATACATATGTCTCGCCTCCAGCGACTTTCGTCGCAGGCGAGACAAAAACTCAGTTTGAAAATTAGAACAGCCTTCTTTATCTTAATTTTATTTGTAGATCAAAATTTGATTCCGGTCCTGATTTTGTATGACCAGGGCTCACCACACTGGGCGAAGTGGGCGACAAAGTCGCCCCACTAGGACCTGAAGTCGCCCTAAGGCGCCTCAAAAGCGAAGTCGAAGTCGCCCTGTCATTTCCCTTAAGTCGCCCGATGGTTCGCATAAGATACTTGTAAATCTGGTCCAAATACTTCACTCTGACTACCAATTTATCAGTGAATGTGTAATTCCAATAAAAAACGGCAAACAATATGCGTATTTAACATATTTTCAAACGATTTACGTCTTTCAAATGTATTACGCGCCATTTGTTTATTTACCGGATGTGACTAATTACCGGAAGTGAACTACGAAGAAAAGTAATGTACAACGGCCCATAATTAAAAATCGTAATATTTTTGATAAACAAACACTTTTAATTGGTTTCAAACTTCAGTTCTTTCAAAGAGAATGTGCTTTAACAATTTTCTTTGATAAGTATTTGAGCTTTACTTGAAAGAATAAAGATGTATAGTAATTATTGACATCATGATAAGTTCTGTAGATGGGTGTCCCTGTGAAGCAATTTGGATCAGTACAACTTTGATAAATGATAAAGGTTATGTGCTGTTTGATATTGCATACCATGAATAATAATGAAAAAGAAAGAAAAAACTGAATCTAAGTGTGTTATGGTTTTAAAACACAAGAGAAATAATCCTGGAAATTGATGTAAATAATGAAAAATGTATGTAACTACTGCGAAATTACTTATTTGTACGGTCCCCCTGACTTCTCCCTAGTGTCTCCTGAAGTCTCCCTATCAGGGCCTGACTTCTCCCTGTTTTGCTGCCAGGGAGAAGTCACTTCTCCCTACTTTTTTAGAGTGTGGTGACCCCTGTATGACACCGGTTTATATATTAGAACAGATGCTTTGTCCAATCAAAATGCGCTATTATAATTAAAGGAGAATAACAATGGAATACCGGTGTCAAATAAAATTAACACTAATTTTGTGGTGCCTTTCGATCAAGTTAAGTAAATTAAAAAGATTAAAAGGTCAACTGATTGTCAGGCGCAAAACAAACAATCATCGAACTGCGTCTTGTGAAATTTATCTGCCGGTCATTTGGTCAGACACAAGTAAATAGACTGCCGGTCCAATGGCAATTTTACCAGACGGGTCCGGCGGACCGGCACATTTCGTGAAGACTGTTCGAGAATATATTTTTTTGTACAAAGGATTCTTTGTTTGATTTATTCATGGCATTGTATCAGCCAGAGCCTTATAGATGGTAGCTATTTCTCATATCCCATTGTTTGCTAGACACTCAAGTACTTACCAGTTCTCTTTCCGTGTTGTCCTGCCCAACAACTGTACAAAAGTCTCCAAAATTAGCAGCACACACCTGAAAATTGTAAAATGGCAAGGGTAAATTCACAGTGGCAAGCATATTTCAAGACTGAAAACTAAAATTTGGTAAAGGAAATTAAACTTCGTTTTAACAGAGACCAAGATGGTACAATAATTTTTTGAGATACTATTTAATACACATTGTTAACTTGACCTTAGATTTCTGGGATATTATTTGATCTTTCTTCTGTGCAGTTGTTTCTTTTTAAGATTCTGAGTTGGTAGACTATATTGGACCACATTTCCACTTACACTATAAAAATCAACCATTTTTAAAATCAATTAGATGGGTTGAATAAATTATGGGTCATTTATAGTTAATTTTTTTTTTTTTGTCCAACCTGTCCAACTGCTATTAGATAAAAGTGACTTCAAATAATGCAAATAAATTAAAAATGTCCTTACATCCTTTTACCATTTAATTCTGCATTGTTTCTGTATTTATTGTTCTGTTTTTTGAATGGTGTTAAACACCACTTTTAGCAATTTTTCAGGCATATCATCCAGTTTTTATTGGAGGAGGAAACCAGGGTTCTTGGGAGAAACCCCCCCCAACTTCACAGTGTTCTAAGATTTCCATTTCCCGTCATCCGTGGAAAGTGATTCCTCAGCCTGGAAAACCAATTTTGTTGTCCTTGTCACCCGTGGGCAAGTACACATTAAAAGTTTGTTTGTTTGAATGGTGTTTTAACGCCACTTTCAGCAATTTTTCAGCTATTTCATGGCGTCCAGTTTTTATTGGGGGAGGAAGCCGGAGTACCCGGAGAGAACCCCCGACCTGCGGTAGGAAAACTGGCAATCCTTGTCAATTAAGATTGGAGTCGAGTACACCCTGCCTGCAGTGAGAATCGAACCCGCAATCTCAGTGTTGACAGACCACGTGATCAATAGTAGACGAACTACCTTGACCACTCGGCCACCGAGGCCCCTCACATTAAAAGTCGGAATTCTTGAAAAAATGTTCATACTTGCCCTGGCAGGATACAAAAATACATTAATTTTGTTCAAAAGTTTAATTTTTTTTTCAAATCTAGATAAAAAAAAAAAAACAAGTGTGAATAATTGTTTTTCGTTTTTATTTGATCAATGTTATACAGGTGCTTGTAATTTGAGTTTTCACCACTGCTGCACAACATTTTTGAGATCAAGTATGAATGCAGTAAGTACAGAATCGAACCCGGTAAAACCAGCAAAATCCGGTTTTTGGAGGAAACAATTTTCTTTTGTCTTTTTTTTTGTTGTAAATTTGGTAATGAATTAAATAATATCATATTGAAGTTTTTTCTTACTTGACAAGTATGAAAATTTGTTATGTACAAATATGTGTACATTTATATTTTGAGATGCATGGGGGTTTGTACTGTTAATTTCCTAAAATGTACAACAAGAAACCCAAGCCAGCTTCTTAGACAGAATTGCAAATAGTTGTGCAAAACTATTGCGCAATTCTGTACAAGAAAATCTTCAATTGGTACATATCTGCATATTTTTTACTAAAAATTAATACATCATTAAAACTTTGTGGGAAAGTTTACTTGAGATGTGGGAAAGCCAGTTTATAGAGGACACTTTCCCGTGTGAAGTTCAGTTAGCACAAAAATCCTAGCACACTGCTTGAGTAGGAAAACTGGCAATCCTTGTCAATTATGATTGGTGTCGAGTGCAAATTGCCAGCATTGAGACCTAAACCCACATCCTGTGTTGACAAGCCACATGATCAATATAATAGACAAACTTCCTTAACCACTCTGCCACCAGGGCCCCTGTTATTGCAAGATTAGTTTCAAAATCACCTTTCGAACATGAAACAAAGGATCTGTACACATTTCACAGAAGCGCATCAGGAACAATCTTTCTGTCATATCTTTCCCCAAAAGTTGTGACATTTTACTCATTAACTACAAATAAACAATGTCAAAAATTTGGTTTAAATTCCAGTTCGCCAAGTTATTTAAGAACATGATTCTATAACAATAATATATTTACATACAAGAATGACCAAGAGTTATTATCTTTTTTTAACATAAAATATTAATTACTATTATCTAAAGAACTCTACTCTGCAACATTTATTAAATGTGAAAATGCACTGAATCATTGGTCGAGGCAGCGAAGGATTTCCTGTCATCAAAGCTGGCTGTGATATGGCAGTCTAACAACATTTCACAACAACTTTGACATCAAGATCGCTTCTTTCTTTGTTCGAGAACAGACACCTAAAAGGAAGGAATTTTTAGTCATTTTATTCTACATATATACGACTTATTTTTAATAAAATGAAATGTAAACAACTAAAAATTTAATAAAAATCAACTTTTTTTTTCAACAACAGCACTTCTATTCAAGACTCTTTCATATTCTTTTCAACAGATGCTCTCCAGCTTGATCTGTAAAATAAAATTCTCTGGAAACTTGTCACTTCAAGCTCATCAAAGCTGGCTGTGATATGAAATGTTGAACACATCACAACCACTTTGACATCTTGACTATGATAAAGTATAAGTTGTGACAAACTTTGTGGCGTACTATTTTCACTGGAACAAATGAAGTTGATAAAGTAGATCAATGTATGTGATAGTGTGCAGCAAAGAGCTCATCAAAGCAGGCTGTGATATGAAAAAAGATCACACAGCACAGCCACTTTGACGACTTTCTGTCTGCAAAAAAACAGCAGCTTTTCTAAAATAAAAGTTTTACACAAAATGCAGACAATTTTTTCTACCAGTTTTACATTTTAATTTCCAAACTAAAAGCTCATCAAAGCTGGCTGTGATATGAGAACAGTTACATTTCACAACCACTTTGATGCACGTTTAGAGCAGAGATTTATCATATCATTTTTCTGTTAAATACACTAACAGCACACTTGACTTTTGTTTTAAAATAATTCTTAACAATCTGTTGGGTAGTACTGTATTGTCACATTGAGCTCATCAAAGCTGGCTGTGATATGAAATATATCAACATTTCACAGCCACTCTGATGGATCAAGATGAATTCCTCTTCTAAATGCTTGAATCCTTCTTCCATTCTCTTAACAGAACAAGCCAAGAGTTGCATATCTTGTGTGCCAAATCAAAATTCATTTGTATTTATATTGTATATTTTGTTAATTAAGCTAATTGGAGCCAACATACTCACAGAGTAAAACTATTGTAATTACAGTCTAATTAATCAACCTCAGGCCAAACTGACAGCAATACTGTAGGAACATTATTCTCTAATTAAGTATTAAATTCAACAGTAGTAATTAAATTTGTACCCTGCAGATTTCCTGACAAGGTTAAGCAGGTATTAGTATGAGAAATACTGATCCAAGCAGGCTGTGATACAAATATATTACCCATGCATCACAACAACTTGGTCAGTATTTTCCACACATCTAGTCATTAAATATTTCTTTCAAAATAGCTTTTGTTACAAAAAAAATTCTTTTTTTCATCTACTATTTTAAGTGATTCCCACCATTTTAATAAATCATGGATGAAATTTTAGATTTAATGGCTCATCAAAGCTGGCTGTGATAGGACCTATGGTTAACTATAACATCCAGCATTGACAGCCACTCTATCTACACTTGTACAATCATTGAAAAACTAGACTTAAAAGGTTGGCATTTAATTTGAATTTCCCATCTTCCAAATACCTGATTGCACTTTTCTTTCCAGCATTTCTTTTCAACATCCTTCAGTTTCCTTTCCTGAACTTTAAAATGTAGCTGTTCTTATATTTTATTCAACAATCTTCTAGGCCTTTTATTGCAACCATGCAAAAGACAGAGTAGCAAGGTGAAGCATCTAAAACATCTCACTACCCATGTCTTTCACGTGGGTCAATACTTTTTATCCTCAATTTTGCAGCTGTAATGGAAACATTATTTAAAACGTGTAAAAAACTTGAAACAATATTATCTACTTGAACTTACAGCTACAGCCTCTGTTCTGTAATCATCCAAGCTGTCTGGACTAGCAAGATCCAATATCACACTAACGACTTGTTCTTCTATATCAGCTACAACATTGTTTAACAAATTATTTCATTTTCGAGATTAATAAAATAAAATTAAAAAAACCACTATTTTTTAAAAAGCATAATCATAAATACATAATAGAAAGAATTTGTACAATTACTCTGTTCTTTTTTTACTTTATTCTAATATGATGTGCCACACCAGGTATAAAATGAGCATATATATTCCCAATCAACTTCATAAACCATCTACACTATTTACGGCAACGTCATAGCAACATTTTCAAATATTTGAAAGATGTCGCATTCAAATTTTTTCCTACATGGCCCAAAAGTCCTGCAACTGAATTATTATGTTGTTAAAAAAGTTGAGATATATGTCACATTATAATCGAAATAATTCATTAGGGGCACAATATATACCATTTTACCAGGGTTTTGCCATTTACGCCCACATTTTACAAATATTGGACATAAAGGGCCAACCGGTGGTAAAATCAGTATGTATTCATTCCACAATGAATTTTTTACAGCATGCCCACCACTTTTTTTAGTTGGGGGTTCGTGTACCCTTTGGCCTAACAATTTAGGCGTACAGTGAAAATTTTGAGGGTACATATTTTTATGTGTGTTTTTCATCTCATTAATTTTTCAAAAACTTGTTGGGTCTTTTGTTTTTTCAGCAACAGGCTCCGTCGATTCCTTAGCTTCCGACTCCGAATTATTGGTTCCTAGATCATTATTATTATTTCTATTGGCGTTCGGCTCAGTGTTTTTTCCCTTAGGTTCGCTGCATATTGATACTCAGCAGCATGAAGGTCAAACAAAGTTAGTACTTTTTAAAGCGCTTCTGCTGATCGGATTAAATTTTAGAAATCGGCCAATCAAAATCGCGGAATCATAGTCAATGAGAGTGTAAAAGGAGCATCGCTTTGGTTGGATTAAATTGCTAAAATCAACCAATGAGAATCGATTTAACAATTGGACCTTCAATTCAATAAGTAGGACGTTGTAATGTTTACAACTTAAATTTTTCGAACTTATGATGCACGCACATATTGGTCTTGCATTTTGTACGTTCAAATTACTTTTTCTACGCGATTCACTTACTGCAGTACGTGAATGGGCATGCTGTTTTCTAAATTATTCTTTCTACAGGTACAAGTAACTGTTACCAAATTAGCAATATATTTTAGTGAAGTTCTACCTTTAGTGATCAATTCCTGTTCCAACAGTACAAGTAGAGCAGCTTGACTGGTCTTTCTTACCTGTAAAAGCAGAGTTAGAACAATTTATTCAATAATAAATTAAGTGTCTTGTACCCTGAAAAATCTCCTATTTAGTTACAATAGGGATTAATCAAATAACTTTAGAATGTGCAATCCATAGCACATGTACCTTTCTGTGAAGACAATAGAAAGGACATGTACTCTCTCCTCAATGCAACCCATAATCAAGTCAGCCATCCCAATGTTGTTACATTTTTTTTTCATCTGAATTTTATTAGCTTTTATATTTACGAAATCAAGTCACCAAATATCCTGATCAGTAATGCAACACTTACTTGATTATTTGGGTCATTTAAATAACGTACAACCATGGGCAATATGTACATCGATACTGAATTTGTAAACAAGTCTTTATTTTCTTGACAATACATGGCTAAATGTGGAATCTGTTCCATTAACTCTGACCTTACAATGGGATCTGAAATACAAATCAATACAATAATTTACCAAAAGAAGTCTAATCTTTGTCACCAAGTTAAATGATGGATCTCGAATGTTTAAATTCACATAAATATTGCAACCTCTATTCCAAGATTTATTGTTATAAAACACACACATGTTCATTCATAATGCTGCAAATGACCATTTGAAATGCAATTAACTGCAAGTCTTTCCAAAAACCAGATCCTGGTAATCATGACTGGCAACTAGATAATGATTTTAACATATAGAAAAAGTTTTGCAAGTTAAAAACATAAATTTAAAAAAAAAAAATTTACTTTCACAAATTTATTTTAACTACGCAACTGATGAATAAAAAACACCTAAAGGCTTTTCAACTATTTGGAACCCAAAAAGAAAACCATACCAGAGTCTTCTGACAATTTCACCATTGCTTCCAAGACTGGAGTACAGTCTTCTTCCTCATCTTCCACAGCTCTGATAGTATCAAGCATTCCTCTTGCAACCATTTGTCTAAAATAAACATCAGTGAAATATAAGTATAATACTAAAATTGTTATAAAAAAAGGGGGAAAAACCATGAAAAGATTGTCCCCCCCCCCCCCAAAAATGCAAGGACGTTTTATTTTAAAGTAAATTTACTTTTGAAAAGAAGGTGTTTACCTAGCTACAATAATCTAGCTCCTTTTTTTAATGGGCGGAACTACTAAGAGGTCCAATTACTTGTAATGAAGCAAAAACTCTTTATGATTTATGATTTATACATATTTTCCACCATTAAACTGCTGTTTTTGTTAAATAAATAGTTTTTCCTTCCTCCACAGTTCAGCTACATTATTGTAGCTAGTGTTTACCTAGTGTAGACATTGTCACTTTGCATGTATTTTTCAAGTTTCTGTAAAGGAGACAGTTTATCGTCTGTATTGTAGCTTTCTTCTCCATCCAAGTCATCATCAAGACCAAATCCTAAAAATAAACAATAATTAACTGAATTAGCGGACATCCAAATTTGCTTCAAAAATTGTTTTGTAGCTCTTTTGGGCAACTTTATTTTCACTGAGCACCAAACAATGTGAAGGCCCGGCACATGTTTGCAAGTATAAAACCATTTTCCACAAAGTTTGCAAAAGGGTTTCCCTGAATCTTTCCAAAATATACTCCGACTCAACACTGATTTTACAAGCCTGCTTTTTATTTCGTCTGCTTAATATTTATATCAAATGATATTTTCCGATACTGTTTGTTGAAATTGTAAACTGCAGTTTACTGGATACTTTCTGGGTATTGAACCAAATCCAATAGAGTATTTTACTTTAATCCTACACATAAACAACCAGAAGAGGATGTCAGTTCAAGGAATTTTTTTAATATTTATTACACCACTTCAGGGGCTGCTCTGGCTTCTAAAAAGCTGGCGCCAAAAAAATCGCCAACTGCAATTTTCCGTCGCCAGTTTTGTAAAAGTGTCGCCATATAAGAAATCGCTAGATCACTATATTACTTGGCGAAATTGTTTAACATGTGTGACATATTCTTTAATGTCGGACGAAATCCAAGTTTGCCGGACTCTAAATTCAATTTTTCAAAAGTTTGTTCTCGAGCAGCCCGTACACTAATTGTATTTTAATCATGAAAAGATGTGTGAGTGATTTCTTGTTGGCAGAAAACCAAAATTTTTGCAATAATTTATTAGAAACATATATTCCCGTGAATGAACATAAAACCGGAAATACTGAAAATAGAACTACGCATGTGCAAGTTTTCTAATTACGAAACTAAGACGGACATCCGGTCCGGAAATCACTCAACAACGATGTCAGTTTTCATACCTGTATTTTATTAATTACATTATAAAAAAATATTACTACAAAAATATGTTTGTTTTGTTATTTTTATAAATTAATTAACAGCATCAATTGTTTTATTACACGTTTACTCAAATGTGATGCAGGTAAAGCTGCTTTTAATCGGACAACTTTGTTGATTCATTTATTGCCGATTTCCGTTTAATAACTCCAAATCACGTGCTCCAAATAACACACATGTCACTGGATACTACACAATACACGTGTATTTACGACCATAGAAGCCGACAAAGGATCTTTAATGATGCAATCGCCGATTACCGATAAATTTAAAACGTGCATGCTTCGTTTATCACTATAAAACCTTGGCGCCAAAAAAATCGCCAGACGCAATATTTTGTCGCCAAATAAAAAAAAATATCGCAATTGGCGACATTGGCGAAGCCCAGCGCGACCCCTGCACTTAATATGCAAAAGTCCAAAATAAAAATTATTTCCTGTGTCACTATCCATATTCCTGCCGGGCTTTTTCTGGGAAATGCCATTTCAAATGAATTGAGAAATTTTAAAGATGTTTCATTTACCATGCAAATCTTCACAAAAGCCTTTAGAAACAAACAAGACTGAAAAGTTAACGTTATCTGAACAAAACCAAGTACAGAACACAATGCCCGAGTTGCAATAACATGATTTTGTTTTCTCATTGTCAATATGGTACAACTCTATGATGCGGTCTACAGGGGCTTGGTTTTGGGTTTCAATACTATTATTTGCAGGAGTAGGAGTAAGACTGTTAAATTAAAGTATGTTAATAAGCAAAGTAATATTTATTTACAGTTGTCTGGGTAGCACATACATAACAATAAGCCTATGTTCTCAGCTTTTATATTGTTAGGGGAAGACGAGTTGAATATCCCATAGGGATTAAGCCTTATAAATGGGAATGACAAAAATCCTCTTTGTTGGTAGGGACAAACTATTCTGGGAAATTATTGTTCGACTTGGTTTGATTTCTGCCATTAGACCAGGCATGATTACATGGGTTTACACATTGTGTCGTTTTATTTTATTGCTTCAAATCAACTCGTTTTATTATTTGGTATAATATTTTTCAATTGATACGCCATGGTACAAATGAAATTTAAATTTGTAGGATCTAATGCCTGTATTAAAAAAGCCCATTCAAGACGGAAACACACAGTTATTTAAATGTAGATAAAATGTGTAACAGAAGTTAAATAATTATATAAAATTTGAAACCAGTTTGGACAGAGATATCTTCATCAAAGCACGATTTCTTACAAGAAGGTGCTCTACAAAACCTTTTTTAGCGATTAAGAAAGGGGATGATTAAGTGTTTAAAAGAAATATTAATTAGAAGTGAAGGACAGATAGAAGGAAATGACAGATATTTGAAACCTCCAACCCTGTCCCCATGTGAGAAGCTTCAAAACTGCTGGATGATTTGGAACAGGACATTTTGTAGCTTGTTTATATCTCTAGAATTAATTTATGTTTGACAAAAAAAACAAAAAAACAAAATTCTGTGCGCGCTTAATTGAATGATACCCTATAAATAAATTGCAATTTTTCCTAAAGACAAATAGTAAAGACATGTAAATGTAATTTCACAAAATACAAAGTTAGTTAAATAATAAAAATGAATTAACTGTAGATCAGATAAACTGAACCTTAAATGAAATTTGTTATCTGAAGGAGTCAATTTGTTCATGCAAATGGAAAAAAACTATTTCCATGATGGTCACAAAAGCTTCCTGAACATTTCAAAGATGGCAACAATGGGAATTTCTTTGTTCATACATCTCAATAATATACTGTTATTTTTGCATAAAACAAGCAAACAACGTTAATTCTTTCAACTTAATAAGAGAAAAAATAAAGTTTCTCCTCGGATATATTTTGGCGCGCTCTCGCTACCCTCCATTACACTAAAATTTTGGCAACAGATTTCACTGGAAGCGTGACCTACTTACCATTATCCAACAGAAATGACGCACTGCTTTGTCATTACTCATTCATGACTAATTATCAAACTTACATATAAAATTAACAATTTATACTTCACTGTAATTAAACTTATTCCCTCGCAAGAAAATGCAAAACCTACATAAGGCTTCCACAAACACGCCACCAAATTCAAATGGGAATCGTGCGCGGGAACTTGGGTCATGGGGTTAGGGGGAAATCCTAGTCACGTGACTATAATCATGGCATCATTGATTCTACAAACTTGGCGTCATGTTTGAATTTACAAATTAAACTACACGTGTCGTTTCAAAACAAACCTACATAACAATTTAATGCATCTGTTTAGCAATAGATAACATAATTTGACATCTTGATATTGTTGAAAATTAATGTAAATGCTAAACACACAAAGTGGACGCGAAAGGATATCATAATCTCAGAACTTGGGACATTTTGTCATCTCCGCAGCGCTGCAGTGATAAACAATGACAAAAATGTTGCTGTAGACATAACTTACCTTCTTCTCCGTTATCGTCTCCAATTCCACCATAAAAGTCAATATCTAAAAAATAATATATTTTCGTCAGTAAAGGCGGAAAAGTTCAAATTTCGTAAATAGAACAGAGTTTATTAAATGAGGTGGACTCACCCGCCATGTTGAAAAGGAGCACGCTACTTTGTAAAACCTTCGCTGATTGGTCTATGACAGCAAAATTCTTTTAATTGATTGGTTAGATGATTTTTTGTTGTTCGGCGAATTCCGATGTCCGTCGTAAACGTGTTCGGTAATATATGTGCATGAATGGCGGACTACAATTATTTTCTGTTCTTGTATTTGGGAATATACTTAAATTGTATTTACATTATATCGATGCAAGATGGAACCATATATCATTTAAAAGTGAATTAAACAGCTTGGAGCGCATCCCTTCATCCCATTGTTTTGTTTTAAATCGGAAACAAAGGGTTTTCTCGTTTGATTGTGATTCGGCAATCGATACTGGCAAAACTTCCGCCACAGAAAAAAGTTTTATTATTGTAGTAGTTAATATTCACAGCTATTAGTGTGAAACACACATCATTATACAAATATTCTTATTGAACCGTGCAAGAAATTTCTTAATTCATATGAATAAGTATTGTAAAAGATACATTTTCACATATATTTTATTTTTTGGGGTTCCAAAGGGTAATGTAAACAAACGTCTGTAACCTAGCGTTTATTAAATCCAAGAAATTTTGTTCGTTGAGTTAACAATATAAAAATAATAATAACCGAATTATCTTGGTGGTACCTGAAAAAAACAAACAGCAAAAACACTTGGGATTAGTCGCCCAGGCCAGGAACCTATAAATCAAGTTAGTTATACTAGTCCCAGCCCAGGCTCAATAAAACCGCGCAAACAGTGTCGCCGTGTAAATATGAAAATCTTTGTCATTAAATAAATGTTATTTTCTTTTAAATTGTTTGAATATGTCAGTATCCGACAGGAAACCATAATATATTCGTATAGAGACGCAAATCACGAAAAAAATTTTCTCTAATAATCCACTTTTTGTAACATTCGTTACTGTCGCTTTACGAAATTAAATGGCTTGATTTGTTATCATTATTTACTCACTTGATCTTTCACTTTATTGTTGAGGGGTACATGATTTAGTTGATCAAAAATGTATTCCATCATGATTTTGTAAGTGTACCAATGACTGAATCGTCAACAGGGCATTAAATATCCATGTCGCCATTGTCAGAAAAAAACACGAGGTTCTTCGAGTTATTACCTTCTACTTTATTATCAATGACAATTCTAGTGAATTTATAGGCTTTTTTGGTCGTTTTGTATATAGGGAAATTATTAGAAATTATTTCACGGCCTCATAGATAAAATTCGTTTAAGATCAATGTCTTAAATCTGATTTCTAGTTGCGTATGGTTAAGGATAAACATAGGTTATATGCTAAAGGTAAATAAGATAATTGTCAGTGCTATTTAGTTTTTTTCAACATATGTATATCATAGATATTGATCTCGGCAGCTACAATGATCAAACTTTCAGGAAACTTATCTTAAACACACGTTGCCGAAACAAACGTTACAAACTTATCAAGGACTACCATATAGATTTGATATATTATCTTAAAATGAACTATTGATACGTGAAATGTTTATGCTATTAAAAAAAACTCCAAATAGATGTTCCAAGCAACACCAAAACACGTATGCCACCCTTAGTCCCGTGAAATCCAATATTACCTAGATTTTTCTTTATTTAAGGATTGTTTTCAATTGCTGGTTAGATTATTGGATATAAACGACTTCAAGACCCGGGGTCGATTTACGCTGAATAAACCGCGAAGCGGCTTATGTTGCAGCGTAAATCGATCCAAAGTCGTTTATATCCAATAATCTAACCAACAATTGAAAACAAACCTTATATTTTAAATTCTATAGTAAAAATGAAGTAACAAGAACAATATTTTACTAGTTATCAAATAATATTTGCAATTCACAATTGTAGTGGATTCACTTGTTATTTGCGGAAGAATTCATGTATAGTCAACGTCATCAATACATCCTATTATGACGTCACAATCAGTCACGTGCACCTGACAAATTTGCGTTTATATAAAAACTTAACCCAGAAGCCTCGGAATTAGCAAATGTAAATTATAGCATGTCGATCCTTTGAGTTAGCAATTAGTTGAAACACTCGTTACCATCGGTTTAAAAGATTCTATCATATTGAAAGGTAACTGTTTCACGTGTCCAATTAAATATGTAAATTATAGTTTAGTTTAAACATATTTTATTGTCAAAAATAACCAATAGGATTGAACACACGTTATTACAACTTATGAAGTTCTCTCCGTTCAATAATTTTACAAAATAAGTCACAAGATGACAGCAAGGAAATTACTAGACAATTTTAAGTACATACAGAAAAAATACATGACACATAACAAAATATACAAAGCAATAAATTATAAACAATGCAAGAAAGTCAACCATAATAATAAGGGGAGAGGGGGGTCGAGCTATGCAGAAAATCTTTTAGAATGGTGAATGTAACTGTGTACATGTCTTAAAATTATAGTGTTCACTTCGTTACTAAGGCTATCAGAACCAAATAGGACAATTTCAATAGAGAGATTAGTAATTCGCATCAACGGTTGTAAAAATTGATTTCTAATATTATCGTAAAGTGGACATTCTAGAAAATAGTGTATGGAGTCTTCTAAGGGACAACCACAAGCACAGCTTGGGTCGTTGATTAGGTTTACTCTAAATAAATCGGCCTTTAGGGAACTGCAACGGTGACGTAATCTAGTATGAATAATATTTAAATTTCTGCTTCCTATTAGAAAATATGATGGGACAATATAGTTTTCTTTTTTCTGTGACATTTTAAAGCTCATAAAAGTTGGTAATTCTCTTTGATCTGAAGGAAGAGAGTTCCACAATTTAACTGTTGAAGGAAAAAAGATTTTGAAAAGGTCTCAAGTCGACACAGTGGTGTTCTGTAATCTAGTCGATTTCTTAAATTATAACGTCCAACATCAGAGTAGTCATTTAAAATATCTCTTAAATATTCCGGAGCATTACCATTGCGGATTTTATACATAAGATTTAGTTTTCTTATATAACGTCTATTTATTAAAGGAGACCAACCTGTTTCGAACATTAACGATTCATTATTGGAGAAGCGAGGAAGTCCTGTTACAATTCTAGCAGCTTCTAATTGTTAACGTTCAATTTTTTCCCTGTCAGTGATAGAGCAACCATCCCATAATTCGCAAGCATATTCCAGTAGGGGAAGAATATGCCTAGAATAAATAATGTTCAGGTTGTTTCTGCACAGTAGATACTTTAGTTTCCGCAGAACAAATATTTGTTTAGAAGCACTTTTACAAATATTATCAATATGAGTAGACCATTTACAATTTTGAGATAGAGTTATTTATGATTTTCAACTAATGCAATATTTTCACCATTGAATGTGGGGTTCAGGGGTTCGTGATTTCTAAAAGAAAAAACATATATTTAGTTTTTTAGGTTTCAAAATCTACTAACCACAATTTAGCCCATTCGTTAAGGAGTTCTAGATCTCTATTAATATTCCTCTCTATTTCCACAACGCTTGCAGATGAATACATTAAAGAACTATCGTCTGCAAAAAGTCTAACTAAAGAGCTTATTTCATCTGCAGATGAATACATTAAAGAAATATCGTCTGCAAAAAGTCTAACTAAAGAGCTTATTTCATCTGCAATATCATTTATAAACAATAAAAACAGTAAGGGACCTAATACTGACTGACCCCTGTGGTACACCAGATTTCAAATTACCAATTGAAGATCTCGAATTTTTAGCAATACTTGCTGACGGCGATTCCTTATCTTGGAGCCATAACAAAAGATTTCCTTGAATTCCATAAGCCTTTAATTTTGAAATTAAACCTTTATGCCAAAGACAATCAAATGCCTTCGATATGTCACAAAAGACAATACATGTCATTTCCCCATTTTCTAAAGATGATGATGATGATTGGTGGTTTTTAACGTCCTACAATGATAAATTAATACCCTCGGTCGGACGGTTGTTAGGGTTAGTTATCCATGGACTCCACCATGGTGGTTTTGTCGAAGCCCGGCCTTCGGGATACCTGGTCGAAGGACTCGGCAGCATATGTCCTACTAGCGGCCGGGCTGCTCTGATGTAACGTTGGCCTACTCCGGTACCCCACATGGGTACCGGTGCGTTTCCCCACTCTGACCGTCTTGGAGGTCTTACATCTGCAGAGTGTTTCTAAAGATAAACATATTTTATGATAAAGTTCGATCAACTGATGATAAGTTGAATGTCCAGGTACAAAACCAGACTGAAATTTGTACAATAATTTTTGGTCAGAAATGTGGTTGTATATATGTTGAAATATAACTCTTTCAAACACCTTTCCAACTGAGCTCAATAGCGCTATTGGACGGTAATTAGAAACATCTGATTTATCACTTTTTTAAAAAGGGGCAATACATTTGCTAATTTCCAAATATTTGGAAATTTACATGTATTAAGTGAATGGTTAAAAATAATACTAAGAGGTAAAGCAACTGTTTTTTTATGTTTATTTCAACATATGATGACTAATTCCATCATTCCCAGATGCTTTACCAAGTTTTAAACTATCTAATATATCAATAATTTCTTGTAATGAAATTTCGTCAATTTCTACGGTAGATAAAGTTCTAACGGGTAATTCTGGTACATCTCTGTTCCCATCGTCTACCGACAATATAGAACAAAAGTAACTATTTAAAAGATTTGCCTTTTCAACATCATCAACTAATATATCATTAGAAAACATATTAACTAGCGGTGGGATGGTAGTTGAACGACCAGTTCCCATAATATTTTTGACAAGTGACCAAAAGCCTTTCGGGTTCGAAGTTGATTTTTCGTCTAGTAACCCATTAGCATTTAGAAAAAACTGTTCTTTTGCGTAATTTATCATGTTGTTAACTCTATTTCTTTGAGATTTATATTTTTGTATATTGTTAAAATTTACAAAGGAATTAGCATAATTTACAGCGGATAAACGTTGGTTTAATTCTGAAATACGAAAACAAATGCGGACACGAAACAGAATGCATAGTAAAATGAGAAAATATCAAACATAAAAAAAGATGGAATTTTGTCTCAAAAATGACATTATACATGTAAATTAAAATATTTATATATATCCATATATGCATTTTACTTTATACGTGAAATATCCTCTATGGTGTGTAGTTCTTCCATGCTAATGCATTTTCATTCACATATTTTGACGGAAAATTAAATACAAAGTACGCTATGTAAAAACAAAAAAATACAAATTAATTCAAGTTATAGCCTAACGCATGGTATTAAACGTATGTTTTAACACTGAAACCGTGTTATTGTTTTTCTATTTCTCGAATACAAATTGCTTTAATAAAGAGCGGAAAAAAGAAAAGAAAGAAAACTACCGTCAAAGATAAAAAAAAATTAATCGACTATATTAAGATGAACAAAATTGAAGAGCTGTTTTGCAAAGCATTAAAACATACGTTACTAAAATGAGTGAAATATGTTCAGAAATATCGTCTGCTTCTAGAAAGATCAGATTTAATTTTCTTAAGCATTTAGATGTAAACGACACTGATAAGTCTTGATCATTTTGATAACATCTTGTGGAATATTTTAGCAAAGCCGATATGTGTGAGTACATTAATTGACACGCAATGACTAAGGCCATTCATTGATAAATGTCCAGCAGCATGCCAATTTTTTTTACAAACATTTTATAAGTGGCAAAATTAAGTTGAAACTTTTGGCATGTTTGAGATTTTACCTCACTGAGCAAATTTTCAACTATTCTTAATTTGCATCCAGTATATATTCAGGTAGAAAGCAGGATTAATCATTGAGAAACACAAACCTTTGGCAGTAAAACAGGGATTTCAGTTGTCATATGAAATGTTTAAAATTACAAAATGCAAAATGTAGTTTTCATAAGTAAATGTCAGTAGTTTAAATTTTGCTCTAAAATAGTAACTGCTAATGCCTAAACCAACAAAGTTTTTTTTGTTTAAATGTTGTTTAACACTTTTAGCAATTTTTCAGATGTATCATGGCATTCAGTTTTCTATTCAGGCAAGAAGCAGGAAACTGGCAATCCTTGTCGACTATGATTGACAAACGAAGAAATAATTTAAAACAGTATAAATATCATCCATCATTTACAAATTCTCAGCCTTTTAATTTGTAAAACTCCAGCCTAGCTAATCTTCACTGAAACTTTTGGTATAAATATTTCAAATTATTTTTTAAATGGATTAAAATTCATGAGTTTGAAGTTTTTCAATTTGTTCTAGATTCTATATGATTTTTGGAACAGAAAACAACACAAAACATGGTTGTTTACTTTTATTAAAAGAGACAGATATATAAACAACTTTGATAATATAACAAATTTAACAAGTATATAGACCATAAAACATTCAAACGTTTTGTTACCTTACAAATAGAACTTTTATAATTATTCTATTAACTTGAAGTCTAAGAAAAATAAAATTTTTACATGAACATTATATACATTACCATTATATAATGTACTGCTTTATAAGTAATAAAAATGAAAAGACACCAGTAAAATTACAACAACAGCAAGTTTCATAATAAATTGTATGGACTGCCGCCTGTTTAATTGTTTTTAAGTTTGTCACTTTAAGCTTTATCATGACGGTTTGTTTTGAGTGTCATGTGAGAACCTCCCATCATTTACAACAATCATTGTTAACATAGTCTAGACTCTACCATACCTAACCATAAGGTGTACTCACAGTCATGACCCCAGGGATGACAGGCCAATGACTAGTAGACCACATGGCCACCAAGAACATAGCACTAATTACCTTAAGGTGTACTCACAGTCATGACCCCAGGGATGACAGACCATTTGCCCACCAAGAACATAGCACTAATTTCTACAAATTAAATCCTGTTTTTGTCTTTTTTATTAATTCTTTAGTGAAACTTATCAACACACTTGTTTGATAGCAAGCAGGTTCCTATTTACTTTCTAAAAGTTGTGCAGACTTCTGTATCCATACATACTGACTAGAACACACATTTTTGTAAAGAAAAACAATATACTTTTAGATCTGAATGTCAAAGCCTTTGCAGCCTTTCAAGTTAGTACCATACAAAAACTACAGCCTTACAACATATTCATAACTTAACCATAACATTAATAAACATTCATAACAATACTGAAACATATTCTTTAATGCCAGTAGTATAATACAGATTCAGTGACTTAATTTGATCTTCAGCCATTGAGATACTGCTGAAGGACTATACTTCAATTACGTTGTTCGCTTCTACAAAACAAAAAAACATTGTAGAAATGTAAAATAATAGAAGGTGGGGGTTTGATGGTAAAATCACTGCATTTCTGGCAGCATAACTGTATGCAAGTTTTGTGTACTGATTCAGGGTACTAGTTCAGTATTTAACAAACATCAACCTAGTGGTACATCTAGCATTAGTAATTACTGGTAGTTGCGAATTAATTATAAACAACTGTAGTAAAAAATACCTAGTGTAAATTTAGAATTGGCATTAATAAATTTTATAAATGCTATTTAATCCAGGAGCATGGCTGAAAATGTAGAAAATAAGTTGTAAAAATTGTTTTGGACACCAACATTTTTAATATTAGAGTCATCTCCCTTTTTTCAACCAAAACATTTATAATAATAGGATAATAAAGAGCAAAGTTTGAGTGCAAAATTTACAAACTGGCGTGCTTTTATTAAGAAAAAGTTAAAAAAAGAGATGTGCATTGTGGACAATTGTCATTAGCATCATTTAACTACAAAGCAAAATATACATAACAAATTTATAATCATACTTCTATTTTGCAGGTCAAATGTAAACACAATAATACCATAAATATGAAATCTATTTCAGCAGTTTAAATACAGACACCCAATATATATAGTCTCACACCTCAAAATGGCCCCATGTACATTCAATGTAACAATACATTTATGAATGAAATAATATTTAACTTGAATTAGAGTTTTGTTAAATGCTGGTTTGAGTTGTAATTTTGTGCAAGTACAAGAATTATACAAAGTTGAACATTAATAAGTATACCTTTTCACAATAAGAATATTAACCAACTCCCTTATATCAAGTTCATCAAAATAAACCATTTATAGCCAGGCTTATTTTAAAATATGTATGAATTAACAAGGTAAATCTGTGAGCTAATGCTCACTAGTCATACCCCCGCTTTCACAAAAAAGTGAAAAATAGATGAACAAGAAGCATAAAATCCCTATACACCCTATGTTACTATAGGATAAGGCAATATTCAAAATATCAGACTGCTTTATCTTATAGTTGCTTAGAAACGGCAACAGAAATTTTTGTTTCAAACAGATGAACAAACGAATGAGCAAACGGCAAGACAAGGGTAAAACAGTATACCCCCCTTCTTCTAAGCGGGCATATAAAAACTTAATGAGATTTCAGGGCTATTTCCTTAAAGATTTTGAATGGAGTACCAGCCATCCAGCCATTAAAATAAGTACACATGTTCAACTTTGGGGCAAGACTGCGGTGGAAGTTCTTAAGTGGGAAGAAGTGAAATGTTTGTGATTTGAAGGGTTGGAAACCACACTATCATCTTTTCTTTGTAAAGTATAAAAATTCTTAACCAGTCAACACAAACATATCTACAACTACTTTTGAAAATCAAGGATCTTATATGCCAGGGTCTTTTTAAGTTTTCTTGTAAAAAAGCTGGCTGTAGACAAGGTGTCCAGGTAGACTGAAGACGTTAATTTCTAAGTATATATATCAGATCTGCTTGATTTAATAAATTCTGTCCTGTTAACTGTTACCAAATAGTATCTTACAAAGATATATATAATTTCAGTGGAAATCGGTGCAACGATACTCTACACACAATATTTTGTGCCAATGTACAAAGCTGCATAAATCTGAAATGCATACAATTTCAATGAAAGTCATAATAAAAGTAACATTTGATATTTGTAAACATATACCACAGAAAAAGTCATCAATGCATCTACCACTGATGTTTATAATTTAAATTTGGACATTATGTAATCATTTCTTATTACTGTGTGCACTGACAGTAGTAGGTTATATCCAGAAAAAAACAATGACATTCCAGTTGAGATAAGATTTTAAGTAATTTTATTATGAATGTGGTGAAAGAATTAAAATTGCATATTTTTCAACTTTAAAGCAGACATGGATTTAACAGTTTATTACAAAGATATATGTAGCATATAATTAGCATACAAAATTACATTTTTGGACATATAGAAACAAGGTCAGGTGTAATGTGGAGATATAAACTGGACCTGGTGTATTACAAAATTAATGTTGCAATTGCAAATTAAATGAAAATGAAAAACATTTGTGTTTAAAATAATAATAGTTCAATCACAGTCTTGCTTAGGATGATTCCACTTAACTTCAAAACTACAGAATAGATTCTGTTATAATATTAAGCACCTTCAATGAATGTTTATGTGACTGGATCCAACGTCCAATCAGCAAGGTTTATGATTAAAGACGCATTATCACACAACATTGAAAATAAACTATTAGTAGAATGAATTAAATTCTAGTCTAGATGACATCTCCTGAAGTTAAGCCATTCATATTTCATGTGGTTGCATTACAGTACCAGCATACAACACCCCAAGAGTTTCTAATATCTAATGAAGTGTAAAACTATATTACATGTACATAAATTAAATCACAGATTGATGGCATTCACTCGTAAATAGCATACTAAGGTTCCATTTCACAACAAGTTGTACAAATTACAATCAGTCACAAGTTGTATTCTTTGTAAAAAGTTTACAACCAGTATCAAGCCGTACAACTCTTTGTGAAACAGGGGACCAGGACTAGTTTATCAATATCACAATTCAGGTTGAATTAAATAATAAGATTCAGGTCATCAATCTTTGAAGCTGTTCCAACAAAACATAGGAAGAAAGGCATTTGAAATTTTAGTGGCTGGAATTTGTTTGTACTACTGGAACATTGGTTTTCTCTTGGTACTGCAGCTTATATACCGGTATATGGCTGAAAAATGGATGGAAGTGGCATTAAAAACCATTCGAACGAACAAACAATAGACACAGATTGATATTTGGACACAGTGAACTGGCCTAAATAGTTTATAAAAGGTCATAAATTATAAATGCTTCAATGCAACTCTCCAAGTACAATAACTAACATACAATGGAATATATAAATGAATAATAGCATGAGCACGATCCTTTACATTCACAAAATTTACATATCTCATTTCTGTAGTTTTGAAATTGACTGATTTGGCTGAATATAATAAAAGCATTAGCTGCACTTCAAACTGAAAGAATACATCTAAGGTCATAATACATATTTTGTTTATCTTAGTCTTTTTATAAAGTTTCTATTAAGTCCTTCCTTGATACTGCTCTTGAACTTGTCTTTTCCAGCTCAACTCTTTCATTTATTGGTGTTCGACACATAGGACATATTTCTAACTTTAAGGAACAGTTGAAGCAAAATCCCCTGTGAAAATAACACATGTATAAGTACATTAAAATAGATACATATATTGGTAAAAGTACTATTCTATTTATACCAACGTGAGGCTATTATTGTCAACATAAATAATATTGTTTTTTATTAAATGAATAGAATGTTTTTGATTTGTTGAAAGAGTACTTTCGGGTCATGTTAAATTGCAACAGTAGTAAAATTGCATTAAAATACTGTGGTTTCATTATTATTTGTTGGTATCATGGATTGAGAAAAAAATCCATTTCGTTGGATTCATAAATTCATAGATTGCAGATAGAATGTACACTAAATGTTAAAATTGGTATTTTTGGCGAAATTGTTGTAATTTTTTTTAGTTGTTTAAACAAAGAATTACTATGTGAGTAAATCCAATTATTAATCCATTCACGTTGCCTTGTCTTCAAGTGTAAATGGGAGGCATGCGAAGTTTACCTGACGTGTGACGACAAAGAATGAAACTTAAGACATTCATAAACTTGTCATTAATGCGACTGTTGTTAGTTAAAACTCCATGATGTTTTTACAGTATTTAATAACTGAAAGACCATTGACAAAAAACACTCAAAAATTTTTTATAATTAATTGCAGTTATTTATTTTTAAACTTTTAAAGAATAAATATTAAATATTATTGTTGGTTTAGACTCGTGGTTATCCTCTGTATGAAAGAAAATACGTGCATCAGGCGTAGCAAAATTTATTGCCTGGAACTTTGTTGTATTTTTTTATTTTATGCACAACCAGAAAATAACTTTCATTCTTGGAGTACACATTTTACACGTAAATATTGTATGTCTTGTTTCTTTCTTATCCAAAAAATCAGAATACTGGTAAATAAAGTTTGAAGTTTACTTAAAGAATACAGTTGGTTGTGATCCCTCCTTTTTATGATGTTCATGTGCTACAGGTAAATACCCAGAGATATAATACTTCATTGAATTCTTGAATTCGTGGGTGGATAGTGCCCACGAAAACCACGAAAATTGATATCCAACGAATAAAAATGAAACCACAGTATGGTTAATTTTGTCAGTGTGCACAGTTTCATCACACAAATAGACTACAAGCACTCAATCAGAATCCAATATTTACTTGTTTTAAAATAAAAATAGACATAAAAGTACAATCGTTCAGTAGTCAATCAGAACAGCCGTCTTTATTTCATAAAGGCCTTTTATATGTTAAAAAAAACTTAAATATGTAAAGAACTGTTAGTTCTACCAACTTGTGACCACATGGAGTCAAGCAGTGTGAAGCTTTGTCAGCAAAACATATTGTACAGGAGTCCTCATGTACTTGGAGGCATTTGATCAGTTGCAAACGCATATGTCTGAAAAAAATTACAATGACACTTATAATTCGTTTATTTCAACAAAAATTGGCATTGTCTTATCTTAATATAGTTTTTTACTTTATATATATCCTTTTTATATTTCATTTTATATGAATATAAACAAACAAGATATTTGTTAATATTGTTTGATAAATGTAAAAATCGATCAAAGACAGAAATGGCAGGATTTCGGAAGTAGGTGAGCTCCAGACCTGAAATCGAATCCCACGTTATGGGAGGCCATGCTGATGCTGAAAACTGTTACAAAAATTTTTCCTATTTTGACCCTTGAAACAGTCCAAGTCGGCTCGGAAAACAGGAAGTAGATAACTGACTGACCTGGAAAGGGGAGGCACGGTACAACTCATCATGCTAAAGCTGTGCACCAAATTTGAAATCAATCCCTTTAGTAGAAGCTGAGAAAACTGTTATGAAAATTTTTTCCCTGCCCGCCCAACATTCACCATACTATAACCTGGATTTTCACTCCGGCCAAAAATTATTTAAAACTGCCATTGTCACAGCCAGGGAAATGTGGAGTGTTGTTTTCAGGTGGATCAAGACAAGTGGTACCCGCTGAATGCTGCAAGAGCTTTACACTTCATAAATGCATAATTCTGTATGCACTGATGAAACATAATTTGTATGTTTATCTGCATATTATTGTTGCCACTGTCGAGGTAACTTTGAGGAACTACAATCCAGTTGCAGGTTTAAAACATCAAAAAAAGGAGCAATGTGTTAAACATCTACAAAATGCAACACATTCATCACATCTATTAATGTCAATAATGACCCAAAATTTCAATATGTACAGTTTTTTAATTGGTTTATAAATATAGCTGTGTAATAAACATTCTTAAGTAAACAGAGATGGTTGGCAGTTTGTTAGGCTAATTGGACAAATTGGAACAACAAGAATGATTGGAAAAGTTTCAACTAAACAAATCAGCCATATTTAAGCTTAAGGGAGTTGATAGACAAAAGGACTATGAGGTTTTGGCAGTTGGCAGATCAGACATTTTTTAGGGTGGAAAGACACGTTTCTGAGTATCACATATTTACTGGTACCAAGACCATTCTAAATTTGAAAATGAATAATTTCTATGTAATTTTTTCAATAAGCCCAAAGTAATGATTACATATATTTGATGCCAAAGAACCAAGATTGTCAATCCGTCAATCTGAATTTAATAGGAACTTTCATGCACTTTTGGGAAAGCCAGCATGATCTTCAACTTCTGATAGAAATTAAAAATTTTTTTTTTTGCTTGTTCCACTGTGCTTCACTTGTGACAAGACACAAAATTCACTCGTGGAAGATCACCCAGTCTTTCCCAAAAGGTAGGTAAGAACATATTAATCTGTAATTTACATCACTTACCTAGGTAGTATTTCTTCATTTTCCAAAGTTCCATAATCATTAAATGTTTTGAATAACATATTTTTGGGAGCATATCTAAATGGTTTGCCCCCAAAGTTGAATTCACACTGTTGGTAAGACATGAAACTAGCTGCAGCAAAAAACCCTCCACTAAAAAGAGACATATATCTATTTTATTACAATAATGATAATTATTGATAGTTTTAATAAAACATCCAAATTTATGTGCGAGTCATTTTGAACTGTGTATCCAACAAAGAAATAGCGAAATTCAACAGCCGTCCTTCCTTATTGGAAACAAACAGACTTTTGCCTGAAACTGTCTTGTTTTATATTCATTCAAGCCTTATTACCTCTTTCCAGATCTTTGTATTAACAAGGAAATTACTTCATGCAAAACTGTGTCTGAATTCCTCATTTGTATTTGTATGATGTAAAGCAATGGGAATCACTACTGCAAAACAAGGGCTGAATTCTTTATTTGCATTATGTAAAGCAAGAGGGATAACTCCTGCAAAACCATGTTTGCAAAAATTAATAAATGTTGTCTTTCTTTGGTAAATAAAATATCAACAGAATTTTCATAAATCATGAACTTTGATATATTGAAAAAAAAATTAACCTATTCTAAAGGGACATAACTCTTTCAGAACTAAAACTTATGCACAGACAGAATTGAAGTGATTTCATATGTTGAAGTTGCTCTATAGGTTTAATTGAAAAATACAATGTTAAAACTTGCATGAAAAATAACATACCTTGAATACTGAAATAAATCATCATAACTTGGTAACGATTCTCCATTTAAAGAAAATGTCAGATATTTTTCGTCAATATTCAACAGTAGCCCTAATGTATCTCCTGTAAAAAAAAGATAATATTGTTATAATATTGAGCAGTGGGCACCCTGGCCTAATAATATCACTGCAATATTAAACAACATAAAACTATCACATATGAAAACAAAACAGGCTGAAAGTTGAAACTAAACCAGAGGCTCTTAAGAGCCTGTATTGCTCACCTGATTTTAAAGGCAATGAAGGTAGCATTTCCCTGATGTTAAACTAAGTCCTGTAATTTTCAATAAACTTTAAAGAGGACCATAAAAACAATATTGCTAGAAAGTTTTGTTTCCATTGGTTAACCAGTTTCATAGAGAAGAAGATTTTTTACACTTGCCCATAGGGTCCTATATTAAACTAAGTCCTGTGGTGGTGGCCATTTTGAATTTCCCATTGGCAATAAAAAACATAAACTTATAAGAAGACCATCCAAACAATATTGTCGGTAAGTTTTGTTTCCATTTGTTAATCATTTTCAAAGATGAAACCTTTTAAAACTTTTTCCACTGTCTATGTAATGCTTTGGTGGCCATTTTGATTTTCCTATTGGCATAAAAAACATAAACTTCAAAGAGGACCAGCCAAACAATATTGCTAGTAAGTTTTGTTTCCATTGGGTAACTGGTTTTAGAGAAGAAGCCTTTTAAAAATTTTTCCGGAAGAGTCCTATGTTAAACTAAGTCCTCCGCTGGTGGCCATTTTGATTTTCCAATTGGCATAAACAACACAAACTTTATAAAAGACCATCCAAATAATATTGGTAGTAAGTTTTGTTTCCATTGGTTCATCGGTTTCAGAGAAGAAGCCTTTTTAAAAACTTTTTTTCCCATAGGGTCCTATGTTAAACTACATCCTGCATTGGTGGCCATTTTGAATTTCCAATTGTCATAAAAAACATAAACTTTATAGAGGACCATCCAAACAATATTTCTAGTAAGTTTTGTTTACATTGGTAAACCGGTTTCAGAGAAAATGCCTTTTAACTTTTCCCCAAAGCTTGCTATATTAAACTAAGTCCTTTGGTGGCGTCCATTTTGATTTTCCAATTGGCATAAAAAACATAAACTTTATAACGGACCATCCAAACAATATTGGTACAGTAAGTTTTGATTCGATTGGTTAACCAGTTTCAGAGGAAAAGCCATTTTAAACTTTTTTCCCATAGGGTCCAATGTTAAATAAAGTCATGCAGTGGTGGCCATTTTGAATTTCCTATTGGGATAAAAAAACACAAATTTTATACAGGACCATCCAAACAATATTGCTAGTAAGTTTTGTTTCCATTGGTTAACCGGTTTAAGAGAAAAAGCCTTTTAAACTTTTTCCCATAGGGTCTTATGTTAAACTAAGTCCTGTGTTGGCAGCCATTTTGAATTTCCAATTGTCATAAAAAACAAAACAATATTACTAGTAAGTTTTTGTTTCAGAGAAGACGCCTTTTAAAACTTTTTCCCATAGGGTCCTATGTTAAACTAAGTCCTGTGGTGGCGGCCATTTTGAATTTCCAGTTAGCATAGAAAACATAAACTTTATAAAGGACCATCCAAACAATATTGCTAGTAAGTTTTGTTTTAATTGGTTAAATGGTTTCAGAGAAGAAGCCCTTTTAAACTAAATCTTGCGGTGGTGGCCATACCTAAATAAAAAACACAAACTTTGTAAAGGTCGATCCAATGAACATTATGGCCAAGTTTGGTTTTGATTGGCCTAGTGGTTTCAGAGAAGAAGATTAAAATGTAAAAAGTTTACAGATGCCAACGACAATGACAACTATGATGACGCAGATGGACACAAAGTGATAACAATAGCTCAACTGAACCTTTGGGTCAGGTGAGCTAAAAAACAAGGGCAATTAAATACATAACTAACTTTCATTTATTGAGATAACTACTATCTAAAGGAAGCTTTGGTACATAATGTCTAGAACTCAAATATTAATAACAGTAGACCAAGAATCTTCTAAAGTCCAACAATTTTTAAACACTCTGATGGAATCGTGAGACATGCTTTCTTTATAGTGTTGGATGGCAGAGGATTCTCGACCTATACTAAAAGATACTCAGACAATATCAATTTTATCTATAATGTTCACAAATAATAGATATTACTGATTACTTGTAGAATTTTGTAGAAAATGTTATTAATGAACTGATTTCTTATTAAACTTTAATAACTGAACATTCATTGAATGAACTTTATCTTCATGCAAAAAATATTAGATATTCTATGTCATAGTTGTTAAGTATATACAAAGTTGTCTCATTGCCACTAAATGAATGGAAAGCATAACATTTAATTTTATAATGCATTTCCAACTAAAAATAATCTGAATGTCGACATCATTTATAGATGTGACAAAGTCAAGTATTAATTTTTTGTCAAATCTTATCCTTCAGTTAAGGTTTAAATGGCATTGAAATTAAAAAGAAAAGTTTAAATGGACAAAAGAGTGTTTTCTCAATTCAAACATATCATTTTTGTCTCTGGGTGTATTTTTCTCTCCACTAGACATTACTTCACCTTCAACTGTTAAAGTTGAAAAAAATTAAGTCATTATCTCAATATTTAAATACACAATTTGTTTCCAAGTGGGGTTTGTCTCAAAACTTTCTAGTATAAAATATTCTAAAATATCAAAATCAGTAAAAAACTGAAATAAAATGTGTTTTACATGTACTATCAGAAATACCTTTAAAATATCATCCATACAAAGTTTTTTTTTACATTATTTTTGTCAAAATAACATTAAACATCGATCAATCAATCAAAAATAATATAATTGTCATAATCATCAAAATTACTAAAAGAAGCTTTTTTCAAGAAATATGTATTAAGGTACTCCTCTTCATCCAACTATAGTTTAAACCTGATTTGGTTTAGATTTTTATGAAAACAAGCCATATAATCTCACCTTATTTCTGTCAGTAATGCCCACTATCGTGGTTGAAGGCAAGGACAATCTAATATACATTTTTAGGGGTTGTTTCGAGAAAAAAAATTCAAAAAGATTTTGTTCATTATGGCCAGTGGGGTTGAGAGAAGATTGCAGAAATTTATTTTGTTTTTTGTTCAAACACATCTAATTTGCATATATTCAGAATACTTAGTAATCTGCAAGATTACACATTTTTTTAAAAAGAAAATAAAACCATGTATTTTATGTTAAATAAAAAAATTGAAGAGTGTGTCCATGGGACACGGATGCCCCCGCTAAATGAAGTCCCAAACAGGAAGTAGTTGTCTGACAGGTCTGAAATTCGCTTAGGACGTACAACTTGTGATACTGAACCACTCTGCCAAATTTAAAATTGTTCTCATGTACGGTTTCTGAGAAAAGCTTGACGGAAATTTTCATACTCATGTTAACACATTTTCATATCGGCCCAGTCGCAAACAGGAAGTAGTTGTCCGACAGGTCTGAAAGTCGCTTAGGACGTACAACTTGTGATACTGAACCACCCTGCCAAATTTCAAATTGTTCTGATGTACGGTTTCTGAGAAAAGCTTGACGGAAATTTTCATACTCATGTTAACACATTTTCATATCGGCCCAGTCGCAAACAGGAAGTAGTTGTCCGACAGGTCTGAAAGTCGCTTAGGACGTACAACTTGTGATACTGAACCACCCTGCCAAATTTCAAATTGTGCTGATGTACGGTTTCTGAGAAAAGCTTGACGGAAATTTTCATACTCATGTTAACACATTTTCATATCGGCCGAGTCGCAAACAGGAAGTAGTTGTCCGACAGGTCTGAAAGTCGCTTGGGATGTACAAATTGTGATACTGAACCACCCTGCCAAATTTCAAATTGTTCTGATGTACGGTTTCTGATAAAAGCTTGACGGAAATTTTCATACTCATGTTAACACATTTTCATATCGGCCCAGTCGCAAACAGGAAGTAGTTGTCCGACAGGTCTGAAAGTCGCTTAGGACGTACAACTTGTGATACTGAACCACCCTGCCAAATTTCAAATTGTTCTGATGTACGGTTTCTGAGAAAAGCTTGACGGAAATTTTCATACTCATGTTAACACATTTTCATATCGGCCCAGTCGCAAACAGGAAGTAGTTGTGCGACAGGTCTGAAAGTTGCTTAGGACGTACAACTTGTGATACTGAACCACACTGTTAAATTTCAAATTGTTCTAATGTGCGGTTCCTGAGAAAAGCTTGACGGAAATTTGTACATACAGACGGACGTATTTACGTACAAATGAAGTCCCAAACAGGAAGTAGTTGTCCGACAGGTCTGAAATTCGCTTAGGACGTACAACTTGTGATACTGAACCACTCTGCCAAATTAAAAATTGTTCTCATGTACGGTTTCTGAGAAAAGCTTGACGGAAATTTGTTCGTACGTACTGACGGATGGACATGAGTAAAACTTAATGCCCCCCGACAAATTGTTCTCATGTACGGTTTCTGAGAAAAGCTTGACGGAAATTTGTTCGTACGTACGTACGGACGGATGGACATGAGTAAAACTTAATGCCCCCCGACATGTCGTCGCGGGGGCATAAAAAATCTCTTGATGTGGCTACAGTTCAAATTGCAAAAGTTTTACTAATAAGTTATTAAGTTTAAGGGATTTATAATATTTCCACCCATTCTACAAATAAGTTCTATTTATTGTTAAGGTAGTCATGTTAATTGGAAATAACAATTAGGCCAACTTTAGGTCCACCTGGCCTAGCTGAAGACACCAGAAACCTCAAATTCAAACTGGACCATAAGAAGTGGGGATGTAATACTGGTAATCTGTCAAAGGAAACAAAAGCGAAACATGGAAGTGTCTATTTTCAAGCAGTAGTGTTATAAAAGAACATGTTGTCCTGTTATTTTTTAAATGATTAACAGAACACAAATGATTAATGTTTTGTTTGTTTGTTTTAATGATGTTTAACACAATTTTCAGCTGTATCATTGCATCCAGTTTATTATTGAGGGAGGAAGCTGGAGTACCCAGAGAAAACCCCAAACCCTCGGTAGGAAAACTGGCAATCCTCGTCAATTAGGATTGGAGTGGAGCGCACCCTGCCTGCAGTGAGACTGGCACCCGCAATATCAGTGTTGACAAACCAGGTGATTAAAAGTCAATGAAATAACTTAATCACTTGGCCATCGAGGCCCCAAATGATTAATGTAAACGTTTCAGTACATATAAAAACAAGAAAAATGGCCATTCCATGAAACCAGATTTTCAATGATTTAACAATTAATTTAAGTAGTAGACTAAGTCCCAAGCTATGTCTTCATGCAAGCTTGTTATAACCAATGTAACAGCAAGATTGGTTAAAAATCTTTTAGAATAATTTATTTTAAAGACATCCACATATGTCTTTTCACTCCAAAACTGACACAAAGTTGTAAATGATTTCTAAAAGATTTTTGTCAACATAATTAACAAATTTGGGACAAAGTTAAAAACACCCTGAGACTAACCCCTTGAAACTAAATGAACTTTCAGAATTTTAATTCTCAAGAAAAATTAAAATCAAACTCAAATTAAATCAGTGACAAAATAATAAGTATTAAAATTGTTCAGATCAATGTTATCTAAATACAATTAAAAACTGTCACAAAGATTTTTAAAATTAAAACTGTCTGAAAATCTCTCAAGAGGACTCTGTGAGACCTTTTGACGTTTGGTTCAACAATGTGCATACAAAATAGGAAACTCACTTTAAATAATAATAAAGAAGGAATAAAAATTGTGATAACAGATATTTGAAATTAATACAACAAAAAACAAAATGTTTGGACCAAATTCCACGATCAAGAAATTTTACCAAGTTGGTAAGTAAAAATTTTCCTTAAAAATAGAGAAATTCTTATAGACAGTAATTTTACAATACCTTTTAAGAAGAGGTATAAGAACGAGATTTTAAACAATTTAACAGCAATTTTTCTGGATATCCTTATTGGGAGGTAAGCCATAAACAGGACCATTGACAAGAGAACGGGCATTAAAAGTTAATTAGCAAGGCAATTACAGCCAATTGTGGGTAATAATAATTTCAGGAATATCAATCTGTGAACAGACATCATGAACACCTCAACTACACAACGCTACTGCAAGCATTGGATATAAAGATTTCCTAGTAGGTACTGTTACTCTTGTCTCGACTATTATCCATTAAAGTTTCAGCTATGTATACATGTTTCAACACTAATTTAAATTTAAAATAAATAAAAAGATATCTCCAAGGAAGAAATTTCCATAAATTATAATGAATATAAACATGTATTTAAAATTAAATAACAAATTTTATTAAAAAAACATCAAAGTTTCACACTGTTCATTTAAAGAATTAATAAATAAATCAAAGACTTAATTGCTTTTTTATATGATTACAGAATTTTACATGAATTATATAAATCTCAATAATAAATTATTTTGCCTGCAGGAGATATGGGATTAAATTTGAATAAAGAAGTAATTAATGGATAAGGACAATTTCATGGTCTTATAAAGGAACGTTTAACATTACATAACTGTAGGAACATGTTTTAAGTCAAAGTTTTTCAGTCAATGATCTAGAAGGTTATAGTGTTCATCCGATGCCATTTCTATAACTTGATACACAAGTGCTGTAGACATCTATGTCAAAATGCATAATTTGCTGGAAGAAAAATTTGCAATACAACAGAAAGGTTGGTAATGAATATTGATCATTTTATCTATGATCAGAAATATGATGTTTATTTTATATTTAAACAGAGAATTGATACAGTGTAATGAAAACACTAACCTTGGGAGATGCAAGATTTAAAGTCACTTGTTAAATATTAAATCGATTCCTTTTAAAGTATTAATTTCGAAAATATTTAAAACTAGGGATTCAGAAATATGATCTTCTTACTTTTTCAATTTGCTATGAAAAAAATTATATGTTTGAAATTGAAATGTCACTTAATTGTTAAATATCAAGGCAATACCTTTCAAAGTATTAATTTAGAAAATATTTCAAACTAGGGATCAGAAACACAATAGTCTTGCTTTTTAAATTTGTTATGCAAAAAATTTAATTTTTGAGAATGTTTTCAACTTCAGCAATAAAATTTAACAAAATTTAGAGAATTGTATTTTTGAACATTTTTTTACACAACACCAAACAAATATACAATTCTTTTTTTAGATCTCTCTATCAACTTTACTGTTTAATTGTAGGCAGTTTTTTTTACTGTCATTCCATTCAAACACATGTTGTAATTAAAATGTTTTCTTCAAAACTTGTAAATCATCTTAACAATTATTGAATAGGCTGTGAAACCATTACTTCAGTTTACTAAAATTACAGTAAATATGTTAGCATTACCCAAATGCTCATGTAGCTATATTACACAGATTTGGGGCCTCGGTGGCCCAGTGGTTAAAGTAGTTCATCTAATATTGATCACGTAGTCTGTCAACTCTGAGGTTGTGGGTTAGAGTATCACTGCCGGCAGGGTGCACTGGACTCCAATCTTAATTGACTAGGATTGCCAGTTTTTCTACCGCAGGTCGGGGGTTTTGTCCTGGAACTCCAGCTTCCTCCCCCAATAAAAACTGGATGTCATGATATAGCTAAAAAATTGCTGAAAGTGGCATTAAACAAATATTAAACAACAAAACATACAGATTTGATTTAATTTATCAAAACAGAATTGATTACCTTTTCTAAACAACTTTAAAAAATAAATAGATAAATAAATGTCCTTTCATAATGGGAATCTTTTACAAAACAAAATAACCTGATGTTATTCATTAGAACGTAAATGGAACTAACATGATTATATGTTGTTAGCTCATTTTGTTTTCATTTCAAGTCATTATTTTTTTTCAAGAATAATATCCAATGTAATAGCTTCACTTGCATTATGACAAGACACGATTTACTTGATTTGTCGAATAGTTCATATTTAATTAAAAGTTCAATGATCAATCAAATATCTAATTACTTTAAACAAATTGACCATTTAAGCTCCAACATTGATTGAAATACACAAAAACGATAGGATGGTTTAAATGCAATTGTTTAATTACGTAATTGGCAAAAGTAAGATAGTAAGATTTGTTCAATATTATAGATCACACACATATAAACCATTTATATGTGTCTGTTATTTGAATATTTTGTTTTTAAAAAAAAAATCACATGACTGATGCATTTGCCATTGGTTATAATGACGTCTGAACTACTGAATGACTGAAATATTCACATAAGTATAAAATTATACCAGCAGAATGTTGTTCTTAAAGTCTTTTGTTTTAGTAACACAGGCCTAAGCTACAGGATTAGCTCATTTGAAAACATTAATTGTTGTAAAACCTGCAAAATGTAGTTTGACAAACAATTAAAAAATGGCTACTATTGTTAATGGACTTAATAATATATATAAAATAATACTAGAATTTAAAAAAAGAACAAACTACAAAATGCTTTATCTTGGTTAAAAAGATGGTATGTCAAAAAGAATCATTCATATTCAACACCTTTTTAAAGGTGTAATTTGAGCTCCAACCTAAGATGTATACATCCATATACTTATTTATAATTTAGGACCATACAAAGACCTGTCTGTATGTCATATATTAAAGCCTAAAATTCCTCAGACTACAAGTATATAAACTCCATAGAGACCAGTATCCAGAAATTATACTTAATACAGATACAGGATTCATTGTCTAAAATTCATTTAATGCTGAACAGAATTTTTGTTGGATAAAATCGTGTCTCATGTTGATACGCTCATTTACTAATTTGGGCTTTATATAACAGACAAGTAAAATACAGTATAATTGACAACATATATCTTATATAAATATAAAATATAAAACTGAACTATTTGTCGATTAAACACAGATGTAAAGGTATAACATGATCGCACATTGATAGACAGTATCAGATTTTGCTTGTCAAATTATATTTGATTTTCCTGAACTTACAAAACATCAAATTGTTACAAATTTACATAGTCATTCCATGTAAGAAATACCTGCACAATCAAGACCTGATGGTATTTAAAGATCGGCAGTTTCATATCGTGATATCAAATTCATAATGCTATGCAACATGAAACATTTTAAAAGTGGCAACCTTTATCAACGATCATCATTTGGATAGCTAGAACACTTATAAATCATTAACAACAATTGATTATATTTGCATATTAATGTAATTAATAGTTCATTAAATACAACAACTAATTAACAAGATGACAATGAATATGCTACGTAACAGCTCAATTCAAGATATTGTTCTACGTTATTTGATTATGCGGGCAATGGAATAAAATCCTAGTTTCAGTGTTAGGTTGTGATTTGTTACAAAATGTAAATAGTGAAAAAACGTGTTACCGTGTTTTCGATTATGGAATTATAGTATTTACTTGGTATTTAAACTCTGCTACTGTTGCACACCAAAGATATTTGCAAAAATGTCCTACTCTGAACTGATGCTCTCGGAAAGCTCTATCATATCACCTATAGAGCAGGCAGGTTAGTTGTTTTAAGATAAGACAACTCTTATTTTTACAGGCCCCTGAATACCTTTGTTTCATATTTTGACTATACAATAGCAAAAGTCGAATATTTAATTATAACTGAAACTGAAAATAAATAATTATAGTTGTGCACTAGATTTTAATTATTTTCAAAATTTTGTTTGGTTCTCAAAATTTTGTACTTTCATTAAAATAATCACATATTTTATATATTCCATGCACTGTCAACTGTCATAAAATAATTATGTCTTAGTAACTGTTGAAAAGCATCTAAAATTGTTAAACAACAGCGGGGATAATGAAATTTGTTTTACCGAAGATAAAGGGTACTTTTGTACCTAGATTGTAGTCTAAAAATACAATAATATTTTTTATGTTAAATAAAATATTATGTTCATTAACTATTAAATTTGCTGTATTGTGTCCATTTCAAAACACTAATTACCAAAACTTTTCTTTAACAATATTAGCAAC
This sequence comes from Limnoperna fortunei, assembly GCA_944474755.1. Lineage (NCBI taxonomy): Eukaryota > Metazoa > Mollusca > Bivalvia > Mytilida > Modiolidae > Limnoperna > Limnoperna fortunei. Next base: position 57,838,159 of record OX104112.1, on the reverse strand, counting down.
CAATTATGTCATTATAAAACCTTTGAAAATGAACAACATAATTTATGCAGCCAATGCCAAAGTTTTTACTTTCAATTACTTAACTGTACTCAGCGTTAAAGAATTTGTGTAGCCATTGTTACAACTAAAACACATTTTTCATCTGATTGTTCAAACAAGGAAGAGTGAATTGTTGTGTCGCTAATTTTAAGTTTTTACAAAGGTTTACTTTCTGACAACTTAGTTCTAGCCAACAGTATGACAATCTATTTCCTAGTATTTTAGACTGTATACTATGGATTAAGACTGTCACTTTCCACTGATTTAATAGACTATTATGTCAATACTAAAGGAAGAAACAAATTATCAATTAAAATAATGATGATAAATATATGGGTACAGAAGAATCATACCGGGATAGACAGAAGAAATTATTTTAATTTTATATTATTTTTGAGGAGTACATTGTAATTAAAGAAATTCCAATACTGAAAAATTCCTAACATACCGTTATATTGTGCAAAGGTGGTACATGGATTTAATGTGAAAATAATTTACAATATTTAGTAAAAAACTATTTCAAATAATATAACTAGTGTTAGCTTGTTAACAAAGATTTTCAAAATGAATAAGACAAAGGGTCAGACGGAAGAAGGATTTTATGGACATTTGAAAACAAACAAAATAATGGAAATGGAATATGACGGTTTGTATCTTATAACTTTTGATAACTATAAATCCTTAGTCATTATTATGGTTATATACATGCAAGTTTTAAAAAATATCTTCTGAAACCGGGGGGGCTCGGTGGCCGAGTGGTCAAGGTAGTTCGTCTACTATTGATCACGTGGTCTGTCAACACTGAGATTGCGGGTTCGATTCTCACTGCAGGCAGGGTGTACTCGACTCCAATCTTAATTGACAAGGATTGCCGGTTTTCCTACCGCGGGTCGGGGGTTCACTCCGGGTACTCCGGCTTCCTCCCCCAATAAAAACTGGACGCCATGAAATAGCTGAAAAATTGCTGAAAGTGGCGTTAAAACACCATTAAAAAAAACAAATCTTCTGAAACCCATCCATGGTGTATCATGTTTTTGGTTAGATTTACACCGGTATGTTTTCATGGCAAGTATTTGATAGTTCATAGGTTGATTAGATGGATAGAGCCTTTTTTAAAAGTGACTTTAGTCCGATACAGTAAATATTATTTCCAGTAAGCCTTATTAACTAATTATTAATTATTAATTTTTACTCATTAACTTTTTAAAATAATACAAATTCCTGAAATGACTGATATGATATATACCAGTAGTGGTGCAATAGATTTTTATTATTTTTTATTATCTTGAGTCAATAAATTTTTGTATTTTTTTTTAATACTAAAAAACTTTAAGTATATTATCATAACATGATACAATTTTCTCTAATTTTTGTAAGACCAAAAAATCAAAAGTAATAAAATATATATATGTCCACCTTTAATTTACATCATAAATTAAGAAAAATATTATTCTTGTTATATTAATTAATTGGTTACTATACAACATACCATTACGTATATTTTTAGAAACAATATTTTATTTGTTTTATAATCCAGAACCATCAATTTAATCAACTGTTTAAATCTTTAAACTGATAATTCATATCACAGGATCACAATTTGTGAAGGGTATACATGGGATACATTTTATTTAAATAACAACTTTTTTTTCTAATGACATCATGTTTTTAAAAACAAAATAAATTATGAAAAAAATGTCCATCAATAGTCTGTTAATGCTGAGAAGTAACAAGTGTGAACATTAGTTAGTGCTTTATAATAATATGTACAAGTAAAGAAATTGTCCTAAAATTTGAACCCTTATAATCAGATGGTTCTGTGTTAATCATTTAATGATCTCCAAATTATTCCACCCTTACGAATTATAAGATCAGATTTCAAATGCCATCTCTTCGTACATTCTACCAGCACTATATTACTTAAAGGATTCTATTGAACAGATGTTAGGTTGAAATTTCATCCTTTTTTTTCGGAGTGACCTCACTAATTACACATTCGTATTCCAATATACAATATCTATTTCTACTCATTTAAAGTTTAATAAAATAAATCTGTACATCATAGATCTTTATTTCTTAAATTCAAGAAGAAATAATTGAAAACAACAACTTAACAGGATAGCATTTTTGCCAAAAATGTTGTCTGGTCCTGTTTCATATAGGACAGATATCAAACAATGTGGTAAGTTCATTTTTTGATTGTTTGAAGTTTCAACTACTAACTACAATTTTTCAGCTATATTTTGGCCCCACATGAGAATGGCTATTTGGACTGGTTAACTGATAGTTCTTTTAAGTGTAAGTTGAGGTGACGGTACAACTTGCCTAGTCTGACATAAACTCTTTGACAAACTGCCTATACAATTCACCACAGAGTCCTGACTTACATATTAAATTATCAGATTTGAAAATATTTTGCATCAAATATTTGTTGTAAATGATAGCTATTAGCAATAATTACTATATTATTGACTTGTAATATTTGTTTAATGCACCTTGTATTTTCTGTCCTTATACAATGTGCTTTACCTTCGATTCATTTAAGGTTAAGTCAACTTGATTACAAAAAAGCAACTCTTGTTATTATGATAAAAATAATATTTTTAAAAGTTTATAAGAAGTTTAAACATGTTTTGCTTCCTGTACATACATGATCCTATCATAAGTTGTACTGTTATGATAAAATAGTTCCATTATGTTGTTTTAAAAGTACAGCAAACCTTTTTTTGATGCCAGCTATATTTAAGGTCAAGAGGTCAAATCTAAACAAGAGAAAACAATGATCTGTTTTTTTTAGTCTCTATTTTCCCACTAACAGAAAAAGCTGAATTTGAATGTTCAGAAATGCTTCATAATAGCTCAAAAATGTTATTCCTTTTCTACAACAATTAAAAATATTTAATTTTACACTTTCTTGCTAGACACATGGTCCTGTATATTATGTACATGATTTAACAACACTTGAACTAGACTCCCCCAATATAAACCAGAACAACTTATTTCTCACGTCAAAGTTTTTCCGTAAACTTTTAATCTGATTGTTCTTCTTTGTTAAACATTAAAAAAGTCTTTGTACTAAACTCATTAAATTTTAATACAGATTAACCTACACATTTGCAGGTTTAGGACAAAAATTTTTTGTTGTAACAACTTCGTATGTACTATGCAGGTGTCAACTTTCTGTGATTTGATTTTAAAATGTTGTCAACAGTTGTGGCTTCTTCTTTTGGGAATATATCACTTGTGTAAACATTTGTGTCCATTTTAATGAGTGAAATATTATATTCCATATTTAAAATGGATCGATTACCTAGTTTGGTTAAAATGGAACCTGTTGAATTAAACGAGGAAGACAACAAGAGAATTTCTGATGCCAAAAAAGAAGCAAGTATGTAAAAAAGAAAAAAAAGTAAAACTGCCCAAAATCTGAATCATAATTTTTTTAAATAATCATTTTAATTTTGTTATTTTTAATACTGTACATAGGCAACTGTATCAACACCATGATCCATGTTTGTAGATAGCTTTCCCAATTTTTGAATTCTGTACACAGTGAATGTGCTCCAATGATGATTGGATACACTATTACTGACTAGTGATATACAATACACATCCATTTTTCATCAACAAACCTACTCACAGACTACAGTAATGGAAAATGGAGGTTTGGCATGCCATAAAACCTGGTTAACCCACTATTTCTTTTGAAATGCCTGTACCAAGCAAGGACCATTGCTGTAGTTGCTACATTTTTAGTTGTTGGTTCTAAAGTTTGCTGGTTTTGATTTGTGGAATGTGTTTTGGACAGTTTCCTTGGTGTTCAGTATTTTGTTATTACCTTCACTTACAGAGGTTTTCAGTATTAAAAACAATTAAAGTATGGTGCATTGGTGGACAGGTAGTAAAGGTAGTCAACTGCTACGAATCATTGGCTTAGCTGCTTATCAACACTACTTTCCACTAATAATGATTGCCAGTTGTTGTGTGATTTCACCAGGTGCTCTGGCTTCCTCCGACAATAAAAAATGGACCCCAGCTGAAAAATTGCTGAAAAGCTCATAAAAAACAAACAACAATTGAAGTAAAGGGTGAAATTGTGTGTGCATCCGCATTTAAAATATCAAAGGTCAAGTATATTTTTTATTGTACTTGTCCCTTTTTCCGTGGAGACACCTTATCTCATATCTTGTGTGTCTATTATGCCATTTACCAAAAAATGTGGAACTCTTACTTAAACAAGAAAGCTTTAAACACTGCCTGCCTTCAAAAAATGGTTATAGGTAGTAATTTGTACTAGTGAATCGTTAACTCCATAATCATTACATGTACCAGTAAATCATAAATCTATATACATGAACATTTTTATATAGTAAATTAAGAATCTAAAATTTTTTTTAAGCAGTACATTTACTTATAATTCATAACTTGGCCATATTTATTTTTTATAACGTATATGTGTTAGTCCTTCAGAACTCTATGCACTTATGTAGACTTCATTATTTTAGTAAATAGTAAAATAATTTAGGCTTGGTTTGATGTAAACATAAATAAATAACTACAGATCAATGGATGTTTGACTAATGTTTCATACTGTGACGAAGAATGAGATATTGACCATGGTATATGTATCCTTTAACCGTGATACATTTCTGAACATACAATGGCTTTTAACACTGCATCAATACAAATTAACAAATGAATGGTATTTTAAATGTGAAAATTTAAACTGATGTAATACCTTTTTGCTAAAGATGAATATATTTTAAAGATCTATTCTTTGTTTACAGTTTAAATGCATTTAACAAACTGCAACATAAAAAGGAATAACATAATACCTTATACTCAGTACACTTCAATTATATGTAAAAAACTTTCTATCTTTCCTTCTCACTTTACTTGTAGGTTTGAGATTTCCCTTATTCTACTGCAGCTCAACAAAGAATTATAAAATTGTCAGGAAAATGAATAATCCTTAGTTGAGCCCCAGTATCTTTTCATCATGATTACAGAAATCTAAGATACATCTTTTTTGTTTTCAGGCAACTTCTTCATTATGGATTCAGAACAGTTGGTATCCAACCCGTTCCAAACCATGAAGGAAGAAGCAATGGACAATGTCAAGAAAGTCTCTCTGACGGAAAAGTTAACAAGTGTAAAAAATAACGTTTGTGAAAATCACCTTCAAATGAGAAGCAGTCAACTACAGAAGGAAATTACTCATAAACTGAAACAAATACACGATACTGCAAGTCAACTGAGATACGAAGCAAAAGTATATGATATAAATAAACGCAAAACTGACCTTGAGAATAAAAAAAGATTTGAGCCATACAGAGATTTTAGTTATGACGAGTCACAATTAAACAGTAATATAAAAAGACTTGGGGTCGTTTCAGAGTGTCATTATTTAGAAAGAAAACAACAATTTCCATTACGAGGACGTACAGTAAATGATTTAAATGCAAACGCAACAGTCAGACAAGCACGGCAAGTTTTTCATAAACGAGAACAGCAAAGTCGACAAGATGAAGCACATTTTAGAGATATGTCTACACCTGGAACATCAATATCTTCAGCCAAGAGCAAACGAAGTTTACTATGGCAACGGAGAGACTCCAAATCTGCACCTCCTACTTCAAAAACATCACAATCTTTAAATTTGGAAGACAGATCTACAAAACTACCTTTACTTGGGGAAAAATCAAAAGTGAAATTTTCTCTCAACGATCCAATTTCTCGTTCTCCAGACAATACACTGGAGAGAGCAAAAACTTTTCATCCTGGGATGAATCGCAAACAATCAAAGGCATGGACAAATAATGAAGAAGATGATTATGTTGATGATGATGACGACAATATTGACATAGACAAATTACGATCTGTTTTATTTGGAGACAAATATACAAACTCAGTCAAAAGTGGTTATGATACACCGAGGACTATGACTAGTTTCCGGTCATCTATTCCTAGTTCCTCACGAAGGTCTAATCAGTTAACACAAGAAATGATCAAAAAAGAGCAGCAAGAATTGCAACAAAAAATTGACAACTTCTTTGGAAACTTAAGTACGAATAATTCTGAAGGTGGATCTGAGGATGAAGAGGAACCTCAGGAAGAGGTTAAACCTCCTGCTCATCTGTCCAAGGCAAATCTTTTACTCAGTGTATATGCTAAATCAGTACCTACTAAAAAGGCCTGGCCAGAAAAAGCTGAAACATTGACAAATGGAAAAGCTGAAAATCAAAAAGATGAAAATGACAGAGCTAAGTCGTCTTGTTCTCACAGAAGTAAATCTCCATATACAGTCACCATAAAACAAGGGGAGAAGAAGAGAGACTTATGGAAATATATCAAAACATCAGTACAACGGGGGGAAATAAAAAGGTGTCAAACTCCTAGTAAACTTATAATTGAACAAATGACACACTTAGATCTAACAAACTCAGATAAAAAACACATTCCACTTAAGTGTGCGAACCGTGCGCTGCGACACACACCCACTTTTAAAATGAGACAATTAGTTCAAAGAATGCAGAGAGAAAGAACAAAATATGAACAATTTGAAATTGATCAAATGAAAACAAAAATGCAGGATGGAACAATGGATGGCGTTGAAATCACAGTATAAATGGATAATAAAGTTTACATTAGTGACGCGATTACATGATTTCTCAGGATACAGTGAAAATAGTGCTCAGAAATAAAGGAAAATAAATTTCAACAAGAAACAATTACATTTGAAGCTTTTAGTGCCAAAAAAGACTTAATTATAATGTTATTGAAAGGTTGTGCTGGTAGGTCGTTATCTATTATTGAAAATATAATAACTTTGTTTAAAAATTTTAGAAAAAAAGATGAATTGTTTTGCACTTAGAGTCTAATAATAAACTGTAAAGCTTTAAAAACAAAGACTTTTTAAATAATTCAAATTCTTTCACAATCGGTCCTAAAATAAATTTAAAGAAAACAACAATACTTACTATAACAAAAAGTTGTATATTTTGTCACTTCATGTTACAAATTTTGTACAGAACCTCGGTTTGACTGGTTATGGAATCATTTTTTCTTTCTTGTTACTTTTCATGGATCAGGGGATTCGACGTGCTTGTAATGAATTGTATGATTGTTGTGAAAACAAAATCAGTATTCAAACGGATGTTTCTAGTCATTTTGATAAACACAAAAATCACTTACCAGAATTTTTTTTTTCAAATAAGGATTTTATTTGTTGTTTTTTTTTATGAATGTACTGAAAGTTTGGGTTTGATATTACTAATATAATTAGTTACCAATTCTTAAATGTTATTTGGACTTGATTGATAGGAAGGGAAAAGATATGCTATATGTTTGTTAAAAGCAACTTTTGTAACAAAGTAATATATGAATTGGTATGGGTGCTTAAAGGGCAAAAATATTATAATGTACAGTCATGTGTGGTGTATTCATTATTGTCAACATTCACACATCTGAAAGTAAAGATATACAGAAAAATGAAAGGAAAACTGTAACTTATTATCATTAAACTCGTTTTTTCTGCACTGTATGACTTGTATTTATGATATTACATCTACATGTTAAACATATAAAATTTTAAAACATTGCACTCATGATTCCATTTAAAAGACTATGTATCAATTTCAAATGGAAATTTATGACTAATGATAATTTGTTCTGAAAATAATTGTACTATTGTCAGCCATATTAAATTTGTTGATTGATTGATTGATTGTATGGTGCATCACATTTATCATAGTTTGAAACATTATTGCTGCAAACTTTTGTCAAAATACTTGTAAACAAGTTTTCTGCATCAGAATTAAGTTTACAAATTTCAATACTAAATATATATTAATATACAAGTTCATCACTTGGATTTGACCATAAATATGTGACTTTTTTTAAATTTTAAAACCGATAATATGTGAATAATAAAGGCAAGGAATTATTTATCAATGCTGAATAATTTTTATGAATAAAGTTGTGTTATGTTTACTTTCTTTTGTTTACCTTTTTATGTCCAGAATATAGCTGAAATTTTACATGCTGGACATTAAACAACAATCAATCAAACATGAGAACATTCTTTGTTAGAATGTTCTCTGTATAATTTAATGAAAAATTTACAGTAAACATATTTTTATCATTGATTAGAATTTTTGGAGAATGAGATTTTTCTACTTTGCGGAGTGTAAATTAAGACATTTACCAATATAACTTTAGGTAAAAGGTGATATTGTTGCAAAACCACATCACAGTGTTAAGGTACAACACAGCAAATATTAAGTACCACTTTTTATTAGAATCATGCAAAGAGCGATTCATGGGTGGAAAGCCTACACCACTTTATTTTTGATATGTTACTCCTACTTCCACCCTGATTTGATAATTTGTACTCTTTTTCCAAACTAGCCCTGGTCCTGAGAGAAAAAAATATATAGAATGCATTGGAAAATTGTAAGAAAGGGAGATAACTCTTAAAACTGTCAATAATTTCAATAGAAAGCATTGTAATAAAATGGCAAGATTTATCCCAGGACCAGGCAGTTATGAGCAAATTGTTATTTATTTCTTATTTTGTATACTTTGAACTATCTTTCGTTAAAAATAAACCACTGTAGCCTTTTTATCGATGAATCACTTTTCTTCAATTTTGCATGATTCTTAGGTTGACTACTACTTAATACATTTTAATCACATGAGTTTAATAATTATTGGAGTGCATAACACTTCGCTGGAAGTCAGGCTAGAGCTTGCAGACCTAGTGTCGATGTGATAGTGATCACTACTATATACCTGGCCCCATTTTCAGTAATAATGATCAGGATTAGCGCAGATATTACAGTCGTAGAATAAAAAAAGCAATCAAGTGACACAAAATTTAATATCAAAAAAAAAAAAAAAAAAAAAAAAAATCAGAAAAAGCTGGATTTTTCCAAATTAGACAAAACCTTAATTAACTAGGAAATGGAACCTGGAGTGGACAGACAATAAAAGTGAAAAAACAAGATGAAACAGAACAGAAACATTCACTGTTAAGTAGACTTGGAATTGTTATATTAATCATGTTTATTATCATTACAGATTTTTAACAGATAAAAACTGCATGAATTCTTTTAATTTTTATTCATAATGAATAATAAAATATAAATACTTATTTTGTGTGATTCTTGATCTAATCAACTGACCAAGCTCTATAAACCTGTAAAGGCTGTATAAATTGTATCCCCTCAAGAAAACCACCCCCATTATAAGACCACTTCCATGACTCAAATGGGGTGGTCTTATAAGAGGGGGACAACTGTATAAACAATTAACCATCAATGACATACATGTACAAACTTGACTGTTATATCAACAAGGCTGGATGTTAAACAACAATCAATCAACCACACCTATGTTACACTGTATACTACTCAGATTTTATGTGCTATGAACATCACTGTTCATTACAAGGGAACCATTGGCTTTATCCAAAATTGATGTAATATTATTCTTTGTAATAATTGGTGCATTATCTATCAATTTAAAATCAAGTTCAACTTACTACCTTTTGTTAGGTGTACCTCTAGAAGGATCAACTGATACAATAATAATTAGTCAATAAAATAACAATTCATTACAACATCAATTCAACTTATTTTGCTGTAAACCAATGATTTTGATATGAGGTCAGATGTATCATTATTTATACACAGAATTCATCCAGCAGGACAGCATAGTATAGGATAACAAAAACTATCAGAAGTAGATATTTTGTATATTTGGAGAAATTATTATAATTTATATCCTGATATTTGTTTTATCTTACTAGACAGATACAAGTTTTGTCTGCTTTCATTATTCAAAATTCAAGTTTGGAATAATCTGAGTTGAGTGAGATGATATAAATTTTCTGTGTTAACTAGATATTCACTGCCACACTTCTAAGAAAATGGTTGGTCTAAAGTGTTCATCTGTGTCTTTAGACATGCAAAAAATCACATAGTGCAAAAGGGCAGTCTTTAAACATAAAATCTACACTTAAAAAAGTTTTCTAAATTAGACCATGTAATACCACTTATAGTATTATACTGGTATTCTCTTGTTTACTCAGAGGATAAATGAACAAGGAAAGGATTTAATGCAGTAATTGGCTATTAAAGGAGAACTTGGAGACCTAAAGACATACTTAAGTATTAACAATGTAACTGAAATAATCTCATTATGTCAATTCAGCAGACATTGTTCAATATTTCTGAAGGATTATCTAAAAGCCATAAATTCATGGTTCAATGACTCCAAATTTTTCAAATCTAAAAATCTTTTGGAATTATTACAATTACTCATAATAATAGCACTGTATGCATAATGCCCCTAAATCTATCAAACAACTGCCTGAATATGTCAAATTCTATCAACTTTTAATTCTGCCATGAACGGCCTAACGACTGCATGGTTTTTCAGTTTATGTGACCAATATTTAAAAACAAATTACATTACTGATTAAAATTAATTTCAAAAGAATGTGCAGTTCATTTGTGGACATTTGTTCCAATATTCACTCATCATCTTTTTAGTTAAACATTTTCATACGTTAAAAAACATATACATTGTATAACTGAACTACATGTACTCTGATGAATTCATAATGCATCTTTCCAGGATACCAAAGATAGAATAAACTTTAACACATTAAAAATGTACCCTGTCATTGTAATTCCTAATATATCATTTATATATTAATAGGTTAACCCATACACTCATAAAACAACTGTCATCAAATATAGGTCAATACATGTACCACTATTAAGCAATGACTATGTTAGCATACAATCTTTTCAAAATGTGACATAAAAAACCACATATGGTTGTTCATGTAATTTTTCCAGCTGAGTATTTCAAAATTTTCTTAACCTTTTACTTCATACTTGCTATTTTATTCTGCAATCATTACATTTACCATATATGACTTTATCACTATGGGTTTCCAAGAGTAAAAAAAGGTACATATAAATTTTTGTTTTATGTGGTTAGTATACAAATAGTCTCCTGGTACCCTTGTCATGTGGTCACTAGATTATGCCCTTAAATTACAGGATACAAAACAACATGCATACATTGTCAGTGACTGTTCATTGTACTCCCTGTGACTCTCACATTTCTACCAGTTTCTAAGGATCTTTATATTTTATGACACTGTATGAACATTGTTTATTTATTAAATTTCAAGATGTTGGCTTTAGTTCCACATACAAAGAGAGGGGCATCGCAGAGCAAAGCGTATCATGATATATATGGTGATACAGACCCACAATATCACGATATGTATCACGATATATTGTAAGGAATTGTAAGGATATTACACATTCATTCGCAGCAGGTGCCCCCCATTTTGCGTTGCTATGGTACTTTTAGAATAGGGTATATTCCATGTGCAATTGTGCATGCATTAAAGTTCAGTGGTTTTTTAAAAAACTTTTTCTAATCTAGGGGTCATGATTACCCTCTGCACCAGGTTTAGGGGGCCATATGAAATTTTCATGGGTCATTTTTATGATTCAGTTTTAATAACAAAATTTTTTTATCAAACAATGAGAGTAAACAATACTACTGCCTTAAATTCCTCTGAATAATGAATGCATATCTTGTGTATTAAAATATGGTTTTGGTGTGACTACTCTGGAAACACAGCTGACTTTATTTGTATCAGTTTAGATTTTTCACAAAACTATGTAAGGTCTGTAGAGTTACTGAACAGCTGAAAATAACTCTTGAAACTAAAAAAATATCAAAATCCAAATAGGATAATATATTTTGCAAGTATAGGATCATCAGTACACTAAAATCCTTCTAAAGCCGATCTCGCAATGAGTTTGGAACAGTAAATTGAAAAAGTTTGCACTTCATAGCATTTTGTTACGATGATGTGCTTAAATTACTTTTAACTTCAATCCTGCTTAAAAAATAAGTGTTCTAGTCATGTTATTTATAACAATCTTATCCAATTTATCATCACTAGTTGACTGTTTATAAATTGAAAATGTTGGCGTAATCAAATAAGTAAAAAAGGGTATCGTTCCACCCGGACACAAAACTATGTCATCAGCTGGGATTTTCAGAAGTAACATACTAGTTACCATTGAAAATAACCTTTTTCTTTCGACAAAGGATACCAGCTGCAGATGTTTACATTTGTCTAAAAACCATTGTTTTCAGTAACTACATACGCTAATGTGTTGTACACCTATTAAAAAAAAATAAGTATGTGATGAAATGGGAAATATTTTTGGGGTCAAAATTTTTTTTGATGCTTCAAATATATGAACAAACATGCTTAATGGAAGTGCTGAAAATTTGCATTTAAACGTATTAAAAAGAAGAAAACAAGGGTAATTTACCTAAATAAAGTAACGATCAATGTTTTTTTATATTTTGACTACAATTTATGGAGTCTTACTAATCTTCCCAATCATACCTGTATCATGAGACCGTACTGATACAGTGAATCGCAAATGACCCGAATAATGGCATTCAGGAGATATAATTTTACAAGCAACATTAATATCAAAGCAGAAATCAATTTCCATGTTTGAAACAACAATTTCCTGAAACTTGAAAACTACAACACTTCTTAAATACATAAAGCATTCCAGTATCAAGTCAGTGTGTTTACTTGATTCATTTTATATATACATGTACAAGCTAAGAATGTGCTATGTGGAAAACAGATATATACAGCAAAAGCGACTTGTTAACAGTTTTTTGACACTTGTTGTAATTATACTGCATTTAATGGAGAACATAAGTAACAAACATTGACTTAAGTATTCTCCTTCTGATATAAATGTACAAGGCTAAGAATTTAATTAGTAATTAACTGCATGAAGACATAAGTATCTATATATCTATGGGTATAAAAAGCAATTCTAATATGACGTCCTGCTTAAGCTATGTAAACAAAGCCGTGTCAAAATTCCCATAAGTTTAGTTTGCACATGCGTAAACTGTTTGTTTTGTTTACATGTAAAAACTGACTTAAAATGTGTTATGAGTTATCCATTATTATTGTTATTGTTAATAATGCAGTTATTTTTAGTCTGAATTCTGAGATTTATATGATTTAAACTAGTCCCGATACAGTATTTTTTTAACAATTCTACATTCAAATTAATATGACTTCACAATTACAATTCCGACGTCATATTACGCTCAACTGAAAATTCCAAAATGCAATTTTGTTAAGATTTCTCATTATTTTTGTTTAAAAGGTACGTATATTCAATAAAATGAAGAGAATATATGTTTATGTCAATTTTATTGTTTCAACATTCTGTTTTGGGATATATCTTATTAGTTTCAAAACACAGTATTACCATTGAAAGCGTCCTCTTAGAGCAGCTTCGAAATTTTAAAATGATTGTTAAGACATCTTAGAATCGAAATAGATGATTGCATTTGGGCTCTTTGTGAATTAGAACATGGTCAGACCTTATATTTGTCCTCATTTTATACCTCGCTATCGTTGGTATAAAATATTGACAAATATAAGGTCTGACCATGTTCTAATTCGCATAGAGCCCGCTCGCAATAATCTACTTCTTAATTTTTGTATTACAGCCTACTCAAACATCTAGAAAAGAGACACAATTAAAAATCACAAAATATTGATTAAGTGGAGATAATTCCGATTAATAACTTGCTCAAAACAGTAATTGCTCCTTTAGGGACTTGTATCATAATGCCATTAAACAATCTTTTGGTCTGAAAATAAGCCAATAGAATCAGTCATAGAATCAGTAACAAAAATACAAGTGTGGACACAGAAAAACGTCTCGCCTGCATTCCGCATCAGTAATGAAAATAAATTTCGTCATAAGCTTTACGTAAATAGCATTAAATATCAGCAGCGGCCTGTATACGAAATATTGTCACCATACCATGCATAGTTAAAGGGGAACAGCCGTAACCCAAAAACTTTAACGTAGTCGCTGGACCGTGAAATTGAGGTCAAGATCAGGTGGAACCTAGCAGACAGTCATGTACTATTCATCAGCAACCTATATACCAAATATTGTCATCCTACCATACATAGTTACAGCGAAACTGCCGTAACCCAAAAACTTTAATGTAGTTGCTGGACCAGGAAATTAAGGTCAAGGTCAGGTGACACCTACCAGACAGTCATGTACTAGTCATCAGCAACCTATATACCAAATATTGTCATCCTACCATGCGTGGTTACAGAGAAACTGTCGTAACCCAAAAACTTTAACGTAGTCGCTGGACCGTGAAATTGAGGTCAAGGTCAGGTGACACCTACCAGACAGTCATGTACTAGTCATCAGCAACCTATACACCAAATATTGTCATCCTACCATGCATAGTTACAGAGGAACTGTCGTAACCCAAAAACTTTAACGTAGTTGCTGGACCGTGAAATTGAGGTCAAGGTCAGGTGACACCTACCAGACAGTCATTTACTAGTCATCAGCAACCTATATACCAAATATTGTCATCCTACCATGCGTAGTTACAGAGGAACTGTTGTAACCCAAAAACTTTGACGTAGTCGCTGGACCGTGAAATTGAGGTCAAGGTCAGGTGACACCTACCAGACAGTCATGTACTAGTCATCAGCAACCTATACACCAAATGTTGTCATCCTTCCATGTGTAGTTACAGAGGAACTGTCGTAACACAAAAATTTTAACGTAGTCGCTGGACCGTGAAATTGAGGTCAAGGTCAGGTGACAGGTAACTGACTGGCAAGTACTCATCATAAGCTACCTATGGACCAAATTTGATGGACCTAGGGCTTGGGCTTACAAATATATGAAGCAAGATGTCAAGTGTTTACGCCACCGCCGCCACCGATTCCCATACATATGTCTTGCCTCCAGCGACTTTCGTCGCAGGGGAGACATAAAATCATGGCTTAAACCCTGTGTTCAATTTTATGTATTTATGATGTCCCCATGTAACACATAACATGTGTCCGAGTGTAATAAAGAATCTGAAACTGAATCTAAAGAAAACGTACAGAAAACATGGTTGTAAGTCATGTTAGGGAGTCGTTATACAAAGATAAAATGAATGGGAAAATGCTGTGGAGGAATAAATGTGGTCACATAACTGCCAAGTTTTGTTCCAATTAATGAGCCAAGTAGATTTTGAGTAAGAAAATAAAAATTTATGAGCCACCACAGACTATGGTCACCAAGTGGTTAGAATAGTTGACATGACCCTTTGCATCAAGTGAGCTAAAATGAGTAACCCGAAACCCAATAACAAGTGTGGACACAGAAAAACGTCTCGCCTGAATTCGGCATCAGTAACGAAAATAAATTTCGTCATAAGCATTACGTAAATAGCATTAATTATGAGCAGCGGCCTGTATACCAATTATTGTCACCATACTATGCATAGTTACAGAGGAACTGTCCTAATACAAAAACTTTAACGAAGTCGCTGAACCGTTAAATTGAGGTCAAGGTCAGGTGACACCTACCAGACAATCATTTACTATTCATCAGCAACCTATATACCAAATATTGTCATCCTACCATGCTTGGTTACAGGGGAACAGCAGTAACCTAAAAACTTTAACGTAGTCGCTGGACCGTGAAATTGAGGTCAAGGTCAGGTGACACCTACCAGACAGTCATGTACTAGTCATCAGCAACCTATACACCAAATATTGTCATCCTACCATGCGTAGTTACAGAGGAACTGTCGTAACCCAAAAACTTTAACGTAGTCGCTGGACCGTGAAATTGAGGTCAAGGTCAGGTGACGCCTACCAGACAGTCATGTACTAGTCATCAGCAACCTATACACCAAATATTGTCATCCTACCATGTGTAGTTACAGAGGAACTGTCGTAACCCAAAAACTTTAACGTAGTCGCTGGACCGTGAAATTGAGGTCAAGGTCAGGTGACGCCTACCAGACAGTCATGTACTAGTCATCAGCAACCTATACACCAAATATTGTCATCCTACCATGCGTAGTTACAGAGGAACTGTCGTAACCCAAAAACTTTAACGTAGTCGCTGGACCGTGAAATTGAGGTCAAGGTCAGGTGACAGGTGACTGACTGGCAAGTACTCATCATAAGCTACCTCTGGACCAAATTTGATGGACCTAGGGCTTAGGCTTACAAAGATATGAAGCAAGATGTCAAGTGTTTACGCCGCCGCCGCCGGATTCCCATACATATGTCTCGCCTCCAGCGACTTTCGTCGCAGGCAAGACAAAAATCTTGCCAGGGTGTGTTTGTTTTTCTAAGGGTTACTTACTGATTAGAAGGCACATCTCCAATATAGCCTATATAACAATATTTATCCTACAATCGTCATATTAAAGCAGCTTAAATAGACTGACTGTATATTTTTTGTAATATACAGTCAGTGACTTTGTATCAGAAAATTCTGAAGTGTAAATTGATTCTCATCAACTGAAGTTCAAAAAAGGTGATTGCATGAAATGCTTTGAACGTTTTTGTATAAGTATTCTATTAATTTAATGGATTTTTACTCTACCTGAGATATTCATTATACTAAATACACTTGTAACTGTGATGAATTGATTACAACACACTCAAATGTTATATATTTACATAACAATGTGTAGGCCTGATATGGGTTCAAATTTTTAAAATTGTTTAAAAATAGATATTACAAAATTATGGACTATTTGTAAATATTGTTCATAAGATTGCAGGATAAGCTTATCAGGGTATTGGTTTGGCATAAAAACACAATGAGGGCCCATCGTTTTAATGTTTTTATTCCAAGTCAATATACTGATATATATGCACACAACCCAAAAAATTTTTATAAACAAGCGTGGACACAGAAAAATGGCTCCCTGCATTCTGCATCAGTAACGAAACAAAATTACGTCATGAGCATCACGTAAATAGCATTAAATTGTTATCATTTAAAATATAAAATATATGGTTGCAGAGAAACTGACCTAATCCAAAAACTTTTAATGCAGCCACTGGACAATGAAATTTAGGTCAAGGTCAGGTGACACCTACCAGACAGTCATGTACTATTCATCAGCAACCTATATACCAAATATTGTCATCCTACCATGCATGGTTACAGAGGAAATGCCTTAATCCCAAAACTTTAACATAGTCGCTGGACCGTGAAATGGAGGTCAAGGTCAGGTGACAAGTAACTTACTGGCAAGTACTCATCATAAGCTACCACTGGACCAAATTTGATGGACCTAGGGCTTAAGCTTAAAAAAATATGAAGCAAGATGTCCAAGTGTTGACGCTGCCGCCGCCAGATTCCAATATATATATTTTGCCTCCAGCGACTATCCAGCGAGCAGGCGAGACAAAAATACTGTCTTTTCTGAACTATCCCTTATTTCATCATCTACGCAGTACATATTATAACAATAGTCATTTTAGTAGTGTTTATATAGGAGATATTTACCTGGTCTCCAACAGTTTTGATGGATTGGTCTGCTCTCTGCTTTAAACCATATCAACTGTCTACAGCCATCATAAGCCATTGAATACTCGTCATCACCAATACCTTGTCCTTCCTGGAATAAATTATATATAAATTATTAATTCATTTTTCATGTAATAATGCTACAGGAAATAAGGCATCCAACCAAATCAGTTGTATAAAAGAAATGAACCCAAGAAATGCTTTACCATCATAGAATTATACAAATGAACAATTCTTGGTAAGTTTTATTTTTTGTAAACCTAATTAATATTTATATCAAAGAGTCTTTATACATACATGATTGAGAAAACTGCTGTCTTTTGTTGCCCATCCAATTTGCATTACCCCGGCTGTAGTTATATAAACTTCATAGTACCATATACCAGAGTCAACTTGGAATGTACATCTAACACTCTCAAAAGAGGATGCATCACTTCTGGCCTGCAATTAAAATGGGAAATTGTTCTTATAAATTCTTGTTCAAATGTATTTCATCTAATCTGTGTTTGATTTTAATAAAGAACAATCTTTAAAACAAAAATTGGAGGCAACTTTATTTATTTAAAATACAAGTTCAAACTAGAGGCTCCCAGGAGCCTGTAATCGCTCACCTGGAATCCAAATGACTTAAACTATATTAAAATTTTTGAAATTAACAGTTTCAGTCTAGTTGTTATAGCTTTTAAGTTACTGTGCAAAAACTAAACATTTCTTCAAAAAATTTGTTAAATACAATAACTCCTATAAGGTGCCATCCACAATTTCTGAAAATTAAATGGTTTTTAGGCACTGTCCTTTAGGGTACTTTAGAAATTTACAGTTTTACTCTACTAATAGGTGTGTTATAGACTAATTTATAATTAAAAAACTGTTCATATGTCCAAATTCATAATGAAAGGGCAATAACTCCTATAAAGAGTCATCTTGCAATTTTTGGACTAAGCAATCATTTGTAGGGCTTCTATTGCTGATCATTTGTGCAATTTACAGTTTTAATCTAGCTACTATAGTTTTCAAGTTACAGGACAAAAATGGAAAATTTCTTAACAAAATTGTCATTTAAGGGCAATAACCCCTATAAGGAGTCATCTGACAATTTCAGACCAATTAAATGAATTGTAGGGCTTTTTTGCTGATCATTTTTGCAATTTATTATTTCACTCTAGCTGCTATGGTTTTTAAGTTACAGGACAAAAACGGAAAATTTCATAAAAAATTGCAATTTAAGGGCAATAACTTCTATAAGGAGTCATCTGACAATTTCAGACCAATCAAGTGAATTGTAGGGTCTTTATTGCTGATCATTTGTGCAATTTACAGTTTCAATCTAGCTGCTATAGTTTTCAAGTTACAGGACAAAAACGGAAAATTTCATAAAAAATTGCCATTTAAGGGCAATAACTCCTATAAGGAGTCATCTGACAATTTCAGACAAATACAGTGAATTGTAGGGCTTGTATTGTTGATCATTTTTGCTATTTACAGTTTTACTCTAGCTGTAATAGTTTTAAAGTTACAGGACAAAAACGGAAAATTTCATAAAAAATTACCATTTAAGGGCAATAACTCATATAAGGAGTCATCTGACAATTTCAGACCAATCAAGTGAATTGTAGGGTCTTTATTGCTGATCATTTGTGCAATTTACAGTTTCAATCTAGCTGCTATAGTTTTCAAGTTACAGGACAAAAACGGAAAATTTCATAAAAAATTGCCATTTAAGGGCAATAACTCCTATAAGGAGTCATCTGACAATTTCAGACTAATACAGTGAATTGTAGGGCTTGTATTGTTGATCATTTTTGCTATTTACAGTTTTACTCTAGCTGTTATAGTTTTAAAGTTACAAGACAAAAACGGAAAATTTCATAAAAAATTACCATTTAAGGGCAATAACTCATATAAGGAGTCATCTGACAATTTCAGACCAATCAAGTGAATTGTAGGGTCTTTATTGCTGATCATTTGTGCAATTTACAGTTTCAATCTAGCTGCTATAGTTTTCAAGTTACAGGACAAAAACGGAAAATTTCATAAAAAATTGCCATTTAAGGGCAATAACTCCTATAAGGAGTCATCTGACAATTTCAGACTAATAAAGTGAATTGTAGGGCTTGTATTGTTGATCATTTTTGCTATTTACAGTTTTACTCTAGCTGTTATAGTTTTAAAGTTACAGGACAAAAACGGAAAATTTCATAAAAAATTACCATTTAAGGGCAATAACTCATATAAAGAGTCATCTGACAATTTCAGACCAATCAAGTGAATTGTAGGGCTTTTATTGCTGATCATTTTTGCCATTTACTTTTTCACTCTACCTCGTATATTTTTCAGGTTATATTGTAAATACCAAAAATTTTGTCAAAAATCGTCAAAAAAGGGCAATAACTCCTACAATAAGCCAATACACAACTTCGCACTAATAGCAACTATTGTAGACCTTAATGTGCTGATCAATTTGAAGTAACGGTTTTCTCTATAGCTATTATAGTTTTTTAGATAATGATCAAAAACCTGTGTTGACCCCCATGTTCTATTTTAGTAACAGCGGCCATATTTGTCTGTTGATCAACACCCTGGGTACAAACTTGAAACTAGGAACCCTAAGGATGATTGTGGCCAAGTTTGAAAAAAATTGGCCCAGTGGTTTCAGAGGAGAAGATTTTTGAAAAAGTTTACGACGGACGACGGACGACAGACGACGGACGACGGACGACGGACGCCAAGTGATAGCAATAGCTCACATGGACCTTCGGTCCAGGTGAGCTAAAAATAAGTTCAAAACATTACTCAACTCTCTTCTGTAACAGGTGACTGATTAGTTGGGATATAATATTAGAAAGTGGGAGGGAGCAATACAATTGTGTGTATTATGAATAAATATACCTAAATGCAAATTTCATAATAATATATATATCAAAATGTGTATTTTTTTTTACCACAAACAAAAACTATTCGCTCAATAGTATTAACGACTATGAATTGTAACATGCAGACATTCTAAAAGCAATGTGACATTTAAGCAAATTAAAGCCATGATAGTTGTAACTACGAATGTTTGCTTTGAAAACATCAAAAGGAAAAAAATTCAACAAAAAGTGTGAGGTTATAACCAGGTACTCCGACTTCCTACACTAATAGTAACATAAATGTGCCAAAAGCAAACTTTCTATTTTGTATTTATGTTTCATTAAATTAATTACACTTTAAGGACAGATTTGGAACATATAGATCCAGACATAGACACATTCAATAGAATAGCCACTACTGGTCAATACTCGTAATTAAAATTCTTGTCTGAAACTCATACCACACTACTGGTCACAGAATAGTTCTTGACAGCAAATAATTCTCGCCATCTGATCTTTTGACAATTTTTGTGAAAAATCAGCATTTTAAAAATAATAAGTGTAACTTATTTTGGAAGGAAGATGATGACATCTATCAAATGAAGCCTTTTCCATCCATTTTAATTGGAAAATAACAGCACAGTCAGCAAAATGGCATGAATTGCTTGCATCATTTGAATGGCGAAAACTACTCTCTGACCAGTATTTGTTGAACAACTTGTTCTATCCCACACACTCTTTAAATATAAGTAAAAGAGCTCACCAAGAACAAAACCTATGTACATGCATGTATGTGTTCATTCTAAGGGAAGTAGTCTTACCTTCAGACCATCAGTTCATTCTAAGGGAGGTAATCTTACCTTTAGACCATCAGCAGATATTTTGAGGTATTCACTGGTATCATTTATGTTCAACATGGCTTTAATGTTTTTATAATTTACTTTCTCATAAGAAAACTTTCTGCCCTGAAAAACGACACACCAAAATCAATCCCCTCTCTTAATACTGTTAAAAATAATGCAAACTGTGAGGTATTCTCATATATATTTATACATGACAAATAAACATAAACATTTTAGTGGGATTCACTGTTAAAATAAACCAGTTATGACAAAGTTAGGAAAGTTTACAGTTTAATGAACATATAGCACCTTGTAAACATTCCTACACTCTAGCAAATCAAGTTAATTAATCCTATAATGATA
Organism: Limnoperna fortunei; assembly: GCA_944474755.1. NCBI lineage: Eukaryota > Metazoa > Mollusca > Bivalvia > Mytilida > Modiolidae > Limnoperna > Limnoperna fortunei. Next base: position 57,816,607 of record OX104112.1, on the reverse strand, counting down.
ACAAGTTCATTTGCACAAAAGTGCTGCTTATTCAATTATTTATTTGTTTTTGGATTTTTTTAGTTTGTTTTACACATCTGTTGTCTGTTATTTGCTGTATCATGGCATCCAAATTTTTGGGAAGAAAAACATGAGTACCCCCAACTTTAAGTCTTGGAATAATGTAAATTTTATGAATAAAAATAATTTGAATAAAATGCTTATAGGTCCATGAACTATACTTTACACACATTACTATATTGATTGTTGTAAACAAAGTGTGAGACCAGATATACCAATAGTTATCAACAACATAAGGGGCCTCTGTGGATGAGAGGTTAAGGTAGTTAGTCATCTACTACAGATCACGTGGTCTATCAGCATTTAGTTTGCGGGTTTGAGTATCACTGTGGGCAGGGTGTACTTGACTTCTTAATTGACAAGGATTGCCAGTTTTTCTACCAAAGGTCAGTTGTTTTCTCCACGTACTCTGGCTTCCTCCCCAATAAAATCTGGACACCATTATATTGCTGAAAAATTGCCGAAACTGGCATTATTCACCATTCAAACAAACAAACAAACAATATATACAAACCTCTGGAATAACTGAAAAATATAAAAAAGATACTTAATGCAAAGATTTGAGAACTGAGCAATAATTGTTCCGAATTTTAAATTCTAGGTAACCAAGTTCTCCTACTAAATAGTAAAAATGTTTCGTGTATATATTCTATATAATGTATAATAAAATAGTAGAGCTCAGCCTAAATATGTAAGATTTGATGGCATAAGTCAACCTTACTCAGTTGTCTGGTAATTAGTTAAGGCAACAGTTTTTGAGTAAACAATAAACACAACTTAGTTGATGATATCTTGTGAGATATAAGTCTATTTTAGTCTTATTGACAATTAAATAATTACATTTTGCAGTATCAGCATTTACATTTACATGTAGAGGGCGTGCACAATAAAAACTAGGGTTTAAAAAGTCAATATTTTCCTCCTCATGCTGACTAAATATGCATCTCCACGTAACAAATGTTTAATAAAGTAGAAGGTAAAATATAACTTTAACATTAGGCAGCAGATACAAATTACTAACACAGATTGTCCATGCACCATGAAGCACAGAATCTGACTTCCATCTTTGGGTATGTTACTGGCTTGGTATCCTGTTCTAGCACCTCAAATGGATTTTTAGGTAAATTTTTGATTATATTCTCTATAGTTCTTTTATTTTCACCTGTAAATAAAATTTTTATGGATTATAATTCCTAGAGATTAAAAGTAACGCATTACCCTTGAAATCAAACCTCTTATATACTAAGTGCCAATGAAAACACAACACTTTATATGGTCAAGAATTTATACAAGACTTAAGTAATTACCGGTACGAGTTTGAAACTGTTTTATTGGGCTTTTGTGAAATTTATGGTTGAGGGCATTTTGAACAATCACTTCATACAGTATGTGCAACAGTCTTGGCATGAATCTTGTTAAGATCCAAAGTGGAATGACAAGGTGTGAAATTGCCCACTGTATGCAATGTTCACCTCCATCATCATACATTTGCCACAAAGACACCAAAAAACTGGCTCTTTAGAGGACAGACCATGCACAAGCGGCCAGAGGGTAACTATGCCTCAACAAGATCGATACATTCAACTGCAACATATTTGTGATTGTCTCCTAGGTTGAAGAAAGATGATTGACTCTCAAGAATAAGAGACGGCAATATTTAAAGAAGTACAATAAAGAAAGCAACAAAATTTTCTCTAAACTATCTGATTACACTTTATCATCATTAAGTGGCCTCGGTGGACGAGTGATCAAGGTAGTTCGTATACTATTGACCACATGGTCTGTCAACCGTGAGATTGCGGGTTCCATTCTCACTGCAGGCAGGGTGTACAAAACTTCAATCTTAATTGACAAGGATTGCCAGTTTTCCTACCGCAGGTCGGGGGTTTTCTCCTGGTACTCTGGCTTCCTATCCTTGTAAAAACTGGAAAAATTGCTGAAAGTGGCGTTAAACACCATCAAACAAACAAACATCATCATTAAAACCAGTCCTTATGTTCCTCTTATTAAAAAAATATAAAATAACTTTCAAATTTCTTTTGCTTGCCATTCACTCTTATAGTTTATTGGACTGGTATAATTGCCCAACTAGTTATACCATTAATTACTGGGTATACTTACTAGTTTGTGCAAATTTTTCTAGAGCGATCAAGGCATGAAGGTTTATCACAGGATGAAATGATAATGCCTGAAAAGGTCAAAAGAAAATGATAAATTAAGAATTTGTAATGTAGCAGTATCATTAAAGCAAAGTATTATTTGAAGCTAGAAAAATACAGAAATAAAAATAGTCAATAATATTTTATTTCTGAAACTAACCAGACTAATAAGTCAATCTACCCATGGTTAAGATGATTAAATAATGATTATGTTTACTTCTGTATTTAACCTTGAGGTCCATTAACCTCGCATGCACTGGGCCAATGGAAGGTCAAAACTTCACATTGCTTTTAAGGAAGGGAGAAGTGGGACCAGAATACACCAAATTCTTTGCCCTATTCACCCTTTAACAAGAGCCCTGAAATTATTGCATGGCTGACCTTACTATGTTGGGCTAGTGCTTAGACAAAAAAAATTAACTGATTGTCTATGTTTAAAATTATACAAATTTCTGGTAATTCCTTATTTTAAGGTTAATTTAAAGAACATAACAAAACATAAAAAATATTTTTCACATTTCTAATACATTTTTTTTTAATTAGTCTAAGCTTGAGTCAGAGGCTGCCAAAATAACAGTAACAAAAACATGATCTGACATATCAGCTAAGTACATGTATGTAAAGAGAAAATAGGAAATAGTCATGTATACGGTCATATAAGGTTGATTGTAAGGAAGGAAATAATTTATATATATATATATAAAAAAACAAATTACTTCCTGCCTTATGATAAACCTTCAATGACAGCATACATGACTTAATTTCCTGCTTTCTGATAAAGTAAAACTGAATACAGTCTAATTTCATTTCACATGTATGGTAAATTGGACATTTGTCTGAAACATGAAGCTCAGAAGAAGTCATAAACAAAATGTCCTTTATTATTTTATCAGTAATTTACCTACTGCCCCAATATATTTTGATAAATTCCAGTATGTTGTTTCTGACTTTAATCAGCAGTACACATCAAACAGAAAAGATATAAATTACAGATAATATAGTTTTATAAGAGAAGACGACCAATCACTATACTTTAAAAGTATGTTTACTGGCCATGTTGTTGACATTTAGGCATACTTCTGAACTCCTCTGGGTTTATTCCCTTTAACTTTCTTTTTCATAATAACA